>CM040620.1:76880919-76895978 GCA_022817965.1 Solanum lycopersicoides
CATTGTGAACTAAAATGGAAAAACTATTTGAGAATTTTGAATCTGAAGTTTATTTCAAAATTTCATACATACATCCGGGATATATATTTGAGTAGTTGATTGAGGGCTTCTTTGCTTTCAACTACCTAAAAGATAAAAGTGTTGAAAACAAAGTATAAAACACATTCATGGTTTTTTTTTTTTAATTTTTTTTTATAGTTTTTAGAGAGTTTCATCGTAAAATTTGCAGTAATTCATCTATCTAGTTATTTGAAGAAACAAAATAAATACAGTGATGCTTCGACACTCTTTCAATTTCTGAATTTCTTGATTGGATGTTAGCTTTCTTTTCATTTTTATCATTCATTTACATATAAATCTATAGATAATTCATCTCTTTCTAAGAAAAATATCTAAAATTTTTATTTTTTCATCGAATTCTTTCTAGATAGTTTAGTAAGCTTCGAGATCTTACAAATATAGTTGAAAATCGTTTTAAAATCAATCATACATCGAATTCACCATCTTTTGAAGTAAGTAAATGACACAAAGATGCGGATTAGCCTAGGGTGTATGTGTTTGGTATAAATGGAGAAAAATAGTTTTTTTATATGTAATATCATCCTGAAAAACATCATATACCACTTGTTCAAATTCATTTGTTTGTAGGCCTCTCTTTACACAACTTTTTGTGTGCTTATTAAAATACTAATTAATTTCTTCGCACTTTTACGCTGTAAAAAACACAGTATTTTGTCAACAAAATTAATGGGAAACATGGTAAAAAAAACTAATATTTCAACGATATAGTACCGTCATCTTTCTTTTTTGGTGGCTCTTTTCTAGAATATACCTACTTTAATTTATCAATCAAGTTGTTTTAGTGCTCGATTTTTCTTTATTATATTCTGAATTTGATTGTTAAGTGCATGCTTCTCTACATCCCTTTTCTCTGATGTAATGTAGGTAACAATTACCATAATTACATAATCCACTATTAATGTAGATACAATTCTGTCTCCATATCTTTATTTTATGTGGAAATTAAGATTAATTTCTACAATAAGTGTATTACGTGCTTACCAAAACAACGCTACCTCGTTTTTTCTTACACTCAATCGGCAATTTTCTTTTTTCTTTATGATTTGATTTATTTCATTTTTGCAAACTTAGCTAGACAAAGTGAATCAGCCAAAGACGATGATTAAACATAAAAAGATGGTGGATTCAATTCATTAATCTCCCTCCCTCACTCTCTCAAAATGAAATAAAAAATAAAATAAAATAAAATAAAAGACAAGATAATATGCATTTATACAATTTGACTCTTTTAGGCTAGAATATAAAAGACTTGATGGCCCACATTAGAGGTGGGAAGAAGAAAATGAGGGATTAACTTTACAAAACATTTCCCTTGAGATAATAAATATAGTGGTTATAGTAATTTTTTTTTGAAAAAATGACAGAAATCCTGCCTTTAAGTTCTCTAATTATCATTATTTTCTATTAGTTTTACGAATTTTCAAAATTTCTCATTTTCACGCATCACATTAATGTATCATGGCATCAAATTAATGTATCTCGCGCATCAAATTAATGTATCTCGCGCATCAGATTAGTGTATCATGTATAAAATATAATGTATCTTACTTAATGATTAATGTATTTCGCACATCAGATTAACGTATCATAGCTTATATTATTGTATCAGTTTGAGAGATTTATGTAATTATAAACTTATGAGGGACAAATGGTAATTTTACCTTAAAAGTTTTATACTTGTGTTGGTGAGAAAAATAGAAATTAGGGTACTTATGTTACCACAGACGGAAAAAAAAACATAGCCAATTTTTTTTCATTTATTTAAGTTTGGTGGATATGGTATGATAAAATGTTTATTTTTTCTTCATTTTATAAAAGTAATAAATAAAATAAAGAAATATATATTTAAAATAGTAGACAAATAAAATTAAACGGAAGAGGTAATATAGTAATTTCAATAATAAATGAGATGACACAAAACTTATTTATAAATCGTAATTAATGACCGTGTTTTATGTCTTATCACCTCACCTCTTGGTATTTAGGTATTTCAGAAGCGTTTTTCAAGTTTTCAACGATATGAAATTGTTAATAGATACAATATTTATATTTTCTTTATTTTATGAAAGTAATAAATGAAATAATTAAATAGATTTTAAAATAGTAAACAAATAAAATTAAACGAAAGGGGTAATATAGTAATTTCAATAATAAATGAGACGACACAAAAATCTACTCATAAATCGCATTTGGGGAACGCGTTTTATGTCTTATCTTCTCAACTCTTTTTATTTAGGTATATGACAAACGTTTTTCAAAATCTCAACGATATGACCTTTTTTTAAAAGATAAAATATTTATCATTTCTTCATTTTATAAATGTAATAAATAAAATAAATGAATATATTTTAAAATAGTAGACAAAAATTAAACAGAATGGGTAATCTAGTAATTTCAACAATAAATGAGAATGACACAAAATTTATTCATAAATCGCATTTGGTGCCTTATCTTCTAAACTCTTTCTATTTAGGTATCTGAGAAGCGTTTTTCAAGTTTTCAACGATATGACATTTTTTTAATAGATAAAATACTTATCTTTTCTTCATTTTACAAAAATAATAAATGAAATAAATAAATATATTTTTAAAATAGTGGACAAATAAAATTAAACCGAAAGAATAATATAGTAATTTCAATAATAAATGAAATGACACAAAAGTTTACTTATAAATCGCATTTGGTGAACACGTTTTATGTCTTATCTTCTCAGCTCTTTATTTTTAAGTATCTCAAAAATATTTTTCAACTTTCAATGATATGACATTTTTTAAAAAGATAAAACACTTATCTTTTCTTCATATTATAAATGTAATAAATGAAATAAATAAATATATTTTAAAAATAGTAGACAACTATAATTAAACGGAATAGGTAATATAGTAATTTCAACAATAAATGGAATGACATAAAATTTTACTTATAAATCGCAATTGGTGAATGCAATTTATGATCTTCTCAAACTCATTATGTTTAGGTATTTAGGAAGTGGTTTTCAAGTTTTCAATGATATGACATTTTTTTAAAAGATAAAATATTTATCTTTTTTTTCATTTTACAAAAGTAATAAAAAAATATAAAAAAATATTTATATATAATGGACAAATAAATTTAAACGGAAGGGATAATATATTAATTCAACAATAAATGAGATAACACAAAAGTTTACTCATTAATCGCATTTGGTGAACGTGTTTTATGCCTTATCTTCTTAGTTATTTGTATTTAGGTATCTCAAAAGTGTTTTTTAACTTTTTAACGATATGACATTTTTTTAAAGATAAAATATTTATCTATTCTTCTCAACTTTTTCTATTTTAATATTTTGAGAAGCGTTTTTTTAAGTTTTCAACGAACTTGTATTAATAAGAAATTTAGAAATAATAACATTCCGATCTAAATAGTTGAAGTATATGCAAACTTAGCTCTTCACACCATCTCTAGAAAAAAATTATTTCAACTTGAGATTTAAGTCGAGTAATTTTAAACTTAATTTGTATCTGATTATTTTTCTACATCGTCGCACGTAGCCTTCTTTAATTTGAAAAAGAAAATAAAACAAATGAGTACGATCAACGAAGAGAAAGTTGTGCCCCTACCACAAAGAGGAAGCATGACTCACACCATAAATGATGGAGACCTTTGGGGTCCTTTGGGTGCCCTAGCCTAGTGCATAAAATGGCAATTTCAATCATGTCACATTTTATGGGTATATGTTGATAAAACGGAAAAGGGTCAAAATTGCCCCTGAACTATGTGAAATAGATCACTTATACCCTTCGTTACATTTTGGGATCAAAAATACCCCCGCTGTTATCCTAAGAGACCACAAATACCCTCAAGAGTTAACACCCCAAATTTTTAGTGACGTGGCATGCCACATAGGACTAATCCCTCCACCTAAGCGTTGCCAACTAGGATTCATTCAAAAGAACTAGACCTTTAGCGGCGACAATAGTTGTCACAAAGGCCCAAAAAATCGTCACTAAAAGTTTTTAACATTAAATTCTAATTTTGTATTTTTTTCTTCATTATTTTTTTATAAAAACGCAAATAATATCGATTAAGTAGGAGTTTGAAGACACTGTTTTATTTTTATGTTGTATGAAAATGTATAAAATGTACAATGATGCATTATATAGTAGGAGATGTGAATCGAGAAGTAATTTTCGTGATTTTTCGTGATAATATTGGGTGCTTTTAATATTAATATTGCAAGTTATTTATTTTAGAAAATTAGATTGCGATTGAAAATTAATTATCATATTATTTTTTTTGAAAAAATAGGTTTTACTATTAGTCGTCACTAAAAATCACTCATAACCTTTAGTGACGATTTTTTGGGCTTTTGTGGCAACTATTGTCGCCACTAAAGGTCTAGTTCTTTTGAATGAATCCTAGTTGGCAACGCTTAGGTGGAGGGATTAGTCCTATGTGGCATGCAACGTCACCTAAAAATTGGGTTGTTAACTCTTGAGGGTATTTGTGGTCTCTTAGGATAACAGCGGGGGTATTTTTGATCCCAAAATGTAACGAAGGGTATAAGTGATCTATTTCACATAGTTCAGGGGCAATTTTGACCCTTTTCCGTTGATAAAAATATAATATATTATCATTATCATGTATGTTTCATTTATTTATTAATGATTTGATATATCGCGAATTTTTAAATGTATCATAATGTTTCATCTTAGACATGGAAACTAAGTCATGTTTTATATATATATATATATATATATATATATATTGACTATACAATTTTGATTTAAATTGTGACATAACTATTCTGTGTATTTTCATTCGTCTAATAGATACTTAAGTTAATTATATATATATATATATATATATATATATATATATATATATATATTATCTTTTCAAAATCACTTAATTTAGGAAATTGAGATTGACCAAGGTAATATTAATAAAAAATGTATTTCAAATTGATTAGTTAAATACAAATTGCTATTCTCTAAAAAATATTTCATTGAAAAACATTTCAAATAAAAACAGATTTTAAAATTTTAACTAGACAGACTAGAAAACATTGACACCTAATGTCATCCAAATGGAGATTCAGGAGTGGATTATTTGAAAACTAATTATGAAATCCTCTTCTTTTCAATGAAATAACTGTATAACTAGTCCACGTAACAATGATAATTAATAGGTTTACGTATACCTTCATTATCTAACACTAATATACTTATCTAATTTTACCCAAGTTAGATAACAAAACCAGGGTCAGACCTATATAGGTCAAGTTAATTTATATGAATCTCTTTTTTGAAAAATAACAATGTTATCAATCAGTTTTTGAAATTATATAGCTATATATTAAATTTCGACTCCACTCACACAATTGCAACGTTATAGCCTACCGATAAAGGTGGTTCATCCCATTAGACCCGAGTTTGAATCTGACTATCAATATTTAAGCCTTCATTTTTTTCTTTTTAATATTTAAAAAGTTATATTTATTTTTTATATATTGAACCCACTCGGTGAAAATTCTAGATCTGCCACTGAAACTGAGAAAAAGAATTGCTCCGATAATTGTATAATCTACTTGTATACTACTTAGAGCAATTAGTGTTGTGTTTTCGGTAAAAAATAAATAAATAAAGTATAAGCTTTAAAAATAAGATGTAATGTGAATTGAGAAATGATTGAAAAATAATATGGAGAAAAAATAAAACTTGAACAAAGTTTATTTTTTTTTCCTCATTAGTGAGGAAGAGGAGAATTTTTGTACTAATATACAGAAGCACTTCAAAGTTTCGTATGATTTATTCAATTTATTGAGTTTCTTGAAGTTGTGCAATTTTAAGTGTTTATTAGACGTTCTATCCATCGTGGAAGGAATTTATACAATTCTTAAGCAATTGTTAGCGAATTAAATTATTTTTAAAAAACAATTTTCTATGGCTCAAAATAACAATTATTTGTTGTTATTTTTATTTCTTTTTGTACCAAGATCTGCAGGAATAACAATTAACACCAACACTACGGACTAAAGGGCCCTAGAAATGTTTATAAATAGTGTGACATAAACCTAATAATAGAGTCCAGGTGTTTGGCTAATTCCAACGGAATAATCATATCGATCCACCCTATGAATGAAAATAATGAGTCTGGGGGTGAGAATTTTTTGTACTATTAAAGAAACCTAACCTAAGACTAACAAAGTAGAAACAAATTGGGAGGCAAGTTTTGTTTATTGTCAACCTATCTCTTGATAGCTTAGGTTACTTGTCAAGACCTCATCAATTCATCCATATCTTCTTGTCCGTTTGTCAACTATTTGCCAGGCCGGTGCGTTTCATCATCAAGTGAGAGAATTCAGCTGAATATGAACGAATTAAAATGAACGGTACATGAATTATAAAATATTATTTGAATCGAAAGGTACTGAAATATATATTGTTCTAGATAGAATTCATTTCAATTCTTATTAAGTTTTATAAATTACTTTGTTTATTCTTTCATAATTGTTTAGTATCAATTAAAACTATTTTGCTTTATTGGTCAATTATGTTTTTCGTGGATTAATTTTGTTACCTTTAGATTTATTAGCTTTTTTAATTTTATTTTCGTTTGGATGAGATAGGCATATTTTTCCATACCGTTAAAGCAAATAACTGTTGAAGATTCAATCTACTTTAGAGCGGTCTAATTTGTAAAGAAAAGACATAATATATTCCTTTGTGTACCTAATACACCCGTAGTATTGTTTCTATTATACTTATTTGATTTTTTTTCGTTTGGAGTTTATATTAAAGTTTCAATTAAATTGATATCTCACAATAAAATCATTTGGGGGGCGCTTCCAATTGAAATTTACTTTATATTCAACACTCAAATCTAAAAATTTTGATTGATGATGAAGAAATTCTACACCATAACTTAAGTTAGTCTTACTATGTTACTTTTCTTTATTATTGGTTTCACTTAAAAGAGAATTTAAAATAGTTCTGACGACGTTTAAATACTTACTACTACAAATAATAAATGTGTTATTTCAGAGAATCTGTTAATGTCATACCGTTAAGCAAAAGTTTACTTTTTCTTTGATGAGTCAATCTTCATGTTTGTCGTGTAAGCAGCGAATCCTAATCCATTTTCTTTGGAAAAAGAAGCTCACGTGTGAAGTCAAGACTTCGTTTGATGGATTAATTATTACTATTAATGTTTGATATCCATATTATATTACGAGTAATTTGGATTAGCACCTGCACTACTGTATAGACTAATTAAAAAAAACAACTCTTTATTGAAAAAATCAATATGTATCATAGACACAAAGTCGATCTCTAATTAAAAAATAACAGACTCATATTCTATATCTATATATATATATATATATATATATATATATATATATATATATATATATATATATATATATATATATATATAAATAATATTCCTAGATATTTTGATGTGGAACACAATAACAAAAGTTATTTTATTATGAGTTAAACTTACAATTAAACTAAAGTAAAAAGGGGATTGTGGACGTAGGTCAGTCAAGACTTTATTTTTTCGTAGAAAAGAAGAATTAGGAGAAGGAAGGGGTGAATAGTCCATTTCTAACACAATTTTTTAAATATATTTTTAGGGTGTGCTTGGTATATCTGTAGTTTTTAATTATTACTTTTTCTGTTTTATTAGTCAAATTTTTTGATTTTTTTCTTTGGCTAGGAAAACAAAACTTTTTATTTCTTAAAAGGGACGAAGAAAATAACACTCCTAATGAAAATAAGAAAAGCAAATTTCATAAATAAATTTTTTTATTGATTGTATTCTTTTCGTATTTCAACACATTTCATCTTTATCTTTGTCGTCCCTGTTGCCATTCTCATAGCATTTATCTAGATTATAAATAAATATTATTATGATAATTGGTAATTTATATATGTTACTTATTCAAATAATCAATTCTCTATATTCCTGCAAACAAGTGAACACAGATCCATAATTTATTCCAATTATTACAAGTCATGTTTGATAAATATATCTAAACAAGAAATTTTACACACTTGATAGTAGTAATGTAGTAGTTTTCCTTGAGAGGTCCTTTAGGTATGCGACATAGAGCCTGTTTGGATGGGATTAAAAATAATATTTTTTGTAAAATACTTATAAAAGTGTTAAAACTTATTTTAAAATAAGTAATTATGTATTTGAATAAAAGTACTTCAGTTAAAAAAAAATTATTGATGTGTTTGGCAAATAAGTGCTCGTAAACACTTTTTTTTTATTAAAATATCTGAAATACTCTTAAAATTGTTAACATGATAAAAAGTTAATTAATTTAAGATTTTTATACTTTAAAAAATTAAACAAAACTAATTTATATTTACATCCATAAGTAATAATATTTTCTATCATTCACATATTTCTTTATCATACAATTTATTATAATAATAATAATAATAATAATAATAATAACAATAATAATAATAATAATAATAATAATAATAAAATAATAATAATAATAATAATAATAATAAATAGTAATAATAATAATAATAATAATAATAAGAAGAAGAAGAAGAAGAAGAAGAAGAAGAAAAATAACAATAACAATAAATAATAATAATAATAATAATAATAATAATAATAATAATAATAATAATCAAAGAATTAAAGGCAAAAAGGTAATATACTTGATCAACATAAAATGACTTCTAAGTTGAAAAAAAAAATACTCCTCACCTAGCTTTTAGATTTTGACTTAAAATAAATTATTTTTGACTTAAAATAAATCATTTTGATAATTGCTAAATACTCTAATAAATTAAAATTGATTTTTAAATCAGTTTGACCAGCTACAGACTCAGTCCCATAGAAATTATTGTCCTTTATTTTTAAAGCAAAAACCTAATTTGGCAGGTAGGTTTCCTTCATTGTCCTATATTTTGAATCACATTCAATTCCATGCCTTCTATTATTTTATATATACTACTACTATCCTATAGTTAGCTATTCATTGACTTCTTCCTTCTGTCTGGCCAAGCTTTTTGAGAGGAAAAAAATTTACTTAATTCTTTAAAAAACCAAGTTTTTGAGGAAAAATATGTGTTTATGTGGAATAGCGGGAACGTTTGAAAATTATTTTTGAGTAACGTACTATTAGAAACACTTTTAAAAGTTTGGTCAAGTACGTACTAATTATTGCTCTTTAGTATTTTTAAGATTTACTCGTTGAACACAAACTACTTCTCGCCAAAAGTAATTTTTTTAAAAACACTTTTTAAAGCTTGATAAAAAATTTTCAAAAATTCCAAAAATAACTAAAAACTATTTGCTCTCCAAATTACTCACAAAATCCAAAAGCAATCTCTAATTCATTTCATATATAGTTAAGCACAACTCCAATTTTCAAATAATAACATTTTTTTATTTTGGAAAGAAAAACTATTTTTTTAAATTTTTTACAATGAAACATGATCAAACGCCTGTTAATGATTTTTTGGGTCATGAGATTAAGTAAATCATGTGATATGTTTGGAAGAAAATAAATTAATACAGAAAAGGTAAAATTAGAAAAATAAGATAATGTAGGTGGATTCATGTTCCAGGATTATGATTTAATTAAATGCCACTTGAGAAGCTGGCAAATTTTAGTGCCTAGCTAGGCACATCCAGATAAGCAGAACTGTCCTCCATAATTAGAATCAGATGCTGAGCAGAAACACTCTTATGGAAAACTTTTCACATAATAATTTATCATGACAACTAAGTTGGCAAATTCAACATATATTTTTTTTGTTATAAAAGATTAAAAAAATTAATGAAAAAGAGAACAGAAAGATTGGTGGATTAATAAGAGTACCTAACTTTGCTCCTTTACCAATCACTTTTTTTTAAAATGAAAGGCAACTAGCTAAGTCCCTTTCATTGAATAGACACTAATATTACCTTGGAATTCTTCTAGACAGAGTCGAATTCAGGATATGAATATTATGAGTTTAAGTACATATTTTAACACATTACATTTGATTTGCTAGGTTTGAAATTTATTATTTGAATCAAAGTTATTGAGCTCGAGTGAATACTATATTCGCCCGTGTTTCAGAAAGTCCACATTTTGACCTTGTTTTGGCACACCAGCATTCTAGATACAAAAGACAACACTTATCATCCAAATTAGAGGGAAAATAATAATGAAATAGCTAAATGGTTTAGCTTTTAAAATTTGCCAGTCAGCCATTTGATTGTACCTAATTCATACTATATATATTTTTGTTAAGACTATACTATTTCTTGTTCCAACAAATCTTGCTTCATGCAAGCTGAAAACTTTTGTTAAGACAATTAAAGAAGTAACTTTTGTCTAGTTTATTTATTGTGGGCCAATTCTTTTAAGTGTCATTGATGTAGACAAAACATTCTCAATCAACAAAAGTTACACAATATATAGAACTTTTTCAAGAAATAAATAGTAACAGTACCTTTCCATTTTCTATTAAAGAAGCCTATTTTAATTTCTCTACTCCTCACAATTCACAAGGACAGATACACCAAAAAATGTATATTATATGATCAACCAAACCATATTGCTTACATAAAATCAAACTTATATGCTATAGTTTAGGGGAATGAAGAATGATGCCTTTTTACCAAACATCATGTTCAAGAAATAGCTCAAAAGCAGAACAAGAAAATCAAACTTCTATAGATTCACAGCCAAGTTTTCGTTCAGTTCCTTCAATCAAGTCACTATGTCATGATCAGAGTTTTTCGCGTAATCTTGAAACTCAACATCAATGCATAGCTAATCTTAAGGGACAGAATTCCTATACATCTTCCCTTGTACTTGGTGGGAAATTCCTTTTTACTGGCTCTTCTGATAAAGAAATTTGTATGTGGGAGCAAAAAGCTTTGACTTCCACAATAGATGCTAGTATAATCGACACGGTTATAGCAGGGGAAGGTGCAGTGAAGTCTCTAGTAATTTTGGCTGATAAGGTCTTTAGTGCTCATCAAGATCACAAAATCAGAGTCTGGAGAATCGAAAACCATGATACGGATACTCCTAAAATAGTTCATTTGGCCACTCTACCAATACTCAGTGACAGAGCCTTTAAGTTTATGGTACCAAAAAACCATGTTCAGATCAGGCGCCACAAGAAGTCTACATGGGTGCACCATGTTGACTCAGTGTCAGCACTAGCCCTTTCGAACAACGAGTCATTCCTCTACTCTGTTTCATGGGATCGAACACTTAAAATCTGGCGAACCAGTGATTTTAAGTGCCTGGAATCAATAGCAAATGCACATGATGACGCGATCAACGCACTAGAAATATCACAAGATGGGGATGTTTTCACCGGATCAGCTGACAAGAGAATCAAGATTTGGAGAAAGGAAGAGAAAAATCATTTACTAGTTTGTACACTAGAGAAACACAGATCAGGTGTAAATGCACTAGCAGTTGGGAGAAGTAGTACTAGTACTCATTCTGTTTTATATTCGGGTGCTTGTGATAGGTCGATACTAGTATGGGAGAAGGATGAAAATGGTGAAATGGTGCTGGTGGGTGCACTCAGGGGTCATAAGAAGTCCATACTATGTCTAGCTGTCGTCGCAGATTTGGTGTGCAGTGGCTCAGCAGATAAAACAGTAAGAGTATGGAGAGGGTTGAGAGATGCTACTCTTGTCTAAGTGTTATTTCAGGGCACAGTGGACCAGTGAAATGCCTAACTGTGACTAGTGATCAACAAATTCCGTCTGATACAACTTCTTCATATGTGCTATACACTGCTAGTTTAGATGGTGAAACTAAGGTTTGGAAGATTTTTGTTCCTTTTCTCTAAAGATGTTTGCATGATGCACATGGTCAAGATTTGCCAGTTAACATATCTGTATATTATATTTTGCAGTATAGATTGTTGGGCAAGTGACCTAGAGAAGAAATTTCAACTTTTTTCTTCTTTAGTTGGATTGTATTGCAGGTTTATTCTATTGGAAAAGGCTACCATTATGAAATGATTATGCTTCTTAAACTGGAACCACTTTGATTGATCTACTCTATAAAGTACCCCACATAAAGTCCTATATTTTGTGATCATTTTTTAGCTTAAGATTCACAAAACCCCTCCGTGCCTAATAACTTTTCTTTTTGGCCTAATTCTGCTGCTGGTCATCCTAATATCAAGTTTTTCTATACTTGAATTTTAGAATTTCGAGAGAGACCAAAAGTACATGTACCATCTTTTTCAATATGGTTTAATCAAATGTTGGCATAAACTAAGATATTCATGCTTTGACGTGACTATACAAAATTAACCATAGGAAATAAAAAGAAAATGCAAATAACATGTCTTTTTCTCAGATTGAAAGTTGAAACCCTCTCCCATTTCAATCCACACGGCTGGGTAGGTAAAACCGCTTTGCCAAGATTTCAACCTTAATTATCTTATTGATGGGACATTGATATCTTTGCACCTACATAACGGCAGTCCCTTTTTTACACCAACCTAGCACTGTATTCAGGATCAAATTAAACAAGTTTCCTCCAAGGCAACAAACAAATACATTATTCATATGGAAAGGGCGAATAATATTATTAATAAGCAGAACGAGCCAAGGGTTTTCTTAATACAAGTGGGGAAGAATGTTAGGTAAAATACATAGTTTAATTTAAGGTCAACAATATCCAAATTCCAACTACAGGTCCACATGCTCCACAATGTGATGCAACGAAATTCTAACAAAGTACACAAATTATATTCTTAGCGACAGTAACACAATTTCCTATGAGCTGAGACTTGTTCAATTCTTCACATAATTACCGCAGCCACAAGATCAGGTAACCTACTGTGGAATATTTTGAGTCCTGAATATGTCAAACTGAAGCTGTCTCTGCTTACATCACAAAAGAAAAAGCAACAAAAATGTATGACACTGAATCACCAACTGGAACATGGCCACTGTTAATGCCTTTATTTGGCTACGAAATAATAGAAGTATTATGTGGTTGTAATATACATTCATCTTAATGGATGGAATTTAAGCCAAATCTGTGTGGTGTACCTTCTCAAATAATGTGGTAAGCAATTCACAAAGGAACTAGTAGTACTGTGTCTAGCCATCCATGAGTATAGTGTTTCTGCATCTAAACTCAAGAGAAAGGATACTAAAATACAAACTTCCCTCTATCATACATTAACTGTACAATTGGGAGATACGGAGGCATGACAACATTCCTCTCAAAGTGGAATCTTAGCTGGAGTTCCTGGATCTCGAGGATATTTCTTGGGGGTAGGTTTACCTTTCAAACAAATTATGGCAGTTCTCTGTCCATGTTTACTGTGGGAATCAACTGTATTACAAAATAAACAAACAAATGAACAAAGTGAGAAATGAGAGGACATTTTAGAATGTAATTGCTCATCCGGAAAACTACTCAAAGCAAGTTAACCTAGGTCAAGTGTAAGACCAGGACCAATCATACTGAGAAATAACAACATGATATCAGATGTCTTCACTTTCAAAGTTATAATTAAGAAGATGAGAAATTGCTTATAATTGAGAAAGCCCGACACATTGACCTCAAACTTTGAAAATGATCAATTTCCAGAAGCAGAAAAATTTGGATCTGGAATCCCAACTATCACAAGAAGTCAGAAATAGTTCACTTTCTTTAAACAGAAACTCATCTGCCATTATCTAGTTCTTCTATTATTTCTTTAAAGAAGCTTATTGTATCACATATAATTACATGAAAATTCATAAACTTAGGAACCAGTCTGAACCATGGTCACATCCTTTTGTAACTACAATGTGAAAGAGAACTATACCACAACTAATTTGCAATAGAGATGCTCCCATCAGTTGTATTGCTCTCTCTGCTCTTTGCACTTCCTCCTGTCAATGAGTAGGAAAGTCAGAGAGCAGTTATTGCAAATACATGCCAATAGTTTCTCTTCTCAAATGCAAATACATCCTACAAATTTATACTGAGTTATATTTCTTCAATGATATACATTGCATTTCAGTAGATTGCCACCGCAGATCTACTCTAGGTCTTAAGAAGAAAAAATAACATTTTTGAACCCTCAAGTGTAGTGTTCTGCGTTTTGTTACATCAACCATATATTCTTGATCATTTGGTCTCTAAAATTATAGGCATTAGGCAAATTTCATCCTTTAATCTTTATGGGGCAAAAACTGGACATAGATAAGTGAATATAGTGCGTGCTGAAAATTTTGTTTATAAATACATATGATATGATATACCACTACATCATTCAAATTGAACAAAATCCCACTACGAATTGCAGCAAAAACCGCGTACCATGACATGATGGAGAGACATCCATTCACTTTGTAAATTAACCAGAAACAATAGGTTTGACATATTAGGAACGAATTACTCGCAAGAGTTTTCAGAAAATATTTCACAAAATTTTCAAAATGCCTTTTAGCCAAAGAACACAATACTCAATGTCCAAAAATGCAGAACACGTCACAGTCAAGGAATAAAAAATGTCATTTTTGCTATGGGACTGTGATATGATTCTCTAATATGATGGCAAACCCATCTAAACAACAGATATTTTTAAATGTGTGTTAGTACTTGTATCTGGTATTAAGCAGCAGCCCTAAGTCGAATAGTCTTTGGGTTAGAAAACACTGCAGCAAAAGGCTCATTTAAGGCCTAAAATCTTGACTTCGTGAGCTTGTAATGCAAGAATATTAATTTCTGAACTAGCACAAAAATTAACATTTACCTGCTTCTTTTTTCTGTAAACCAGTAAATGTTACATGCCTTATTTGGGTTTCAGCTTTCAAGGAAGACAAAGTAAACAAGAACTACAAAAAAATGCAGAGTATTTAAATACAACGAAACTTGGACAGATATCAAAAGACCCTCTACTTAAAAAAAAAAAAAAAAAAACTTTAATCACATACAAGTCTTGCAGAAATTTTTATATCGGGAAAATAGAAAGAAGAAGGAGATGAAC
>CM040620.1:76896978-76950057 GCA_022817965.1 Solanum lycopersicoides
CATGCATCGAATTGTATCTACCTAGCCCTTCAGATCTCCAAATATTTTTAGTCCCTAGGTGATGTCAGAGTATATACTTCTAGAGGAGCATATTTGAAAGATCCCAACTAATTATATCACTTATAAACATGATATTATCAAATTTCAAGTGAAAAACAGTGCTTCCATTATTTTATATCATGTCTCTAAAGATCCTTAAAATACCTCTTTGTGTAAGGACAAGACAAAGATACAGAGTTTACTTGCATAAACACCTCAAATGGAAGAACAAGGCAGCAATAAGCAGGTATACTTACATAAGCACCATCAGTGCAATTATAGATGGTATGATACAAAATATTCCAGGCATCTTGCATGGGCTGAACAAATCTCCCATAGCGTCTTCTGGAGTATAGATCTATCCAAGCCTACAGACAGTGTTTGATTGACTTATTAAGTGCCACGTACGCAACCAGAATCATCATTTCAACCGATAACATATAGAAGTACTATGACATGAAAACATGCTAGTTTGAACTGCTTTGTTTCTCAAACTATAGAATTTGTCAACATAGCAAAATCTTGTAAACTTGAAGAATCTTGACCATGCTGTTGTCAAAACTGAATAAGTAAAAGGAGAAAGGCTATTACATACAATTTACAAAGCAAAGAACTTTGGACACTTTCTTATAGCTACCACAGTTCTTCACATACATTTGCTTGAACTGATAAGTCAAAGGAAATTACTATTAGAATACACAACACAAAGGGTCCAATTTGACTAAAAAGGAAAAGATACAGAAGAAATCAAATGATAAACTCCAGCATTGTACATAAAACCGTTACATTACCTTGACATCAACTGGGCTATGCTGAAAAGCCATTTCAGACATAAGATCGTACACCACAGGGTTCTGTTCAATGCCTTCCATTGACATCCCAACACCAACCTTTAGGCAAGAAAAAAAAATTAAGACTATGTGATACATGAATAAATTCAGTAAATAGAAAGGACTGAGAAACATGACAAATCGAATTACATGAACAAGATCCTAATAGATTTGTGAATTGCAGATCCAAATCCAACACAACTAACGGAACAAATAATCTCGTATAACTATTACCTATACCACCTAAGCTATCCTGTAATCTCTAAATCAATGAAAAAGGAATCAGCAGACAGTTTTATTTTGAAATCCTTCAGAAACATTCTCAGAAGAAATGATGGAGTTGCATGAGCATTGGAAGTAACTCAACCGCATTGCCCAAAGATCCTAACAGATCAGGATATCAAAGATCCAAAAAATGGCAACCTACTTATAATTCTGTATTGGATACACAATTAATTATAAGAAGAATGAAAACCTAATACGAGTAGAACCAAACTTACCATGGTTGAGTTTTCACTCGTACGAGCTTCAACAGGTCCTGATCCCACTGCATCAAGAACTCCATACATTTCAACATTACCAGCAAAATTATGTAGCATACACCTGAGAAATTGAAAATAAAATTCTTAAATACAAACCGAGTAATTTTAAAAAGACATTTCAGGTGGCAATAGCTAATATACTAGCTCCATTGATTGGAAAAAGGCTGAGCCAAGGCTGGTGAGAAGGCTCCAACCCAAAAACTCGGAAATTCACAGTATTTCATCTCTAGAATGAATAAGGCCTGAACTGATTTCAAGTCTTATATGAATTACTGCTAACTACACCAGAAACCCATATTATGAGATTCTTGCTCACTGGTTGAACTTTTATGGACTTCATGGTCAAACCTGTATGGTGTCTAACGCTCTTAAAACCAAGGTCAGCCATGCTTATTATTGTCAGCAGCCCGACATGACATCATGACCTAGATTCGTGATGCATATAGAAATAATATATGCAACTACTTTCTGAGGACAGTTCAGAATGTATTCTTTAAGCAAACAGATTTAAAATAATTTATTGAAACCAAGCTAACACCATTCCAAGTCATTACATGAAATATATGACATATCCAGTCAAAAAGACAACTTCAAGATTAGTTCCAAGTGAAACAGGGCAGATGAACTGAGTAAATAATATGCTAACTATGGGAAGACTATAGATGCACAAAAGAAAAATAACAATGTTACTTTCCATATGTATGGGATTCCATAGAACTGCTTTGAAGTAGCCCATATTGGTTTAACTTCAGCATAAAGATCAAGAACTATCAACTTGCCAAGAGGAACAGAATGTAGAAGTGCCTGAAAATAGTGCATGCAGATAATTAAATTTCAACGGGCACAAAGGCCAAATTTTGGAGCATTCTATAATTCATCCAGAACATCATAGTACCATGCCCTCAATATTAAACAGCTAATAGGAATATGCAATATGCTCAGTTAATCAGCATGAACTCTTTTTTCTCTTGATAAAGTAACCAGCATGAACATTAGATATTTTTAAGAGAGAAACAGAGATTAAGATAGACAACCTTCATCTGTGTAGGTCTCCAGAAAGGATCATAAGTGAAAAGCCATCCCTAGAAAAGTAAAAGGAAATCATTGGTCAAAAATAAGAAAGAAGAAGCTAAACATGGATAAAACATTTGATTTCATCACTTTGAAGACAAACTGTGTGCGCCATGCCAGAGGAATAAACTAACACTTTAAAGCCAGGATGTTAAATTAATGCCCAAATGAAGAACTAAACACGATTACCTAAATAGGAGTTTCAAACACCGGTAGACATAAAATTTAGAGATTTTCAAGTCATTGGAAAATCTGCTACTAAAGAGTTAAGCTTTTTTACCTGCATTAGCCAAACTGCATCTGAATCAGCACTTTGCATTCCTTTAAAGATTGTGGCCCCCAGAGAAGAGATATAATCTGGATCATCAACAGGAGGTGTGTTCTCATCAAAGGTATCACTGCAATAGATTGACATTTTCCAACTAGGATGAGACAAAGTTGGGCAAGGCTACAAAGAATAGGCTTTACCATATGCGATCATCACAATAGCTCTATGCAACCATGTCAGTTCTTGATTCATAAACAAAAGATGCTAGGAAATTGGAGATCATGTTGATGGAAAGAGGATTTTTTGAAAATGGAGATGAAGAATTAGTCACTTATGCTAGCATGTCGAGAGTTTAACAAGTTCTAAATATTTGAAGGAACAAAAAATCATGGAAAATGACCAATCTATGCCAACTAGTATCCAATAATACATGAAACTATAGAAGTAAAATGATTTTTCCACCTGACAATAATGGAATTGAAAAAAAGCTTACCAGTTATATATGTGGCTACTCCTTCCATATTCTGAACATCACGGTTGGCCCCAACAGAAAATAATAAAACAGAAAAAGACTATTTGAGCTACAAAATTTTACAATGACAGCATCCAAATAAGATTGTGATTGGTCCAATGGTGATAGAAGTTACTATATTACAATACCTTTTAGCTGTTGCTCAATAAATGCTTTTCCAATTTCAATAAACAAAGGATCAGTTGCATCAAGAAGATATGTGCAACACCATCTGGTATCACTGTTCACGGTAAACCTGAAACCGATAATCAATTGTAAATAAATAGCAGAAAATTGCGGTATCATGCTTATTCAAATATGCGCTTCATTTCTATCAACAATTCAGGACTCAGGTACATGGTTAGGTTATCAGTTCTAGTTCAGGTATGCCAATATTACTTAAACTTCTTCATAGCTCATCTCATGGTATATCGTGTTGTTTAATCGAATAAAAACCATAACTGGGTGATTTTTTTCATGATTGCATCACTTATTAAAAGCAGATATAACTATCAGAAGACACCATTTCATAATAGAAATGTTTGTCTTGGCAAATCAATCATTAGAGAAACTTTAGAATTAACTGGACATCATACTTGAATAGTGTCCAATATTTTCAGCAAATTAAGAACTTCTAATCATAGTCATGTCATCAAGAAGGATCAGTCCAAACTTTTTTTATTTCTTAAACTAATTTTTTTTCTACAACATTAAGAAAGATACAATTGCACAACAAGCTAACTTACCTATTCAAAAAAGACTCAGCCATACTATTAATTATTTATTATCAGAAGTGCTAATTAAGTGAACTTGGTAATTGACCACTTTAACTTTTAATAATGTCCTTATCTCCCAAGAATACAGCTTATTAAAAAGGTGATTATAGTCAGAGATTGTGAATGAACTAATATAAAAAGACAGTGAACAAGCAGATCATAAAGAAAAGCAACGTGTCTATTTATTATAAAATACGCAACGTTCTTTCTCGAATGAGCAAGTCTGGATTCAAATATATCTCTAGCATCCACAGTTTGTTTTGCATTTCTTTAATTACATAGACCAAGAAAAAATAAGTTGAAGATAGGATTAAGGAGAAATAGCATAAGAAAATATGAATACAAGGCAAATATTTCCAGCTAGTTAATCTTCTCTTGTTATCTCCAGAATAAATCCAATAGAAAGATTGAAAGAATCCAAAGTAGATAAAGGGAATAGAATAGTAGATAGAGGCATTATCTTCTTTAAATCACCAATCAAGTACTTTGTGTTAAAGTAGATATATACCAGTTCCCCAGACTACTTATCTTTGCTGATGGAAACACATGCTTCAGTGCTGCCGGAACATTTCCAGAAAAGGCTGGAAGAACTGAAAGATGCACAAAATCAATTAACAATACTTTACCGAAGCAACAGCACACAGAGGTCAAGAGCACACTTTTAGCTTATACAGATTCTAATTTTTTAAAGCAATTCCTTAATTTGTTTTAACCAATCAACAAAGTGTTAGGAATTAAACAAAAAACAGATTACTATGATCATTTAATGTATAAGGAATTCCACATTAAGCAATAAATAATTGTATGAAAGCTTATCTTTTGTATACGAGAGAAACCTTATAGCTTACTTTCATCCTCATATTTCTCTTTTTTAGTAAAAACTGTGCCTATACTTCATCAAAATTGTATATAAACTTAGATGCATGATCAACTTCTGTCTCCTTTCTATCCAAAATATGTTTTGAAAATAAGCCTTTCTCCGTTAGGATAATCAGGTGAGTTTAAGAGTGCTTTCAATACACTATATAATAATAATTGTACCTGGTGTCATCCCAAGCTCATACATTCTACCAAGAATTTTCTTCTGCAGAATGAGTTGCTGATCCAACCAACTTTGCGGAAGTGGCCCACCCCATCTATGATAGATGCATTATGTTTGAAAATTCAAAAGAACAGAATTATAGTAGAAACACACAAGCCAAAATTGCTTATGAGAGAAGTAACTATGGAACCAATGAAACAAAGTTGAATGCCAGAAAAAGATCTGTTTTATGTTGAAAAGCAAACTAGCTCCTGGATGACTAAGCATTGAAATATAACACCATCAATTTCTGTGAGTTATTTAGGTAATACAAATTTTCAATTTCTACAAGATGAATTTATTGCAAAAACTTCGACAATTTGATTGCAATGCATGATGCAAAAAGAACTCATTTCTTCAAATGAAGCACCATTCTCCCAATTTTGATGAAGCATAACTACAATGACACGTGATTAGACAAGTGAAAATATTAGATGCTTAAAATGGAGTTTAAGGCATTTTTACTAATTAGTTAGCTGCACATTGGCAGTACCAAGTGAATTTGTCTTTCCTCTATTTTTTCAGTTAACAAAACACCAACTCTTGGGACTTCAATAAATTGTATCGATAGGTCAATGACTAGAAGCTCACTTATGTAGGTTTCCCATACGTGACCATGCAAGAAATGCTGGACCACCAAAGAAATCATCTAGATTTGAAGTGCTAATATTGAAGTTCTGCACAAATGAAAACCATTCATCAAATATATAAGTACGCAAAATCAAGCCAATAAAGGACACAGTAAGACCAATGTTACATCAAAAGGGACTTAATAGTTTTTTTGAATAACCATGATGTTTAGGCCAGCTTGCTCACATCTCAACTATTTTACTAGGTACCTGCTATCTTTCACCAGACCGGATACTCTGCCTGTTAAGGCCCAGGTAGATGCAAAGAGATCATCTAATATTCTTTGTCTCTGTTGGAATTTGAACCTTGGGCACCAATGTTTGCACCACTTCATTGATCACTAGGTCACATCCTTGGGTGCTCCAAAGAGTCTCCATATTATACTTAAGTTCAGACGTCTCAACATGTTCTTATTTAAGCATGTATCGACTGTAGCAAACTGAAGACTTTACCAGAAAAGTTGAAGTTCTAGAAGTATCTTCAAATGGAGCAGTAGATCACATAGTAGTGGACTTTTAAGTGTCCAGAATCAGAGATATCCTAAAAGTATAGACGATGATCAATTTCATATCATCAACAGTAGCATCCATATAAAGATTGAAGAATTTGATTTGTCCTTCATCAATGTACTAGCCAATGATAAGTGTTCCATTACGTCAAAGCTAGTTGATTGCTGATTCCATTGGTCAGATATAACTTTACTAAGTTAACTTAAGCAGCTTTTTCAGTTTCTGTACAAAACATTTGACTTGAACCTTTCACCCGACATCTGCACTTTTTCTGCCTAAACTATCTCTTTGAACAGACTCCATTAGAGCCTCTTTCCTTTTTGATTATAAGATAATTACATAATTGCTCCATACTCCTAAATGAGTCAACAATTTTCCAAGTTCTTCTGGATAGAGCTACACAGTCTCTAACAGGCTTAGTCAAAATATCCTCTCAGGAAACTGTAACAGGAAATCAGTTAACTCACTAATGCATTTTCCATATGAATTAGTCTTGTGAAATGAAAGACTCTCAATAGAGTCAATCCTATGCAACATAAAATCAGTTTGGTGAACTAATATCTTCAACTAATACAATCAATATGAAACTATAGCCGAAGGGGAATACCTTGAAAACCTTTTGCCATATAGCTTCTTGCCCAGTGAAAGCCAATGGCAAGTTGATTCCCTGGAGAGCCATCCAGTCAATCTCCTTTTCCCATCTTTTCCAATCCCACCAAGCAAATGTATCTAGAAGAAGAAATCAATAAATGTTTAATATACCTCCTGAGTTGGACTGTCTAAAAAGTAAAAGAAAAGCTGGTTTACAGCTTGATGTGACAGCATTCTGGTAATAGCTCCAAGGAACAGGTCTCTTTACTACCACTCCTGCATCTTGAACAGCAGGGAGAGAGCCAGGATCAGGTACAGAAGCTAATTGTGCTCCACCTGTTTTGCTCCATGATATATGTGCACCACACCAATATTTCAAGTACCAATGAACACCTGACAATATATCTACTGCTGTGGTTCCACGAATTCTGTGAAACATTCGGATAGATTTACTAATAGAGTTCCACTTGTGAGCAATAAGTTACGTATAGAAGAGATTAAGACTTGTTAAATCTAAAAAAAGAATTGGAGAAAAAACATTCTTCTTTGTAATTATGGTATTATATTAGTTCTGCTACAAATGACATAACAGAATTTTAATGGTTTAAAAGCAATATTATATGTTTAACACAAAATGAGCTCATAAAGCTCTCTACATACCAGACACATATGTAATACATTTATGTTAAGAGGTAAAATCAATTAACTATCACCATTATACAACAGAACTGGCGCGTGAAACTTTATACAACAGAAAAGAGAAAGAATCACTAATATTTGGTACTTCCTTTTTACAAAGACAAACAATGAAACACAAAATTTGGCACTTCAAGGTTATTGTCATCGTAAACTACAGTAATAAATAAAACTGTAACTTACAGAATTTCAGGAGAACCATCTCGAGCTGAGCCAGGGTGATTGCTTATGTTGAAGCAAAATTCTCCACCACAATGTTCCTACAAATGAAGCACGAAAATGTTACAAAATTCTCTTTAATTTGCTGCTATCATGGAGTATTAAAATCTTAAACGAACAACTAGTAAAACACCTTGGGAATGATGTGGAACTCAAAGCTCGAAAAATGGGAAGGAATTAGGCGATTAAGGACGCTGTAGGCGGCGGTTAATTGGACTGAAGAAGGTGCTCGTTCACGTTCCTGAATATCTAGAAGCGGCGAAACGTAGTTGACTCCGAGCGTCGACGAATTAGCTACGGAAAACATGAAAGCGCAGAAGAAGATGAAAATTAAGAAGGAGATTATAGAAATGGAATCCATTGCTGAAATTGAAAGTTGTTGAATTGAAGAAGACGTTTATAATAGTGGAAATGTGAGACATGTTCTCGTTATGTAGCGAGATGAAAGAGTATCAATGGAGTGGAAGTTGGAGGAGTCGAGACAAATTTTGCAGGCCAAAGGAGAATAGAATAACGAATTCTTTTTTCTATTTTTTTTCTTTTAAATATATTTTTATATAATATAAAAGGGCGTAATAACAAATGATAATTCCTTTCTTTAAAAATCAAGCGCCAAAGGTCAACTATGAGAAAGATTGATTTTAGTATTTTTGCGAGCAAAATAATACTCCTTCGTGCAATCTTTGAATTTCAATAATTTTAAATAAGTTTTTTTCATCATAATTTTTCTTTTTAAAAAAAAGGTTATTTTTGAACTTTTCAAAATAGCTCACTTTTAATTCTTGGAAAAATTATATGAATTAGTACATTTTAATAAATAATTATTAATTTTAGCAATACTTTTTATTTATTACCATTTATAGCAATATTATGTTAAATCTGCAATATGAATTAAAAGTGAATTATGTATGCTATATGAATTATAATTATTTTTAAAAATATATCATGTTTGTGTGGTAAAAAATTTGATACATTGTATTATAAGTGTATTAAAATGTATGATAAATGAATTATCTATCATTAAAATTTGTATTTTATGTGAATAAAAAATTGTTCTTTGTAATATGAATTAAACTTGTATTATAAATAAATAAAAAGTGATCAAGTGAAAAAAAAAATTATTGCTGTAAATGATAAATATTTTTTTATTATAATATATTTACGTAAGTTTCCCTTTATTCTTTATTTATTTTTGGAACCAAAACTATTCTTGATGTTTACTACAGGTACCCTTCAAATGTTATACTTGCCAGGAGTTAACATGACAACCTATCTAGCAGTCCAAACTTAACAAAAATATTGAAGCAATTTTTAGTAACATTCAATTGAATTTCTTTAACTTTTTACACTTTAAAAATCCAATAAAAGCTAAAAATGTCTTACCAACAAACTTTCAAATGAGTTGCTATTTCAAGTTTCAACACACAAAGAATGACTAAGGAGTTTTTTTAAAATTATTCAACTTTGAAATAAAAATTTCATCCTCAAATTCAATGATGCTAAAATCGAAACAATGAGCTAGATCCTTCAACACAATAGCTACAACCTCAAACAAATTTCAGCACACTTCAAAATTGGAATTTTGAAATCTGGACAACAACTCAAACAAGAACAATGAAAGAACTATTTTGATTTATTTTTTTTGTGATACGGCTCACTAAAAAAGAACAACATTATTGAGAGGAAAGAGATTTTTGCTATGTAGTCAGCTAGGTGAACTACCATGTCAGGTCCATCGGTAATAATAACGTTTAAAAGACAGTTGTTGTCTAAAATATGAATGGCACCACTAGTTTTGATCCAAAAAATAGACGAAAGGTAAATAAGTGTTATTTCAAATAATTTGAGACCCAATTCTCTTTTTTTAATATATCTCTTGAATTATTAATTATGGCGACTTATAATAATAATTGGATAGTTTTCAAATATGTTAATTTTGATTTTAAACATAAAAAAAATTCATATTTAAACTTGCTTCAAAACACTCATCTCCACTGTGATTTAGAATATTACCTCCGTTATACTCCTACTTTGGAGCACCATTATTGCTATTCTCCTTGTTGCTTATAAAAAACATTTACAAAATTCACTGATATCATCCTAAAAAAAACATATCGCTGTTTTTGTGTATCAAAATTCGAAAGTGTTTTCTTAACCTGTTGGCTGTTGCTAAAAGTTTTGCCATTCAGTATTTTCACATTGTGAACTAAAATGGAAAAACTATTTGAGAATTTTGAATCTGAAGTTTATTTCAAAATTTCATACATACATCCGGGATATATATTTGAGTAGTTGATTGAGGGCTTCTTTGCTTTCAACTACCTAAAAGATAAAAGTGTTGAAAACAAAGTATAAAACACATTCATGGTTTTTTTTTTTATTTTTTTTTTATAGTTTTTAGAGAGTTTCATCGTAAAATTTGCAGTAATTCATCTATCTAGTTATTTGAAGAAACAAAATAAATATAGTGATGCTTCGACACTCTTTCAATTTCTGAATTTCTTGATTGGATGTTAGCTTTCTTTTCATTTTTATCATTCATTTACATATAAACCTATAGATAATTCATCTCTTTCTAAGAAAAATATTTATATTTTTTATTTTTTCATCGAATTCTTTCTAGATAGTTTAGTAAGCTTCGAGATCTTACAAATATAATTAAAAATCATTATTAAAATCAATCATACATCGGATCCACCATCTTTTGAAGTAAGTAAATGACACAAAGATGCAGATTAGCCTAGGGTCTACGTGTTTGGTATAAATGGAGAAAAATAGTTTTTTATATGTAATATCATCCTGAAAAACATCATATACCACTTGTTCAAATTCATTTGTTTGTAGGCCTCTCTTTACACAACTTCATAAAAACCGCTACTCAACTTTTTGTGTGCTTATTAAAATACTAATTAATTTGTTCTCACTTTTACACGATAAAAGACACAGTATTTTGTCAACAAAATTAATGGGAAACATGGTAAAAAAAAAACTAATATTTCAACGATATAGTACCGTCATCTTTCTTTTTTGGTGGCTCTTTTCTAGAATATACCTACTTTAATTTATCAATCAAGTTGTTTTAGTGCTCGATTTTTCTTTATTATATTCTGAATTTGATTGTTAAGTGCATGCTTCTCTACATCCCTTTTCTCTGATGTAATGTAGGTAACAATTACCATAATTACATAATCCACTATTAATGTAGATACAATTCTGTCTCCATATCTTTATTTTATGTGGAAATTAAGATTAATTTCTACAATTAGTGTATTACGTGCTTACCAAAACAACGCTACCTCGTTTTTTCTTACACTCAATCGGCAATTTTCTTTTTTCTTTATGATTTGATTTATTTCATTTTTGCAAACTTAGCTAGACAAAGTGAATCAGCCAAAGACGATGATTAAACATAAAAAGATGGTGGATTCAATTCATTAATCTCCCTCCCTCACTCTCTCAAAATGAAATAAAATAAAATAAAAGACAAGATAATATGCATTTATACAATTTGACTCTTTTAGGCTAGAATATAAAAGACTTGATGGCCCACATTAGAGGTGGGAAGAAGAAAATGAGGGATTAACTTTACAAAACATTTCCCTTGAGATAATAAATATAGTGGTTATAGTAAATTTTTTTTAAAAAAATGACAGAAATCCTGCCTTTAAGTTCTCTAATTATCATTATTTTCTATTAGTTTTACGAATTTTCAAAATTCCTCATTTTCACGCATCACATTAATGTATCATGGCATCAAATTAATGTATCTCGCACATCAGATTAATGTATCTCGCGCATCAGATTAGTGTATCATGTATAAAATGTAATGTATCTTACTTAATGATTAATGTATCTCACACATCAGATTAACGTATCATAACTTATATTATTGTATCAGTTTGAGAGATTTCTGTAATTATAAACTTATGAGGGACAAATGTTAATTTTACCTTAAAAGTTTTATACTTGTGTTGGTGAGAAAAATAGAAATTAGGGTACTTATGTTACCACAGACGGAAAAAAAAACATAGCCAATTTTTTTTCATTTATTTAAGTTTGGTGGATATGGTATGATAAAATGTTTATTTTTTCTTATTTTATAAAAGTAATAAATAAAATAAAGAAATATATTTTTAAAATAGTAGACAAATAAAATTAAACGGAAGAGGTAATATAGTAATTTCAATAATAAATGAGATGACACAAAAGTTATTTATAAATAGTAATTAATGAACGTGTTTTATGTCTTATCACCTCACCTCTTGGTATTTAGGTATCTCAGAAGCGTTTTTCAAGTTTTCAACGATATGAAATTGTTAATAGATACAATATTTATCTTTTCTTTATTTTATGAAAGTAATAAATGAAATAATTAAATAGATTTTAAAATAGTAAACAAATAAAATTAAACGAAAGGGGTAATATAGTAATTTCAATAATAAATGAGACGACACAAAAATCTACTCATAAATCGCATTTGGGGAACGCGTTTTATGTCTTATCTTCTCAACTCTTTTTATTTAGGTATCTGACAAACGTTTTTCAAAATCTCAACGATATGACCTTTTTTTAAAAGATAAAATATTTATCATTTCTTCATTTTATAAATGTAATAAATAAAATAAATGAATATATTTTAAAATAGTAGACAAAAATTAAACAGAATGGGTAATCTAGTAATTTCAACAATAAATGAGAATGACATAAAATTTTACTCATAAATCGCATTTGGTGCCTTATCTTCTAAACTCTTTCTATTTAGGTATCTGAGAAGCGTTTTTCAAATTTTCAATGATATGACATTTTTTTAAATAGATAAAATACTTATCTTTTCTTCATCTTACAAAAGTAATAAATGAAATACATAAATATATTTTTAAAATAGTGGACAAATAAAATTAAACGGAAAGAATAATATAGTAATTTCAATAATAAATGAGATGACACAAAAATCTACTCATAAAGCGCATTTGGTGAACACGTTTTATGTCTTATCTTCTCAGCTCTTTGTTTTTAGGTATCTCAAACGTGTCCTTCAACTTTTCAATGATGTGACATTTTTTTAAAGATAAAATATTTGTCTTTTCTTCATATTATAAATGTAATAAATGAAATAAATAAATATATTTTAAAAATAGTAGACAAATACAATTAAACGGAATAGGTAATATAATAATTTCAACAATAAATGGGATGACACAAAATTTTACTCATAAATCGCATTTGGTGAATGCAATTTATGCCTTATCTTCTCAACTCATTCTATTTAGATATTTGAGAAGCGTTTTTTAAGTTTTCAATGACATGACATTTTTTTAAAAGATTAAATATTTATCTTTTCTTCATTTTACAAAAGTAATAAATGAAATAAAGAAATATATTTTTAAAATAATATATAAATAAAATTAAACGAAAGGGGTAATATAATAATTTCAACAATAAATGAGATCACACAAAAGTTACTTATAAATCGCAATTGATGAACGTGTTTTATGCCTTATCTCCTCACCTCTTGGTATTTAGGTATCTCAAAAGCGTTTTTCAACTTTTCAACGATATGATATTTTTTTAAAAGATTAAATATTTATCTTTTCTTCTCAACTTTTTCTATTTTGATATCTGAGAAGCGTTTTTTAAGTTTTCAATGAACTTATATTAATAAGAAATTTTAAAAATAATAACATTCCGATCTAAATAGTTGAAGTATATGCAAACTTAGTTCTTCACACCATCACTAGAAAAAAATTATTTTAACTTAGAGATTTAAGTCGAGTAATTTTAAACTTAATTTGTATCTGATTATTTTTCCACATCGTCGCACGTAGCCTTCTTTAATTTGAAAAAGAAAATAAAATGAATGAGTACGATCAACGAAGAGAAAGTTGTGCCCCTACCACAAAGAGGAAGCATGACTCACCCAGCTATCACAAAAAGAAAGAGATTGGTCAATACCATAAATGATGGAGACTTTTGGGGTCCTTTGGGTGCCCTAGCCTAGTGCATAAAATGGCAATTTCAATTATGTCACATTTTATGGGTATATGTTGATAAAAATATATATGAATATATTATCACTATCAGGCATGTTTCATTTATTTATTAATGGTTGATATATCGCGAATTTTTTAAATTTATCATAATGTTTCATCTTAGACATGGAAACGAAGTCATGTTTTAGTTGAAAACATGAACTCTTAATAAAATGTTTTGATTATACATTTTTTATTTAAATTGCGACATAATTTTCTGTGTATCTTTATTCGTTTCATAGATAATTAAGTTAAATTACATAATATATAAGTTATGATTCTAGTTTGCTTGACCAAACTTTTGGACATTCAAAAATATTCAAAAATATATATATTTGTCTTTTCAAAATCACTTAATTTAGGAATTTGAGATTGACCAAGCTTTTAGGAGAGAACTAGAAAAGTGTTTTTGAACAACAGAGAAACAATTTAAACTAGGGGTGGGCATTCGGTATTTCGGTTCGGTTTCAGTTTTTTTTTCCCGGTTTTTTCGGTTTTCGGAAAATGTGTACCGAATACCGAACCGAAATATTTCGGTTCGGTTCGGTTTTTACTGTCTCGGTTCATTTTTTATTAATTCGGTTCGGTTTTTTAATGGGCCTGCTTAGTGGGCTTTTTCAAATTTTAAACTTTATAATTTTTTTGTTTGATTTTTCAACTTAATGGGCTAAAAAGTAAATATAGTGTAATATTTTTTTGTTTGATTTTTTAAAAGATTATTTAACATTAATAATTATTAATTAATATAATATAAATATAATATAAATTTAATATAATATTTCGGTTTAAATCGAAATACCGAATTCCAAAATAATACATACCGAAAACCGAACCAAAATACCGAAAAATACAAAAAAGTAAACCGAATATCGAACCGAAAACCGAAATACCGAAACCAAAATTTTTAAAAAATTCGGTTCGATTCGGTTTTTCGGTTTTTCGGTGTTTATGCCCACCCCTAATTTAAACAATATTTCAGAAGTTACAAAAAGTAATTCTTTTCGAAAAACACTTTTGGAATATTGGTCAAG
The DNA here is from genome assembly GCA_022817965.1 of Solanum lycopersicoides. Classification (NCBI taxonomy): domain Eukaryota; kingdom Viridiplantae; phylum Streptophyta; class Magnoliopsida; order Solanales; family Solanaceae; genus Solanum; species Solanum lycopersicoides. The sequence continues at coordinate 76,911,802 of CM040620.1, forward strand.
CACAAATTAAGTAATGCCTCTAATATTGACAAAAAATGTATTTCAAATTGATTAGTCAAACACAAATTGTTATTATCTAAAAATATTTCTTTGAAAGAACATTACAAACAAAAACAGATTTTGAAAATTTTGACTAGAAAACATTGACACCTAATGTCATCCAAATGGAGATTCGGGAGTGGATTATTTGTAAACTAATTATGAAATCCTCTTCTTTTCAAAGAAATAACTGTATAATTAGTCCATGAAACAATGATAATTAATAGGTTTACGTATACCTTCATTATCTAACACTAATATACTTATCTAATTGCACCTAAGTTAGATAACAAAACCAGGGGCAAACCTAGGTCAAGTTAATTTATATGAATCTATTTTGTTGGAAAATAACACTGTGTACATGTTATCAACCAATTTTTGAAATTATATAGCTATATATTATATTTCGACTCCACTCACACAATTGCAACGTTAGCCTACCGATAAAGGGAGTTCAATTTTTTCCATTAGACCCGAGTTAGAATCTAACTATCAATATTTAATTAAGCCTTCATTTTTTTTTTTTTTCAATATTTAAAAGTTATATTTATTTTTTATATCTTGGATCCACTCAGTGAAAATTCTAGTGTTGTTCTGCAATTTTAATTGTTTATTATACGTAGAATAGTGTTCTATCTATTGTGGAAGGAATTTATACAATTCTTAAGCAATTGTAGCGAATTAAATTATTATTTAAAAAAAAAAACAATTTTCTATGGCTCAAAATTATAATTATTTGTTGTTAATTTTATTTCTTTTCGTACCAAGATCTGCAGGAATAACAATTAACACCAACACTACGGAATAAAAGGCCCTAGAAATGTTTATAAATAGTGTGACATAAACCTAATAATAGAGGGCAGGTGTTTGGCTAATTTCAATGGAATAATCATATCGATTCCACCCTATGAATGAAAATAATGAGTCTGGGGTGATATAGGCATAATTTTTTGTACTACTAAAGAAACCTAACCTAAGACTAACAAAGTAGAAACAAATTGGGAGACAAGTTTTGTTTTTTGTCAACCTATCTCTTGATAACTAGGTTACTTGTCGAGTCCTCATCAATTCATGCATATCTTCTTGTCCGTTTGCCAGCGATTTGCTAGGCCGGTGCGTTTCATCATCAAGTGAGCGAATTCTGCTAAATTTGAACGTGTCAAAATAAATTTTATATGAATTATAAAAAATTATTTGGATAGAAAGGTATTGAATATATATTGTTCTAAATAGAATTCCTATTAAGTTTTATAAATTACTTTTTTTATTCTTTTATAATTGTTTAGTATCAAATAAAACTATCTTTTTTTATTGGTCAATTATGTTTTTCGTGGATTAATTTTGTTACATTTAGTTTTATTAGCTTTTTTTTTATTTTTTAATTTGGATGAGATAGGCATAATTTTTCATACCGTTAAAAGCAAATAACTGTTGAAGATTCAATCTACTTTAGAGCGATGTCCAATTTGTGCAATCCAATAGTACTAAATTAATCCCACTTTTATATTTAGCTAGCTAAGATGCCTAATTTTTGTGGAATACAATACCAATCTGTTAACTATTATATATATATTCTAAAAATCATGCTAAATTAGACCCTGACCAGTCACCCCATGCCTAGATCTCACTTACTCTTTTTTTTTTTAAAAAACAATATTATATTTCTTTGTACCTAATACACCCCTAGTATTGATTCAATAATAATTTTTTTTTCCGTCCGCATTAAAGTTCCAACTAAATTGGTATCACACACAACATCATTTGGGGTGACACTTTCAAATGAAATTTACTTCATATTCAAGGCTCAAATCTAAAACTTTTAATTAATGATGAAGAAATCCTACACCACAAACATAGGCGACTCTATAATACCAGTCTTACTATGTCACTTTTTTGTATTATTGGTTTCACTTTAAAAAAAAAATAGTTCTGACGACATTTAAATACTTACTACTACAAATAATAAATGTGTTATTTCAGAGAATCTGTTAATGTCATACCGTTAAGCAAAAGTTTACTTTTTCTTTGATGAGTCAATCTTCATGCTTGTCGTGTAAGCAGAGAATCCTAATCCATTTTCTTTGGAAAAAGAATCTCACGTGTGAAGTCAAGACTTCGTTTGATGGATTAATTATTACTATCAACGTTCGATATCCATATTAAATTAAGAGTTATAAACTCACTAAAAGAAACAATTCTTTATTGAAAAAATCAATATATATCGTAAACACGAAGTCGATCTCTAATTAAAAAATAAACAGACTCATTCTCTGTACCATATTTTATATATATATATATATATATAAAAATAATATTCCTAGATATTTTGATGTGGAACACAATAACAAAAGTTATTTAATTATGAGTTAAACTTACAATTAAACTAAAGTAAGAAGGGGATTGTGGAGGTAGGTCAGTCAAGACTTTATTTTTTCGTAGAAAAGAAGAATTAGGAGAAGGAAGGGGTGAATAGTCCATTTCTAACACAATTTTTTTTATATAAATTTAGGGTGTGCTTGGTATATATGTAGTTTTTAATTATTTTTTTTTGTGTTTTATTAGTAATTTGATTTTTTTCTTTTGCTAGGAAAACAAAAAAATTTATTTCTTAAAAGGGACGAAGAAAATAACTCTCCTAATGGAAATAAGAAAAGCAAGTTCCACAAATAACATTTCTTATTGATTATATTCTTTTCGTACTCCAACACACCTCATCTTTATCTTTGTCGCCCCTGTTGCCATTCTCATAGCATTTATCTAGATTATAAATAAATATTATTATGATAATTGGTAATTTATATATGTTACTTATTCAAACAATCAATTCTCTATATTCCTGCAAACAAGTGAACACAGATCCATAAATTATTCCAATTATTACAAGTGATGTTTGATAAATATATCTAAACAAGAAATTTTACACACTTGATAGTAGTAGTGTAGTAGTTTTCCTTAAGAGGTCCTTTAGGTATGAGGCATAGAGCCCGTTTGGATGGACTTAAGAAAAGTATTTTTGAAAAGTACTTTTAAAAGTGCTGAAACATATTTATAAAATAAGTAGTTATGTGTTTGGATAAAAGTGTTTCAGTTAAAAAAAAAATTGTTGATGTGTTTGGTGCTGGTAAACACTTTATTTTTTTTATCAAAATGTCTGAAATACCCTTAAAATTATTAACATGATAAAAAGTTGATTAATTTAAGATTTTTATACTTAAAAAAATTAAAACAAAACTAATTTATATTTTACATCCATAAGTAATAATATTTCCTATCATTCACATATTTTTTTATCATGACAATTTTTTTTTAATTATAATAATAATAATAATAAAAGAACTAAGGACAAAAAGATAATATACTTGATCAACATAAAATGACTTTTAAGTTGGAAAAAAAAACACCCCTCACCTAGTTTATAGCTTTTGACTTAAAATAAGTCATTTTTGACTTAAAATAAGTCACTTTGATAATTGTTAAATACTCTAATAAGTCAAAAACTGATTTTTAAGTCAGTTTGACCATCTTTTAAGCCCATCCTAACAGACTCAGTCCCATAGAAATTTTTGTCCTGTATTTTTAAAGCAAAAACCTAATTTGGCAGGTAGGTTTCCTTCATTGTCCTATATTTTGAATCACATTCAATTCCATGCCTTCTATTATTATATACTACTACTATCCTATAGTCAGCTATTCATTGACTTCTTCCTTCTGTCTGGCCAAGCTTTTTGAGAGGAAAAAAATTTACTTAACTCTTTAAAAAACCAAGTTTTTGAGGAAAAATATGTGTTTATGTGGAATAGCGGGAACGTTTGAAAATTATTTTTGAGTAACGTACTATTAGAAACACTTTTAAAAGTTTGGTCAAGTACGTACTAATTATTGCTCTTTAGTATTTTTAAGATTTACTCGTTGAACACAAACTACTTCTCGCCAAAAGTAATTTTTTTAAAAACACTTTTTAAAGCTTGATCAAAAATTTTCAAAAATTCCAAAAATAACTAAAAACTATTTTCTCTCCAAATTACTCACAAAATTCAAAAGCAATCTCTAATTCATTTCATATATAGTTAAGCACAACTCCAATTTTCAAATAATAACATTTTTTTATTTTGGAAAGAAAAGCTATTTTTTTAAATTTTTTACAATGAAACATGATCAAACGCCTGTTAATGATTTTTTGGGTCATGAGATTAAGTAAATCATATGATATGTTTGGAAGAAAATAAATTAATACAGAAAAGGTAAAATTAGAAAAATAAGATAATGTAGGTGGATTCATGTTCCAGGATTATGATTTAATTAAATGCCACTTGAGAAGCTGGCAAATTTTAGTGCCTAGCTAGGCACATCCAGATAAGCAGAACTGTCCTCCATAATTAGAATCAGATGCTGAGCAGAAACACTCTTATGGAAAACTTTTCACATAATAATTTATCATGACAACTAAGTTGGCAAATTCAACATATATTTTTTTTGTTATAAAAGATTAAAAAAATTAATGAAAAAGAGAACAGAAAGATTGGTGGATTAATAAGAGTACCTAACTTTGCTCCTTTACCAATCACTTTTTTTAAAAATGAAAGGCAACTAGCTAAGTCCCTTTCATTGAATAGACACTAATATTACCTTGGAATTCTTCTAGACATAGTCGAATTCAGGATATGAACATTATGAGTTTAAGTACGTATTTTAACATATTACATTTGATTTGCTAGGTTCGAAATTTATTATTAGAATCAAAGTTATTGAGCTCGAGTGAATACTATGTTCGCTCATGTTTCTGGAAGTACACATTTTGACCTTGTTTTGGCACACCAGCATTCTAGATACAAAAGACAACAATTATCATCCAAATTAGAGGGAAAATAATAATGAAATAGCTAAATGGTTTAGCTTTTAAAATTTGCCAGTCAGCCATTTGATTGTACCTAATTCATACTATATATATTTTTGTTAAGACTACTATTTCTTGTTCCAACAAATCTTGCTTCATGCAAGTTGAAAACTTTTGTTAAGACAATTAAAGAAGTAACTTTTGTCTAGTTTATTTATTGTGGGCCAATTCTTTTAAGTGTCATTGATGTAGACAAAACATTTTTCAATCAACAAAAGTTACACAATATATAGAACTTTTTCAAGAAACAAATAGTAACAGTACCTTTCCATTTTCTATTAAAGAAGCCTATTTTAATTTCTCTACTCCTCACAATTCACAAAGACAGATACACCAAAAAATGTATATTATATGATCAACCAAACCTTATTGCTTACATAAAATCAAACTTATATGCTATAGTTTAGGGGAATGAAGAATGATGCCTTTTTACCAAACATCATGTTCAAGAAATAGCTCAAAAGCAGAACAAGAAAATCAAACTTCTATAGATTCACAGCCAAGTTTTCGTTCAGTTCCTTCAATCAAGTCACTATGTCATGATCAGAGTTTTTCGCGTAATCTTGAAACTCAACATCAATGCATAGCTAATCTTAAGGGACAGAATTCCTATACATCTTCCCTTGTACTTGGTGGGAAATTCCTTTTTACTGGCTCTTCTGATAAAGAAATTTGTATGTGGGAGCAAAAAGCTTTGACTTCCACAATAGATGCTAGTATAATCGACACGGTTATAGCAGGGGAAGGTGCAGTGAAGTCTCTAGTAATTTTGGCTGATAAGGTCTTTAGTGCTCATCAAGATCACAAAATCAGAGTCTGGAGAATCGAAAACCATGATACGGATACTCCTAAAATAGTTCATTTGGCCACTTTACCAATACTCAGTGACAGAGCCTTTAAGTTTATGGTACCAAAAAACCATGTTCAGATCAGGCGCCACAAGAAGTCTACATGGGTGCATCATGTTGACACAGTGTCAGCACTAGCCCTTTCGAACAACGAGTCATTCCTCTACTCTGTTTCATGGGATCGAACACTTAAAATCTGGCGAACCAGTGATTTTAAGTGCCTAGAGTCAATAGCAAATGCACATGATGACGCGATCAACGCACTAGAAATATCACAAGATGGGGATGTTTTCACTGGATCAGCTGACAAGAGAATCAAGATTTGGAGAAAGGAAGAGAAAAAACATTTACTAGTTTATACACTAGAGAAACACAAATCAGGTGTAAATGCACTAGCAGTGAGAAGTAGTACTAGTACTCATTCTGTTTTATATTCGGGTGCTTGTGATAGGTCGATACTAGTATGGGAGAAGGATGAAAATGGTGAAATGGTGCTGGTGGGTGCACTCAGGGGTCATAAGAAGTCCATACTATGTCTAGCTGTCGTCGCAGATTTGGTGTGCAGTGGTTCAGCAGATAAAACAGTAAGAGTATGGAGAGGGGTTGAGAGATGCTACTCTTGTCTAAGTGTTATTTCAGGGCACAGTGGACCAGTGAAATGCCTAACTGTGACTAGTGATCAACAAATTCCGTCTGATACAACTTCTTCATATGTGCTATACACTGCTAGTTTAGATGGTGAAACTAAGGTTTGGAAGATTTTTGTTCCTTTTCTCTAAAGATGTTTGCATGATGCACATGGTCAAGATTTGCCAGTTAACATATCTGTATATTATATTTTGCAGTATAGATTGTTGGGCAAGTGACCTAGAGAAGAAATTTCAACTTTTTTCTTCTTTAGTTGGATTGTATTGCAGGTTTATTCTATTGGAAAAGGCTACCATTATGAAATGATTATGCTTCTTAAACTGGAACCACTTTGATTGATCTACTCTATAAAGTACCCCACATAAAGTCCTATATTTTGTGATCATTTTTTAGCTTAAGATTCACAAAACCCCTCCGTGCCTAATAACTTTTCTTTTTGGCCTAATTCTGCTGCTGGTCATCCTAATATCAAGTTTTTCTATACTTGAATTTTAGAATTTCGAGAGAGACCAAAAGTACATGTACCATCTTTTTCAATATGGTTTAATCAAATGTTGGCATAAACTAAGATATTCATGCTTTGACGTGACTATACAAAATTAACCATAGGAAATAAAAAGAAAATGCAAATAACATGTCTTTTTCTCAGATTGAAAGTTGAAACCCTCTCCCATTTCAATCCACACGGCTGGGTAGGTAAAACCGCTTTGCCAAGATTTCAACCTTAATTATCTTATTGATGGGACATTGATATCTTTGCACCTACATAACGGCAGTCCCTTTTTTACACCAACCTAGCACTGTATTCAGGATCAAATTAAACAAGTTTCCTCCAAGGCAACAAACAAATACATTATTCATATGGAAAGGGCGAATAATATTATTAATAAGCAGAACGAGCCAAGGGTTTTCTTAATACAAGTGGGGAAGAATGTTAGGTAAAATACATAGTTTAATTTAAGGTCAACAATATCCAAATTCCAACTACAGGTCCACATGCTCCACAATGTGATGCAACGAAATTCTAACAAAGTACACAAATTATATTCTTAGCGACAGTAACACAATTTCCTATGAGCTGAGACTTGTTCAATTCTTCACATAATTACCGCAGCCACAAGATCAGGTAACCTACTGTGGAATATTTTGAGTCCTGAATATGTCAAACTGAAGCTGTCTCTGCTTACATCACAAAAGAAAAAGCAACAAAAATGTATGACACTGAATCACCAACTGGAACATGGCCACTGTTAATGCCTTTATTTGGCTACGAAATAATAGAAGTATTATGTGGTTGTAATATACATTCATCTTAATGGATGGAATTTAAGCCAAATCTGTGTGGTGTACCTTCTCAAATAATGTGGTAAGCAATTCACAAAGGAACTAGTAGTACTGTGTCTAGCCATCCATGAGTATAGTGTTTCTGCATCTAAACTCAAGAGAAAGGATACTAAAATACAAACTTCCCTCTATCATACATTAACTGTACAATTGGGAGATACGGAGGCATGACAACATTCCTCTCAAAGTGGAATCTTAGCTGGAGTTCCTGGATCTCGAGGATATTTCTTGGGGGTAGGTTTACCTTTCAAACAAATTATGGCAGTTCTCTGTCCATGTTTACTGTGGGAATCAACTGTATTACAAAATAAACAAACAAATGAACAAAGTGAGAAATGAGAGGACATTTTAGAATGTAATTGCTCATCCGGAAAACTACTCAAAGCAAGTTAACCTAGGTCAAGTGTAAGACCAGGACCAATCATACTGAGAAATAACAACATGATATCAGATGTCTTCACTTTCAAAGTTATAATTAAGAAGATGAGAAATTGCTTATAATTGAGAAAGCCCGACACATTGACCTCAAACTTTGAAAATGATCAATTTCCAGAAGCAGAAAAATTTGGATCTGGAATCCCAACTATCACAAGAAGTCAGAAATAGTTCACTTTCTTTAAACAGAAACTCATCTGCCATTATCTAGTTCTTCTATTATTTCTTTAAAGAAGCTTATTGTATCACATATAATTACATGAAAATTCATAAACTTAGGAACCAGTCTGAACCATGGTCACATCCTTTTGTAACTACAATGTGAAAGAGAACTATACCACAACTAATTTGCAATAGAGATGCTCCCATCAGTTGTATTGCTCTCTCTGCTCTTTGCACTTCCTCCTGTCAATGAGTAGGAAAGTCAGAGAGCAGTTATTGCAAATACATGCCAATAGTTTCTCTTCTCAAATGCAAATACATCCTACAAATTTATACTGAGTTATATTTCTTCAATGATATACATTGCATTTCAGTAGATTGCCACCGCAGATCTACTCTAGGTCTTAAGAAGAAAAAATAACATTTTTGAACCCTCAAGTGTAGTGTTCTGCGTTTTGTTACATCAACCATATATTCTTGATCATTTGGTCTCTAAAATTATAGGCATTAGGCAAATTTCATCCTTTAATCTTTATGGGGCAAAAACTGGACATAGATAAGTGAATATAGTGCGTGCTGAAAATTTTGTTTATAAATACATATGATATGATATACCACTACAATCATTCAAATTGAACAAAATCCCACTACCGAATTGCAGCAAAAACCCGTACCATGACATGATGGCTAGAGACATCCATTCACTTTGTAAATTAACCAGAAACAATAGGTTTGACATATTAGGAACGAATTACTCGCAAGAGTTTTCAGAAAATATTTCACAAAATTTTCAAAATGCCTTTTAGCCAAAGAACACAATACTCAATGTCCAAAAATGCAGAACACGTCACAGTCAAGGAATAAAAAATGTCATTTTTGCTATGGGACTGTGATATGATTCTCTAATATGATGGCAAACCCATCTAAACAACAGATATTTTTAAATGTGTGTTAGTACTTGTATCTGGTATTAAGCAGCAGCCCTAAGTCGAATAGTCTTTGGGTTAGAAAACACTGCAGCAAAAGGCTCATTTAAGGCCTAAAATCTTGACTTCGTGAGCTTGTAATGCAAGAATATTAATTTCTGAACTAGCACAAAAATTAACATTTACCTGCTTCTTTTTTCTGTAAACCAGTAAATGTTACATGCCTTATTTGGGTTTCAGCTTTCAAGGAAGACAAAGTAAACAAGAACTACAAAAAAATGCAGAGTATTTAAATACAACGAAACTTGGACAGATATCAAAAGACCCTCTACTTAAAAAAAAAAAAAAAAAAACTTTAAATCACATACAAGTCTTGCAGAAATTTTTATATCGGGAAAATAGAAAGAAGAAGGAGATGAACAAAGATACAATCGTACGTTCTCAATAGCACCAAAGGGTGTGGCCTACTAGTCAACAAAGTGGGAGGAGAACCATGAGGTATCATGTTTGAATCCCAGCAACACATTATTTTACTAGAGCTAAGCCTTTTTCTCATCTGTCTCAGACAAAGTAACTAAAACTATTACTATAAATCATAAGAGAGATAAACCTGAGGATCATGACCTTTCGCAGCTACAAAGATACCACCAGTTCGGACTAGAGGAAGACAATACTCAGCTGCAAAATGACAGAAACAGATAACCGTCTCAAGGAATATTGAAGAACATAAAGCACAGAGGAAGAAACAAATATGTACCCGTTTACCTAAAACTCTCATTTCTGCAACTGCTCGGGCAACTGCAACATCAAAAGACTCTCTGAAGCAGACGTCTTGCCCTAACTTCTGTCCTATTCCAATGTTCAGAATGTGCATCATGTCCACAAGTTAAGTGAATATTTAAAAACTGTACTACCTGAAGAAAATCTAAAAGATGATACTAGTTTATAATAGGAGGAACAACAGGCATGAAATTCCAGCAATTTTCAATTTGTCATGCATCACAAAATCACAACATAAACTAAGGGAATGCATAGCTAGCAGGAGCCAGGAAGAGCAAGAATGTCGAACTTTTCTCCCAAGACATTGATACGTTATGTATCGTACACAAGGAGATAAAACCCATCAGATGTTGTCACTAGACAACAGAACATATGGACTGAATAAAAGAATGAACTCTGCTGTATATATTTTGACACAAGGATGCATGAAGATAATCTTCAGTTATACCAGAATTCAGCCTATTGTACTGTGCACAACCTAATTTGAGGAGAGAATTACACTGGTGAGAACCCAACTCCTTTAGGAAGAATACAGAAAACAGTTTGGTGAATCTATCGATATTTGACAGTAGTAGATCATACATTAGTTCCCTAAAGTTTAACAACTCAGATAAGCTACAGTATAAGGAAGTTAAATGAGGGATCAGTTGCTCTTTTTTTTTTTTTTTTTTTTTTGAGAATGGTAAGATTTAAAGGATCAATTGCTCCTGATGAGTTGGAAAAGAAAAACGATCAGGGAGAACAAGAAACTACTCAAATTTGACTAAAAGTATACCTTCTGTACTTGTTTAAAACATATTAGCATTTAAGAGAAAATAGAGATAGGAGTCGAAGAACGTAATGATTAAACCGAGCCCATGGAACTTAACTTCCATCTGGTTTCAGGAAAACAAAATAAATGTGACCTTGCAAGGAACACATACGGCTGACGTTGCAACAACGAAACTTTGAACTCAATATCGACCAAAACATCTAACACATATTGACTAAATTAAGGAAGACAATATTTTTGACAAAATTACGAATTGAATAGTTAAAAAGACATGTTAACTGATGATTCGAGTTTTACTAACCTCAGCTCTTTCTCTTTTAACTTGAACATTTGATAGACCAATCTGACTAACCACGTGCTCCAAAAAGGAACAACGCTTATTCAAAGACTCCAGAAGAGTCACTTTCCAACCTGCACATACAACTTCATTAAGGAATCATACTAAAGTTCAACATCGATCGGAAATTAAGGAAGATAGTGAGAGAAGTATGGAAATAATAGAATTAGATGAACTTGAACAGGCAAACCTTAATGTTTATAACCCTGTAAATCAATTTCTTAACAAACTACTCGAGCAGTAAAAGCAACTTGTTCCATTCAACAAAATGAAATCTCACATTTTTTATTTCTTCATTTGATGATCCATCTCTTTTCCTTTTCTTCCTTTGCTTGTTTAGTACCAAATAAGTGAATATACAGAAATATAACATATTCTACCGACTCAATTTTTAGTTTATTTTTGAGATGTCAATGCTTGACATTCTGATTAAAAAAAAAAAGCGAATAGCTACCTGGGGAAGCAATGGCCAAAATTATTCCAGGAAGCCCGGCACCACTTCCAACATCAACGAGATTGAGATTCTCAGACGAAGGTCCACAATGTGAGAGATACGAAGTCCGAATCGGTTCAATAATTGAAAGCGAGTCTTCAACGTGCCTTTCCATAACCTCGCTCTCCTCCTTTACGGCAGTCAGATTCATTTTCTGGTACAAAACACTTAATCTGACTAAACACGATTTGGTAACACAAAAGTATACCTAAAACACGAAGGATAATGACGAACCTGGTTCCATTCAAGGAGGGAATCAATGTAGAGATGCACTTGTTCTTTTTGACGCGAACTTAGCGCTTCGAAACGGGAGGAATTGAAGACTTTTGAGCTTGCGCTGGCGGTAAACGATTTTGTGGTCAGTGAAAGACTGGAGGATTTTGAAGCTGCAAGGTGTTTGATGAAAGTCCCAAATGATAGTGGAGCTGTTGGCGCCAATAAATTGAATCTACGGCCTCCGCAAAGTAACATTTTCGAAATGCTTACTTGGAGGGGCCTAGACAGGAAGCGACTAATTTTATGCGTTTCAGACAGATTTGGACTATATGCCAGTGAAGCTTATCTTGACTAGCAATACTCATTTCCTATCTTACCCCTTCCCCGTCTTGATGTTTTAAAAAGTTAGATTCCGAATAATTAACTAGTTATATGATTATAAGAGAGAATTGCTCGAATGACAAATATTTTTCATTTTTAACTCTAGCGTTAATTTGTGAGTTCGGGCTAGGAGGAGTTAAAAGATTATTTGACTCTTTTTCTCAATTTTTTTCTTAATACATACTTAATTCAATGTATAAATTTAATGATAATTATATCAATAAAAAAAAAAAAAAAATATATATATATATATATATATAGGGTATTTTAGTCAAGGTTCCTTTTACTCCTCATGTCCAAAATGAATAAATTAATTAATGACATTAATTAAAATATATCATGAAAATATAATTATTATTTTTCTTATTTTTTTAAAAAAATAATTATTTATTTCTCAAAATCTAAGATTATACATCAATAGCATGGGAATTATGGTAAAAGTATTTATATTAATTATTGCTTTTTAAGAACATATAAAATTCAAAATGAACAAGTAAAAGTGAACGGAGAGAGTAACAAATAACTATAACTCTTCTAATTCCATCTAATTAAAAGTGAACGGGGAGAGTAACAGATAACCACGAAAAAATTGCACAATCAAAAGCATATGGGATCTTCTCCAACCTTTTTGAACAACAATTTGTAAAGCATCAAATCACTAATCGACATTGCTTCAGTAATGTTTGGCGCCATAACATACAATTGTCTACCACTTGTGTAAATATAAATATTATACTCTAACTTTTAAAAATTAATGTGTTTGAGCACACAAAAGAAATTAAAACTCAATGATTGGTCATGTATTCATAACAAAAAAGACTTAGGCCTCCCTTGTTCTTTTAATTTAAAGATTAAGTTGTGTCAGTTAAAAAATATATATATGTATGATTATTAAAATATTCGTAGTACTTGATAATCGGGTTTAATTGTTTTTTGTTATAGAAAGAATAAACAAAAACATTTTTTTTCTTCACAATTTCAATTAATTGAGTGACCTTGTGGATAATCAAACTCAGCATTATTGCATCTTAAAGTTAGCTTTGGTTAGACACTATTTAAAAAAATGAGCTAAAATTAGCAATACGCTTGATTAGAAAAAATGCACGATCGTATCAAAGAGATCAAAAGTTTGAGTTTTCCTAAATATATCTGAAGTTTACTCGAGGTGAATCAAATCAAAATTCATTTCTTAATTATTATGGTATGAGAGTCGTACTTATTTAATTTTTAATTTTGCTCAAGATTAAGCTCTAATATTATATTGTTTATGTTCAAATATTTTATCTACAAACATATAAAAAGATAAACTTTTGAATTTGAATTAGGATAAGATTTACTTCTTTATCACATTGTTTTAACTTTTGGACAGTTGAAATCTATGGAGTGTAAAATATTAGTAAAACAGTAGAGATTCTAAAATTGATACTTCGCTAGTTACCATTTTAAGTTACAGTTTCAAAGATCTACTTATGTTTTGATGGCTAGTGAGTGGTGAGGACTTCCCTCATCTTTAAATTTGTGAAAGGGAATGTTGGTGGAGAACAATTACTTCTATTTAGAGGCGGAATCAGATTGAATAAGATATACATTACAAAATATAAACTTTTTTGATTTCTTTATATATATATATTTATTACATATTTTTAAATCTCTTCATAAAAATTCGAATTCTATCACCATTAAATGCCAAATGCACTACCAAATTTAAACTAAACTTCCTATTCCATATCACGTGACACAAAGTCTTCATTAGTTTCGTTCTCGTGACTCAAATACATGTTATACTCTCCTCCTTCGTTTTTTTTTTTAAAAAATAAATAAAAGTAAGCTTTTTATTATCGTTAAATTGAAATAAAATTTATACATGTAGAAATTAACGAATATCACAAGTCATATAATTAACAATTCAAAGTAAATAAAAATCATATAAACAAATCTTATCGATTATTATAAATAAATTAAATAAGATTGAAAACCAGTTAATAATTACTACAAATCGGGTCCCTATTGGCGCTTTCCCACCATTAAGATAGTCAAAAGAAAATGATCGGACAGGGATGCACAGCAGGAACTTGAAAAGCCAACACAAAGAGAAAAAAATAGGAATCAGTGATCTAACAAAAAATAATTGTTTGATTCTCAAAATTCGAAGATAATATTATGGAGCTACTTATTCCTTGCTTGTTTCTGAAGAATATAATAAAAAAGGTTCAAAGCAATGTTTGATATACATTGGATTGATTTGTTTTAAAAGATAAATCAGTTTCTCAAGAGATCTTTTTCATTCACCATTTTTTCTTTTAAAAAAAGTTAAATGCATGTTCAAACATAATTTAACTAACATTCAGCCTTCTACTTTTTTACAATTTATTAATTTTAAAAATATCACATTTTCTATGTCCAAAAATTACAAATAAAATTTCAGAAGTCTTGGTTTTCATTTGACTCTAGATTTTAAAGTTGAAATTTGAAATTTAAGTCTTTAAAATTATAATTTTTGAAACTTGAAGTTGTTTGAATGAACAAGTATTTTATTTGAAAAAATAAATAAAGTGAAAGTGAAATCTCTATCAAAAATTTGAAGACAGATTGTCAAAATCTATGATCAAACACATATTTTGACGATAAAATTTTAAAAAATTTAGATCAAACACTAGTTTATGTATAGTCTCGATCAGAAAAACTATGACATTTAAAGTTACTTGTTTTTTTTTTGCACCCTGGCTTAGGAGAAAAGAGAAGAATAAGAATAGAAAGTTATAGTAGTATAGTACTGAATATTCAGATAAAAGAAACAAATATTCTCTACCAATCTCTGTCCATGAAAAGGAAAACTCGTTTTTTTTTAAGGGATGAGAGAATATAGACAGTGAAATTAACAGTTAACATATAAAGCCATGCTAACACCACATATAAACTATAAAGTACAAAACAGTACGTATATATATTGATAAACCTTTTCTAGTTTTACCATATGAAAACATGTACTAATATATTTAATTTTAATTACCAATATTATAGTTTCTCAAATCTCAAACAGATCGATACGATAAAAGAAGGGACTTTAATTTTTACATGTTACTAAAACCCTAATTAGTAACATGGCAACTAGATCGGTGGGTTGCTCAGATGGTAAGTATAAGTAAAGAAGATTTTCATTAATTACTAGGTTTAATGAAATAACAAGATACTCATGATGAATTATGTTTTTGCTCTCAATCTAGCAATAATCCAAAAATAAGAATAACAAAAGAAAAAGGAAGAAAATTTTTGGAAAGAAAAATAAAAGGGAATACTAATAAATTGCTTAAAATTAAAGAGTTGAAGGAACACACATATGTTATCAATCGGACCATGATGCTTGATTCCCCATAAATAGGAAGATCTATTTTGGAGAAGATTTAAGAGTACTTGATTAGGGTTTTCCAACTAGGAAAGTAGTAGTACTCTTGTTCATTGTCAACTTCAACTACATCTTCATCTTCATCTTCATCTTCATCTTCATCTTCGTCTTCGTCTTCGTCTTCGTCTTCGTCTTCGTCTTGTAATGTTGTTGATGATATGAAATGATCATGGTGATGAGGTTGGTGAATGATAAAGAAAGAGTAGCAATGATGGTGGGGAAGAGTCAGAAGAGAGAGCAAGCTGGAATAATAAGACATTATGATTGCTCTTTATGTTGTTGCCTGCCTTTCTAAGCATGATGAAGAATTCCAATGTATTATTAATAATATATACTCCCTTCTCTTTCAAACCTAGCTACTAACTCCCTCCGCTTCAATTTATATGACATATTTAACTTACGCAGTTTTTATATTTGAGGTAGGGAAAATATATACATAATACTGATAAGGTCTGCGTATAATCGTATACTCTATCTTCTCTAGGCTCTCTTTTATGGGATTTCACTTGTATGATGTTGTTGTGGTTTTAATTAATAAACCATAGTATTTGTGTGGTCATAAAAAAAAATGGTTCGAAGTATATTCAATATTTGACCGAAATTGTTCTAACAATCAGAATCTTTGGGCAGGACCTATTACCTTCTGCACTATTTAATAATGTATTTTAAAAACATAGGTTCCCAGATGGACATCATAAATATTGCATCATTGTAAACAGTAACTTGTCCAGCTAAACACTTATATATCTTTAAATACACTATTAAATAGTGCATGAATAATATGTCCTGCCAATCATTACCGCAATTTCCATCAAAATTAAACCAAAGTGGGATATAGATATCATATAAACTGTCACCATGCATTGAGCATTATATTATTAAAAATATGTTTAAAATGTTATAGTCTTAATTAATTAGAAATTTCAAACTTAAATTTTAGAAATTAAATATATGGTGTGATGAGTAGATTTAGTTGATGCAAATTAATCCAACTTTAGCAAAAACATAAAAACAAAACCCAAGTGGTGGAGGTCCCTCTTTCTCAAAAATAGAAAATAATCAGACTGCACATGCATGGTACTAGATGTATTTTGACCCTAGCCAGACACTATACCATCAAGAGATGTAACATCTCTATGCAATTATTCCTTAGAATTTGCAATACAAGGACACATTTATTCACAGGGGAATCAAAACAACTGCTCATACAAATATTTCCACTATATATACCGGGTAAATAGTAAAGTTAAATTTGTAATGAGATAAAAAAAAAACACGTGTTTTGATTTAACTTCGATAAATTCATTTATTAGCAATTAAATATGATCGCGAATACATGAAAAATAAAATGAGACGAAAATATTGTAGTAAGTAAAGAGAATCATATATGTTCAACTGATCTTAGCTTTAGATCCGGAATTATTATAATAAGTAAATGCTATATAAGTAAAGACTTTGGAATTTTTTTAATTAAGATTAACTTGGAACAAAAGAATTTAAGTATATTGCTATTTATGTATTGTTTGTATTAGATTTCTCATAAACTATTTATAGTCTATAGGTTATGAAGGTAACACATTAACCAATAAAAGAGCTCCACTCAAATCTTAAAAAAATTAACAAATGTGGTGGTTGTTCATGTAAGAAATATCGTTAGTAATGTCAATTAATATTTTTTTTATTATAAATAAGATATTATACGATTATATCTGGTATATCTGTTCTTAATTTTTATCCTTCTTGCCACGTCATTGGAATACAAGTGCACAAGCTACATTTAGCCCAATATACTCTACTTATTTGACTACTGCACAAGCCAAGAAGCACAAGGTACAACCACATGAGTTTTTTTCTAAAAAAATAGTCTTGTTTTTTTTTTTAAGAAAAAAAAAACATAATTAGGTGTTGAACATGAGTAGATATGTATATAGCTGGATATATATCAAAAAGCTATTTCCATTTTTGAAAAGAAAATAGTAATTGTTTTATTATTTAGGCAATACAGAAAAAGGCTGTTTCTGGACTGTATATGAATATGCTCTAATACTAACTTTATTGGGTTTTGATAAAGATTTTAGCATTTCGAATAATAAAGAATAAGAAAGGAATCATTGATCTTCGTAATAACAGAAATAAGAGAATCAATGGATTTATTTATCAATTTAATGCCCTCTGCCTGTGACTTGTGACAGATTAAGCATTTCCACAAGAAATTATTTAAAGTGTATTAGGGAAAATAGTTACACTACTCTTATTACTTTACCGATTCGAATTGTATCAAAGCGTTCACTCTATTTTCATATATGAAAATTCTAAACAAGATTTCGGAATTTAAAATAAATTTAAGAGATTGAAATAATTCGTACATGTGAAAAGCGAATGTACAGAGGTCTCAATAAAGAGATTCACTATCGTGATTATTTTTAGAATAAATAGAAGTAGGCCGAAGAAGTAATATAGATCGAGAAATAATTAAACAGGAATTGGCACATCCACAGGATTTGATCATATAAGATGACACAAAAATCGAGGATTAGGATAGAAAATTAGTAGATAGTCATGCGTTTTCTAATTAATTTTCCATCTCGATAAGACAATAGAATGAGACTTGTGGGTGGTGGAAAAAAAAAATTGTGTTTTGACCGTGATAAAGTTAGCTCTACTTTATGCAGCCATCTTTTATTCCACTTTCTTCTACCTTTACAGTGAATTAGTATTTTTGTGGCAAACATGTTCGTTGAACCACGAGAGATGAAGCACATTTTTCTTTTGCAGATTCCAATCTTGTTTTTATACAAATATACTTATCCCTGCCAAACACAAGTTCTTTCTATATTATATATTATTGTAACTTTTAAATGTTCATATATTATACAATCATATATACCCCTAACATCAAAACCGTTACACCATCGGTATCTCTAGCTGCCCATACAATCTACACTTGTTTAAATGCATGAATTCGAACATATTTTTGTGGTCTGAACATAGGTTAGAGTTGTAGTGACATATATTACAACATTATTATTGTACTTGAATTCGATCGACGGATCGTAGATCCATATATATATATATATATATTACAATAATATTGTACATTTAAGCAGTAAATATCTCAAAAGGTCACTCAAGTCTGTCAAATTATGTGACATCAATAGCTGAAAATTCGGATAGGATAGGGTTGGAGTCAGAAGTCCTATTCTTCTCAATCAAATAAGCACTTTGCAAACTTCACCTTCTCGCGGTCAAAACAAGACTTACAAATAACAATCTCTAGAAGGAAGGCCTTGGTTTGGCTTGTTAAATTGATTCTTACGTAATTCGAGAGCTTCATACATGGGATTCCTTTGGCGAAATTTCGATTACAGCTTCTCAAACAAAATGAATTAGGAAAAAAAAAGCATTCGTAGCATTCATTCATTTTCCTCGCTTTCTGAAAATCTTTTGAAGTGGGCAAACCAAGTCAAAGAAAGAAGCAACTCTCCCAGGACTCTCCTCTTTGAATTGCCCTATTGAGTCAGGGTCGATGCTTGCAAAAATGTCGAGTTGACGGGTTCAACGACAGGAAGCCTCCCTCTCTCATCATGCCTCAACAAAACGGAAAAATTCTTTCTTAGGAAGGATTCCCGTTAGTGGGGGTGGGGCTATTATCAGTGGCGGAGCCAGGATTTTCAAAAAGTGTGTCCAAGTGCTAAAGTGAATCTGCTCTTCTTAAAAAGTGAAACGAAAAAAATTGCTACTAGTGAAATTCAAACACACAAACACTTTAAATTTGTGTATCTTTACACTTTCAAGACGCCTAAAACCACTAGATTACATCATATTGTTGTGTCAAGGGTATCCAAAATATATTATTTAGTCACTTAATTTATCATTTTATGTGTGTATACGATATAATATTTCGACAAAGGATGTTTAATTAGACACCATGACACATGTGTGGCTACGCCACTGGCTATTACAAGTCCTTACAATTAGGTTTAGAAGCAACAAACCATTGGGGGCTTTCAGATAATTTCTTTTGAACAAAGCAGTCCAAAGTCACTCACCCTAATTTATAATTAAAAGAATCCGATGTAACAATATAAATTAGTATCTTTTAATCTTCCTGTAGACTTGAATCTACTTTACCAACCATCCCATCTAAAATTAGAGAGATTATGACCAAACTAAGTCATTATATAAAGCAATTTACTAAAATAATATATTTTTCTAAAATTATACAAAATTAGTATAAACATATTTCACAGTAACGTTTTAGGGTATATTTTATTTTTTAAAAACTGACGGCGTTAGACTGATATACGTTACTCACAGTAACGTTTACTCCTAAAATGTTAATGTGAGTAACGTTTTAGGAGTAAAACGTTACTCAAAATAATATTTTAGGAGTAAAACGTTACTTACAGTAACGTATATCAACCTAACGTTGTTAGTTTTTAAAAAAAGAAATATATACCCTAAAATGTTACTGTGAAATACGTTTATACTAGTTTTGTAAATTTTTAGAAAAATGTATTATTTTGATAAATTGATTTATATAATGACTTAATTTGGTAAAAAAATAAATTTAAACTAAAATAAAATTGAAGAATTTATTTTTTTCTTCAAATAGAGACGAAGATTTGCAAACTTTACAAACACTTCCAAAGCGGAATCCGGAGCAAAACTCAAGAGAAAGTCTTGATGATTAAATATGCTCTCTCTTTTTAATTAAAAAGATAAAGGTATCAGGTTTCCACTCAAGTTATTGAACTTCATTTCTTATCATTTTAGTATTGACTAATTTATAATTTTTTAATTTTAATCCATTATAAAGTAAATATATATATATATTCATTTATGGATATAAAATAATATAACGAGCTCAAAGGTAATAATAAGAATTTTGCCGGGTGTTAAACGCTTAGCCTTTAACTCACTATTTTCATTAGTAAAGTTGTAATGTCTACAAAACAATGCTGAATGACTTTAATGCATAATATCTTAAAGTTGAGTGATTTTTTAAAATATTTACTTCACATTTAAGTACCGGAGGATCCAAATCTTGTTTCTTCACCTTCTTAATGCTTTCGACTTTTGTTATTTGTAGAGGGTAAAATCAAAGGTTGATTCGAGTCCGGAGTTTAAAGGGTGAAAAATGTTAACAAAAATTTTAAAACAGTATATGAAATTTCTTTTTAATCAAAACGGCAAAATCGCTCACGAATAGCAATTTTTTTAAAAACAAAATCGCTCCCAAATTATAATTTTTTTTAACATGTCGCTGCTGATGCAGCGACTTACGTTTAACTTTTTTTTTTAAAAAAAAAAAGTTAAAATAAAAAAAATAATTAAATCAAATCACTGCCAAGGGAGCGATTTTTAATTAAATTATTTATTTATTTTTTAAAATCAAATCGCTAGAAAAATTAATTTAAAATTGCTGCCGCAGCGATTTGATTTTAAAAAATTAAGAAAAGAATTTCATTAAAAATCGCTGCCTTGATAAAAAAAAATTGATTTAAAAAGAAGCAAAAATAGTTAAAAAAATTTGCTGCTCGCTGCTGAGGCAACGACATATTAAAAAAAAATTTAAAAAAATATTTTGAAAATCACTCCTTTGTTTATTTTTTATTTTTAAAAAAAATTCAAATTTAACAAATCGCTGCTATAGGTGACTTTATTTTTTCCGGCGAATAAAATCGCTACTCCGTGAGCGATTTTGCCGTTTTGATTAAAAAAATAATTTATATACTATTTTAAAATTTTTGTTTAAACTTCTCTTATGTATCACTAACATATATTATACTTTCTGAATTGAATCGTGAACAATTCTAATGGAGCAATTTTAGAATATTAAAAAAAAGTAACTAGAAGGAAATAAGATACGAGATGATAAAAGGAAATGATATGATATGATATGTAACATACTAAGAAGTCTGGATAGTGTGACGAAGGTAAAAGGAGAGAGCAGCTATTATCTTATCTTTTGTACAAAAAATATGTCTAATTTCATATTTGAAAGTTTTTCAACTTTGATAATGTACAAAGAAAGTGATTACGTCAACATGATAATATAAATTAAGTCCAATGACCTTAGAAACAACTAGTCTTGATTATTTGACTCCTCTTTTTTCATGGGAAGGTCAAAAATCAAAATTTGTCCATAAAGAAAGTAGGTCAAAAGTTTGACCGCCGGAGCTATATTATATGAAAGCTTTATTCAAATCTCTTTCGACGGAAAATTATATTATTTATACATGATTAAAATAAGTTTATATGTATATACAGTAGATGTCGAAGTTCCTTCAGCTATCTATTTCTACATATTTTAAACTTCTTATTGAAAGTTCTGGCTCCGCGTTTGTGAACACCCTATTTCAATATTTTCGTTAAGCACCCTTCAAATGGGCTATATGTGCACTTGCCCAGTAACTTTTAGTAAAAATTAGGTAAACCACATAGTGTAAAACATAAATTATCTCCTATCCCTACTCTTTTTCAATTTACAAAAAATCTCTTATTTTTAGTAAGTTTTGGATATATAATTAAACCGTCTGATACATTATATAGTATGTCATTTTATCGATTTGTTGCGTGATTTGGGGGATTAAAAACTAAAATTTAAATTAAATCCTACTTTTAATACGCTAAAGTTATTAAAGCCCACCAATTGGAGATAGCATGTTAAAAAAGGTCCAAATTGTTTGTACATCTCTTATAGCCTGTAGGGGCATGGAGTAGCACATGAATACAACTACAAGGACATGTGAGTCCAGACTCCTAACTTCGACTAAAAAAACAAGATATTAGTCCGATTGTTACATTATAATATAATTCTAATAAATAAGTTACAAGAACAAGAGTACCTATATTATAATCCAAACAAAGAATAATTATTATCCCACAATAATAGTTACTATATAGAAAATAATCATTAGCAGCAATTAAGTACATATTTAGTGGCAATTAACACTATTTTGTATATGTTTCTAAAGTTTTTAGCTACATTAGTTCTAATAACACTTAACTAGTGCCGGTAAGACTTTAACACTCTTTATTAATGTCTATATTTATTGTCGCTAAAAGTTATTTTTGTTGTAGTGAATTTAGCTCTCTTTGACCTTTGAGAGTAAATAGGGGTTCGTAAGTGTCCGTTGGGATTGACTTAATAAAGTAGTTTTTACGTCAAAAATAAAAAGTCAAACTAAGACTTTTAAGTCAAAAAATAAAAAGTAGGGGGAGGTCAACTTTTAGTTCTGTCTTATTTTACGTTATTTTTTTACCTTGTCAAGCACTTCATAACTTATTTTAAGTTATTTTTGACTTATTTTAAATTATTTTTGACTTATTTTAAATTATTTTTTATAGTTATAAAAATAAAAAACTATCTTAAAAGTAAATTTGATCGATTATTAAACTAATTCAAATAGGCTCTAAAAGTTAACACACTTCTTAACAGTTGTATCATCCGATCTGATGGCTGACACAGTATATATTGTTTTGTTAATAATGTAACCAATACTTTGGAAATAATTAGCACTAAACATGATCTAAATATATCAATTTAATTACTTCAAAATACATTTAAACTTTTCTATGAACTCTTGTCTGATCTTTTTCTCAAATCTACATGCATTTCATCCCCGCAGATTTTATTTATGAAATCACTTTGAATTTATTTTTGTTGTATCTTTTGTTTGAATTTTCTTAATCATTATAATAAAAGTTTATTCTAAAATACATATAATATAATATAATATTAAAAATTATTTCTTATAATGAAATATAGTTATTATATAGTGGATAACTACCCTAGAAAGTTTAAATTTATTTAAGGATATGCGATATGATTGATCCAATTGGAGGGAAAAAGGAAAAGCATACGTCCATCAGCTGCGGGAAACCAATTATAGGATCACAGGATAATACTTCCCACTTAAGCCCTTCAACTTTTCTAAATATGCAATCTTAAACTATGTATTCTTTTTACTTCGTTATTTTTTGATAATATAAATAAATATACTTTTTAATTACGTCGTACATATGTGTATATTTATATTTAATTTTATATAAACTTAAATATCTATTTGTGCATATCTAAATTGAAGTTCATAGATATTAACTGAAATTAAATACAAAACATATTTATATATTATGTTTTATTTAATTCCTCAACTCAATTTTACTACAAGAAGATATTTGTTTCATATTAAAATATGTATAATATTGGAAATAATTTAATTTATATGTATTGACATGTAAAATATTTTTGTTTCTTATATAATCATTAATTATATAGAATTTAACTTGTGATCTAGAAGCATTAAGAATGATTCAAAGAGAAGTACTAGTGGTGGAAAGCTACCAAAACAAAAAGATGGGTGGTAAAAGGACTGAAATGGCACAAGTGAGCTGTCAATGTTAGACCAAATCTTAAGTGGTAACTTAAGTAAATAACCAAAGAAGCAAGCCCTTAAAACTAAAACCATAGAATACCAAACCATTCTTTGAGACTCAGTTTGTTTATCCTCTGTCCTACTGAAATCTGACTCTGAATCTCTTTGAAAAATATGAATCTCCGACTTTTTCTCTTTTCTTTCATCATCGTCATCCTTACCTAAATAAAATCCATTTTACAGCAAAACTTATCTGTGTTTTCGCTTCGACACCATGTATTCCCCTTTCAGAAAAGCTAATGGGGATACAGGTAGACATGGCAGAAGCAAATCCGTCTGGAATATCTTTGTTTACAAGTCATCTTCTTCTTCTAAATTTGATAAAAGGGATCCTCCAAAAGAACTCATCTGCCCCATTTATGGGTCTTTGATGTTTGATCCAGTTGTGGTGTCTACTGGCCAGAGTTTTGAGAGGACTTCTGTTCAAGTTTGTAAGGATTTGGGGTTTAAACCCCAACTTCCAAACGGGTTAAACCCGGATTTCACTAACGTGATACCGAATTTAGCTTTGAGGACGACAATTCTTACCTGGTGTGAAAAGTCAGGGGCGGAGAAGCCGCAGCAGCCGGATTATTACGCTGTTGAGTCTGTTGTTCGTACTTCGATGGCTTCGACTTCTTCTTCTTCGATCTCTAGAGAAGATTCTAGAATACGGAGAGAAGATTCTAGTATACGAGTGTCAGAGAGGGATTTGTTCAAGGGGGTAACGGATAATTCACCTATGCTTCTCTCTCACGCCGCATCGGAAATGAAATCGAGGGATAGTCATTTCTACTCTTCTTCGAGCTCTGAAGAATCTGTTATCGCTAACAACTCGCCGCTACTCCCTTTTAAGACTCGTCTCTCCAGCTACTCTTCTTCGTCGTCGCAATCGACTTCGTCGGAGATAGTCTCCGGTGAAGTCCCGTCGTCTGCTTCCACGTCATCGGAAGATGATTATTACGTTGTTCAATTTAAGAAATCGGACGTTTATGAACAGGAACAAGCTGTAATTTCACTGAGAAAAAGTACCAGAACCGATGAGGAAGCTAGGGTTTCTCTGTGCACGCCGCGGCTTTTATCGGCTCTCAAGCCTTTACTGCTCTCGAGGTACGCCGGAGTTCAGCCAAACGCCGTGGCCGCATTGGTCAACCTCTCGTTGGCAGATATCAACAAAGTGAAAATTGTTCGAGCTGGAATTACCTCTATGCTAATTGATCTCCTCAAAGGCGGCTCCGAGGAGACCAAAGAGCACGCAGCCGGTGCGATATTCAGCTTAGCTCTGGAAGATGACAACAAGACAGCAATTGGAGTGTTAGGCGCATTGCAGCCGCTTTTACATGCTCTGAGGTCCGGGACGGAGCGGACTCGTCACGACTCCGCATTAGCCCTTTATCATTTGACCTTAGTGCAGAGTAACCGAGTTAAGCTCATCAAACTGGGAGCTGCAAATACACTCCTGGGATTGCTCAAAGCCAGCGACATGGCGGGTAAAGTAATGCTGGTGATATGCAATTTGGCAGTGAGTCAGGAGGGTAAATCAGCATTACTGGACGCCAATGCAGTGGATGTACTGTTGGGGATACTGAGAAATTGGAATAAATTGGATGAGTCAACTCGGGAGAATTGCGTGGGGGCTTTGTACTCACTGAGTCAGGGGAGTTTAAGGTTCAAGAGTATGGCGAAAGAGGCGAAGGCGGGTGAAGTATTGCAAGTGGTGGTGGATGGAGGAAGCGAACGGGCGAGGGAGAAGGCAAAGAAGATGTTGATCGCTATGCAAACAAGGGTAAAGGAGGAGTATGAGGATGAAGAAGAGGAGGTAAACTGGGAAGGAATACTGGAAGGATGATTGAGTCACATTCGGTACTGAGTTCAGCTCTGAATTTTGGGTTGATTAGTAAAAAGTGTAGTTATAATTATTTGGGGTTTTGGGACTGTTTATCATGTTCATGATTATAGTTAACTTGTTTATTTAGCGTTTGATTTTGCTTAATTTGGGTCCTAACCTTCATTTCTTTGTTCTAGGTTTTGTTGTTAGTTATTTAAGAAAGTACAATTGTGATTATTGTGTATATAATTAGGACTGAAAATGCAATTTTGGTTTGAAGGTTTGTTTTATTAGTATATAGTTTTATACTTTAGTTGGCAAGTTGCCATGTTAGGAGAAAACAAGAGGTGTTTGTGTTTGACAATGTCATAAAGAATGACCAAGTTGACTCTACTTTTCTGCCAAACCAAGCTGTGTGGATTATTATTATGAAACTTTTTTGGTACTATTTAATTATAACTTCAATTATTATGATTTTTAATTATAGCTTCAACTAGGTTGGACTCTTTATGATTAGTTTTTTAGTGGGACATAAGTTTGCCTACCACTTAATCTAATGTTCTGTGGACGTAATTGTCCCTATAATCCAAATAGAAAAAAGTGTGTTGATTTGGATGATAGATCTGTTTTCGGAGTCCTCACCTAAAAGTATAAAACAGAATATGCTAAATTGCTTGGACCATTAAATATTGTCGTCTTTGTCGCTTTTCTGGAATTAACTATCAAGATTATGTTGGGAAAATTATAGTGTTTTCTTTATTTGCTTAAGCAAGATTGTGCTAAATTGAAAAAGAATATTGGTCACCCTTTAAATGAAGTTTACCAAGTCAGTATTGTACCGGGTGAAAATTAGCTTTCTCACGTGACTAACATTCATTAGTTTTGTCACTTTAAATCTTGAATAGGACATTCTAATTTTAAACATTAAATGAATACCATATTTACATTCTTGACCTCCAAAATTTCATTATTGGATCTAAGTCTAGCATTTCCAGACTCAGTGTTGATAATGTTATCGAGGCCAAAAGCTTAACATGAGTCTCTCTCTGTTATTCGCTTTATTTGTTTAACATCAAAATATTCAACGGCAAATAATTGAATTATATAAGTAAAACTAAGACTCATGTCCTCTTGATAATTGATATCATGCAAATTAAACTGTATTCTGTCATGTAAATAAGTTTATTAAAAAATACCATATAATTATTAGTTTATGTACTAGCAAATACATGACTAGAAAGATGGACTACTCTCTCTCTCTCTCTCTCTTTTTCTTTCTAAAAGCATTATGGATATATTCTAAAAAATACTTGTTTGGCTTGTGGTTGCTACTTTACTTTTTGTTGCGAGGGGAATAAGTTTAGTAGAGAGTGGTTTACTTAAAAGTTTCATCTTGATAGATAAATTAAACACACCAAAATAAGTTTATGAAAACTTCAGAAATAAAGTAAAAAAAATTTAACTTGAAATATAAAATAAATTTTCGAACATATAGATATAAAAAAATAAATACAATTGTGATCCAAAATTGTCAATGCAGTACAAGCTAAGGTGTGTGATGAAGCTTTGGATGTTTCAAGAAGATCCATGAAATATTTTCGCTTCAATAGCTCCCTTTCTTCATATTGTACGTAGAAGGTCCCAGTAATGAATAGTTCTAATTTAATTTCTTCAACAATGTACATTGGAATTGTGACCTCCCTCTTTGACAGTTTCTTGTTATTGAACATTTTCGAGAATTCTAGTAGTTTAGTTGCTAGACTTTGATATAATATTCAAATCTAATTCAATTCTATACGGTTTGTGAAAGAAAAATTTACCAAGTTCACATAAGTTAACGTTAGTTCATTCTTGAAACAATATAGTACTGTAACTCACTCTAACAACCTTTTCATGTTCAGGCTCAATTGGAGCATGAATGGAAAGCCCAAACAGACTAAACGTGACTGTGCTATCTTATAAAAATATGACATTTAGACTTAACTCAAGCCACACTTTCACCTTATTGGTGATGTTTTTGATTTTCCATCTAGTAATCACCACACCTATTTACCTCTCGCTAGGCTGTTCAAAATCGATAATTCTAATCGGAAAAAATTATTAGTTTATCAGTATTGAGTTATTGGTTTAGATAACAATTTTGATTTTTTTTTCTTATCGAGTTATCGGTTCTTAACGATTTGAGATTTTTTCTTCACGGGTTAACCGATAATCCGATAGAAAATTAAATAATTTATTTATACATTGTGTATAAAGTTATTGATTTATAGTTTGGTTTTCTACTTCTATTTCTGGTTGTCTCCAACACTTGGTTATTTTATCGTGTAAAATAATTGTTTTTGAGCAAGATATAACTTGTGAACTCATGTGCATTATTCGATTTGTCACCTTATTTCAAAGTAAGTTTTAATGTCTTTTTTATATCAAATTTTAACGATTAAATCAATAATCAAATTAATATTGATGAATGAATAACCGATAAGCCAATATAATGATTTATTGAAACCATAATAATAACATTGCGCTGGGGCCTTCGGCACGGCTTCACTATCAAAGAAAATGACCAAACTGACAAAGACACGAAAAACCCCAAAGAGGAAAAAACCCGACGGCCATTGTTCTCCTTCTCCATGTCCGCCATCCAAATCGTCGAGAAAGGCAAATGTCACCGCTGGTTCCTCCAATGACTCTGAGCCATTCCCCGATTATTCTCAACCCACGCCGGAGGAATGCCGAGCCGTACGGGATGATCTCTTGGCTCTCCATGGTTTCCCCAAAGAATTCATTAAGTACCGCAAGCTAAGATCACTCGATCACATTGAATACGAAGAAGATGATATTAGTGGTGCTGAGCCTTGTACAGAGAGTGTACTGGACGGTCTGATAAACACAATTTTGTCCCAGAACACCACCGAAGCTAACTCTCAGAAGGCTTTTGCTTCCCTCAAATCCTCTTTCCCAACCTGGGAATGTGTATGTTTTTTTTGTAAATTAATTATATTTCTTCAGATGTGCTTGCTTTCGTATGGCTAAAATTAACTCAAGACGCTATTTTTGTTGAGTTTATTGTATTATAGTAACTGCTTTTCGTCTATTTTAGGGTTTTAGAATTTAGTATAGAGTATGTTATTTCGGCTCTTTGCGTTTTATCTGTCAAGTATCACCTTTCAAATAGTGACTGATTCATTATATGTGGTGTTTTCTTGCAAGTGATGAACAAGACTGATATTAATATTTGCTTGTTATCAAAGTTCAATGTTTTTTTTGGGCAGGATTTCGGTCGCAAACCATGTTTAAAACCAAGAATATCTATGGATTTTCTCGATGTACTCTGTAGTTGATTTGTTGTTGACTGATGAAATTTATACACTTGGCACTGCTGACCAACTTATTCATGTAATTTTATCTTCAAATGCTTAGGTTCTAGCTGCTGACGCAAAACTTGTTGAAGATACCATAAGATGTGGAGGTTTAGCACCCACCAAAACTTCTTGTATCAAGGGAATATTAAGTTCATTGTTACAGAAAAAAGGAAACCTGTGCTTGGAGTACTTGAGAGAGCTATCTATAGAGGAAATCAAAAGGGAGCTCTCTTGTTTCAGAGGAATTGGTCCCAAAACGGTAAATTGTTTTAAATTTGCTTGAAATTTTTCTTGGGTAATCATGGACCCTGTTTAAGTCTAACATGCGTTGAGTTTGGAATTTGGATATTGATAATTGATATGCCTGCTTGTCACATATCAATAAGTGTTAGTTATTTTTTTGATATACTTGTCTCTAAGATATATTGCGAGTTTCTATTGCATATTGATTGAACAACAAAGCCTGGATTCAAATTAAAAATACCACATTCAGATTTGTTCTCTTCATGTTGATAACCAGTCAGCAGCATATCGCTAAACAGAAAAGGAGGATATCGTGCCTCTTTGTTATTAGCTCTCATCTATAAAAAATTACAATGACATTCTGTTGTATTACAAGGAAATATTAATGTTTTGGGAAACTTATTATTTTTAAGCTATAAAAAAGCCTTTACATTTAGTTGGACACTATTAACATACCCTATTTATGCTCTGTTCTGTTCATGGTAAAGAAGAAGAGCACGAGGAGGGAGAGGAAGATAAGAAGAGCACCTGAAGCAGCTGAGAGCAAGAGCAAGAGCAAAACGTAGTGTTTATTTAGTTTCCAATTCTAGTGCATATGCGCCTATTCGTGGAAGATATTTTCTTCCCTTATATGGAGGTCGTAGGTGCTAGTGCCTTACTTTTATTTGAAAAATAGGGTATGTGTGTGCGGAAAGACATAGTAAATAGCAGATCACAAAATGCTTAAGACACGTGACAAAAGTTTACCCAACATTTCTTGAAAAAGTCCAGACTCCCATACGTGAATTTTAAAATGTAGGTTGTGCTTACCAGTGATGGGGAAGAAATTAAGCGATTATCTGAAAGATGATATGAAAAGGAATAAGGCTTATGCTAATGGTGGTGCTTGTAGATTGAAAGATCTTATCACCAACAACCTTTATAATTAGCATTTTACGAGCTTCTATGATTCTAATAGTATGCAATGGATGCAGGTGGCATGTGTCTTGATGTTCCAACTTCAACGAGATGATTTTCCAGTGGATACACACGTGAGTTTCACTTTAAAGGGCATATTGTCTGTTCAAAGTACTTGGCTAACATCTTCCTCAAAAAGAAGTACTGGGCTAACATGCAACACTTTTTACAGATTTTTCAGATTGCAAAGACTCTTCATTGGGTACCTGCTGCAGCTGATGTGAAAAAGACATATATTCATCTGAATCGGCGAATTCCAGATGAACTAAAGTTTGACCTTAATTGTCTCATATATACCCATGGTAAGGTCTGTAGAGAATGCTCTGGAAAAGGTTCTAACAAACCCAAAAAGGAACAATGTGACAAACTTTGCCCATTACTGGGCCAAAGTTCTAATGCAATATGAAACCAAATTATGAACTCTGTATCGTTTCATGTACATGAGGTCTTTGCTTTTTTTTTTTTTGTTCTCTTTCATGATCCATGAACTCTACGCATCTATTTGTGTACATGAAGTTTTTGCGTTTTTTTTGTTCTCTTTCATGATCCCTTCACTTGTGGTGCTGCATTTGGGTCTTGTACACAAAGATGTGGTGGATTGAGAACAAAATTAATTTTTTTCATGTCTTTGGATCACTTCTTGGAGAAAACCGGCTACGTCTTATCTATTTTCACTAGTCATTTGTAATGCATCTTTGCATAGTGTAGGCTTAATTATTTCCTTTGGTCCTTGTGCTTTTGTTGTGTTTTTCACCCCTTTATTGAGGAATAAATCTTTTTGTAAATTGAGTTAGAAGAATGAAATATTGGAGATAAGCACCAAATGACAATGTGGTATTACAACACATTCCATTATGCTTCTGAATTGGTAAAAAGGCTTCAAAAATGTGGTCCAATGAGCCAACTTGGGTAGATGGAAACAAAGAACCTTAGCTGGCTAATGCTAGTACATGCCAATGATTTGCTTTAGCTATAAATTTATCTTCCTAGGTGCTGGATACAAACTTATTATGCCCAAACTAGATATGCTCAGAGCTAATTGGTGGACCTTTAATTAAAAGATTTGCTCGTCTCATTATCCACTTCTAATTTTGTTTTATTTTTCTAGTAATCAACAAGTAATTTCATTTGCTTTTGACAAAGATTATTAACCATATTTTACAGTAGAAATTTAAATTTATTCTAATCTTAAATTAGGATGGGAGTTCAGATGAAAACTGTTACAGCTGCTTAGCAGCTGTGGTTCTGGTTTCTTTTTCGAGGATGTGGTCCACACTAGTATGAGCCTGTAAGTAATGATGATTAACAAGTTTGCTACGTTCTGGTGCAAGTTTTTGTGCTGCTAAGGTGCCTTAAAGAGGTGATATTTCTGAGTGAAGAAACAGATTTTCTTCGTGAGCTTAACTAATGTCTTGGGGAAAAAAACAGAAAGAATGAACTAATGAGATGTACTCGAAATTAAAGATAAAGTGGAAAAAGTCCCAATTCAGTAATGCACTAGGCTCCCTGTCCTGGCTTTATGTGAACCTTTTTATTAAATAATGATATAGTTGGATATGATGTTGGCTATGCATGACTGCCATTTTCTTTTGGTGGTTCTACTATATTATATTTTGCATCTCCTATAAAATGTATCATTCCGAACCATTTGGCATGCCAGGAACTTTTCATTCCAATGGATGAGGCACTGTACCAAAAACCTACCAACTTAAATCTCCTTTCAACTGGAAGGAATGGAACAGATAATGTCTGTTGCAAAACTACTACTTCAGATAAAAAGCTTAGAATTTTTGGCTTTGAGGCAAGTCCTTGTTCAAATGATATCATTTGTTCAAAATCTGAAAGTGATGAGAGTATTACCTCCTCTGAAACATTTGCAGATGAAAGACTAGTGGAAAAAACTTCCATCTCTATGAGTTCCTCTAGCATAGTCCTTCCGAACCCAAATGAAAACCTCAGAAACTTGAGCTCCTCAGTTGTCAGTGAGTTTAAATACGAGTGCCACTTCTGTTTAAAGAAGTTTGCAAACTCACGGGCACTGGGAGGTCATCAGAATGCCCATCGAAAAGAGAGGCTGAAAAAGAAAAAAATGGATGTTGAAGCAAAGAGAGCTAGCTCCATGCTCCATTTTTTCTCTTTAATCAGAAACACTGGAGTTATCTACCCTTACTATTCTCTAAGTCATCAAAACTCTTTGTTTCTGGAAGTTCAACCATCAATCTCAGCTCCGTATATCACTGTCAGAATGGTACTCATCCCCTATATGTTGCTGCTGATGCTCATCCCCAAGGTGAACCAGAATTGCAGAATAACTGTTCTACCTTGTTGCAGGGTGGTGAGTCCAGAGAAAGAGACCTGTTTTCATGAGCATTAGTTCTTTTGCTGGAAATTTTCTGTCATATAAACTTAGGTGCTAGTATCCCTGGAAACGAATTGAGTTATTTATTTCACTTATCAGACAAGGATATATCAGCTATTTCGCCTAATACTGCCTATTTGAATATCTCCAGTTTTGGATCTAATATGTTCTTAATTATATTTAGAGCATGTTTGGATGAACTTATAAGTCAAGTCATAAATTAGGATTTCTAAAGTATGACTTGTTTTTGTTATTTTGGCTTAAAATGTATTTTGGATGTGCTTTTAAGTACTTGTTTTGGCTAAAAAACAAGTCAATCCAGACACGCTCATTGTTCAGACCACACCTTCAAAGTTACACTTCCAGAAAATTCTCTGTATAGTCTATTTGGATGAGCTTATAGTCATAAGTTATGTTGGCTAGCACTTAGAGTTAATCCAGGCTTATCTTATGACTATCGAGCTTTCCTTTCGCCTTTTTTTTAATTTTTTTTTATAGTTTTTACGAGCAGTGTGCGATAGCTGACATAATACTTAGGTTGTAAGTTTTCACGATGCTCAAGTATGTACGTGAATTAATTTAGTTTTTGTTGTGTTTATGTTAAATTGCTAAAGGTGTATCGAGTACATTGTACATTTGACCTCACAAATTTCGTGGGACTACATTTGATATGTCTTCGTACTTTATATGGTTAATTAATAAGTTTGTTCTATATTGTGTCTGAGTAGTTAAGAAGTCTCTGAATTAAAAGGAGTTAAAAGGAGTCTGGAGCCTAAAGGGTATAAAATGTTAACAAAAATTTTAAAAATGGTATATGAATTTTTATTTTAATCAAATCAGCAAAATCGCTGGAATGACAGTGATTTAGTTTGTCGGAAAAAGCAAAATCGCAACGATTTGCAAAATTTGATTAATTTTTTTTTTTAAAGAATCGCAGTTATTTTCAAAATAATTTTTTTTAATGTTATTTTAATAAACTAGGCAGCGTTTTACTTCTTTTTTTTATTATTATTATTTATTTGATTTTTTTTAAAAAATAAATTAAAAGCAAATCGCTCCAAGGACAGCGTTTTGTATCAATTAATTTTAATTTTTTTTAAAATTAAATCGCTGCCAAGGCAGTGATTTTAAATCAATTTTTTTTTAATAAATTGCGATTTAATTAATTTTTTTTGTTTATCGCTGCAAGTGCAGCGATTTAACTATTTTTTTTTAAAAAAAGGTGTAAATCGCTCCCACTATAGCGTTTTATGAAGAAAAAAATTCAAATAAATAATAAAAAAAAATTTAAGGTAAAACGCTGATTGCTGCCTTGGCAGCGATTTCTTTAAAAAAAAAGTCAAATTTTGGAAATCATGCTTTTTCTGACGAACTATATCGCTGCTATTTCAGCGATTTTGCCGTTTTGGTTAAAATAAAAATTTATATACCGCTTTGAAATTTTATTAACATTTTATACCTTTAGGCTCCGGATTCGTACCTTGATTAGTAGAAGCAGCTCGTCTCATATATCTACTATACTCATCTTATTCATAGTCAAGTTAGTTGTGAAACATTACTAATCATGAATCGACATTTAGAAGGCATGATGCATAAGTATTAAGAAATTTTATTAAATATTTTACAGGTAGTAATATATGCACATGAAAATATAATATGAAGTCCAAAAATTAGAATTATCAAAGTATATCATACAGGACATAATCAAAGAGTTTAAGACAATGTTCCATGATGCATAATTCAAACAATTCAACATAAAACAATTACATTTTTTAAACTACACAAGACAAATGTAACTGAAAAGAAATGCACGAAACAAGTAACTAGAGATCTAATCGCATGAACATTCTATCTATAATGACATAATAGTCATAACACCTTCCATTTGGGCGAACCCCTAATAATCCATCCACTTTAAAAATAATTATATTATACTTTATTATTTATTATTTTACAAGTTTAAGATAAAAATCAATTATTATATTTTTATTATACTATTATCAATAATTATTCATAAAGACTACATATACTTTATTATAGAGTAATTTTATATTTACTTTGTCTTATATTAGTTGTTCATTTTCCCACGCTCCTTTAAAAATCATAAATAAAACAGGTGTTCCATGTATATCACATCAAGTGAATTCTTAAGTTATTTTTTCTAATTATTTAAATAATTGAATTATTCAAAGATTAAGATGAATATTTGACATTTTTTTCTGTATTTATCGTTTTCTTTAATATAGTTTATGCTTTCTAGAAAATAAATTAAAATAATTATAAAATTATATTTATGATTTCAATGAAAAACATGTTTTGAATTATGTCTTTTTTTAAACACAAGGGAGTAATATTTTTAAAAAGGAATAAAAACGAATGAGGACAAATAATTACACTATTTAGCAAGGAGTTTGACCGTTTGTAGAAATAATTTGGATTCGACAAGAAAGGAAACAAAATGAATTAGTGATATGTGGGCTTATGATTGGTTCATCCACCGAATAAATGCTGACGTGGACATTCAAACACAGCTCAGATTTGATCCATAATCCCAACCTTCATAAAACTTCAACCTCCTTTGCTTCTCAATTTCCCTTTTCTTCTTCTTCTTCTCCAATTTTCCCTCCATTAATTTTCTTTCATATCTCAAAAAAAAAAAAAAAATGTTTCAATCAACTGTTGTGAAATGGATTCTGCTATATCTTGTTATCTCTCCCACCATTTTTATCATCTGTTTATCAGACCTCCACTCCAACAATCTTTTGGCAGCTAAAAGGAAGCGAATGAGCGAAAGAGTTCGCAAGATGTAAGCTATCATTCTTTTTAATTTTACAAAATGCTATGCAAAAACTTGAAAATGCTGTTCATGAACTTTGATTTCCTTGAAATTGATCCTTTTGATTAAATTCTAATAATTTAATCGCCGAGTAGATATCTTGTGATCGTTTATGTATTCCATTGTCATTGATGAGTATATATAAGAGGGTAAAGTTACTAGGAGTGTTGTTTATGTTTTGTGTTTTGGTGGATTATGAAGTAGAGGTGATCACATTTGGAAATTACTTGAATGAGATTAGTGAGATTGTTTAAGGGAGTTTATTTTTATTGTGACAGGTTTTATCATGCTTATGATAACTACATGATGTATGCTTTTCCGGTAAGAATTAGGTTCTACTGTTGAATAAAGGTCTGGAGAGTACCAACTCAATGTGTTCACTTTTTTTATGTCTAATCTCTGTTGCAGCATGATGAGCTAAAACCTCTCACCAAAACCTTTACAGATTCTTTAAGTGAACTTGGGAATTTGAAGGTAACTATGTCTTAATTTAGAAGAATCATCATTGAAGAAAACAGGTCTTATAATTTTTGTATAACGGTTGCCATATTTTAGCTCGAACATCTGCCACAGCAGTACAATGGATCAGCTCTTACGCTAATTGAATCGTTATCCAGGTGGGTTGCATTTTTTGTTCTTCTTGCAACTCAGGACCAATTTTATACTATTGTTTATTTTGCATTATTTGTTTTTTCCAGCCTCGTAATCTTGGGTAACTACACCGAGTTTGAGAAGGCTATTATTTGGCTTTCTGAAAATCTATCATTTGATGTGGATGCAAGGGTAAATCTATTTGAGGTAATATATACATGGTCACGTTTACATTTCTGTGTATGGTCTAATTATGTGATTGTGTTTGCCTTCTTGCATCTTCAAATTTCTCTCTCAATAAATGCTTTTAATGACCACATTTAAGTAGGATTTATCAGCACTCAATCGAAGGAAGTTTGTAATTTTACTTGCCTTTGTGCACTCACATTTATTCAAATTCAGTTTATAATTTTTCTTTTTTCCTGATCACCAATTGTAGTGCAACATAAGAGTTCTTGGAGGACTTGTTTCTGCTCATATTCTTGCCACTGATTCTACAAACAGGTTGGTTCAACTAATTTATAAGAATCAACTCCTTGACCTGGCTGAGGATTTGGGACGACGCTTTCTGCCTGCTTTCAAAACTCCAACCGGATTACCTTATGCTTGGATCAACTTAAAGGTATATATCATTTGCTTCTTTTGTAACTGATTTTGATCACAATGTATGCAAGATAATCTCCTCTCTGAGAGGTAATCCTATACAACAGAAATAGAAAGCCAGGAAATGTCTGATGGAACTACATTCAGTCGAAGAGATACTTCTTCGGGTTAACAAATTAGTTTATACTTTTACTGGAAGTCAAGAAATAATATTGTAGATTGCTATTTAGCAAGATATTCAATATCATGACGGCTATCTTATCAGGAAGGAAATAGTAGTACGAAATGTACCTTCAATTATAAAGTTTGGCATCTTAACTAACTACAATGAGCATAATGAAGGCATTGGAAAACGAAAAATGCAACCTTTGGTCAGAAAAGAAACCAACCTTTTCTGTAAATTTACTGTTGCTAATAGGTCAGCCACTGGAGTTTGGACAAGTTCTTCATCGAGTCACTTAATTTTGTAATTTCTTGATTGAGTTCATTAACTTCTTGACGTGTTAATTTATCCTGCAACTCATAGTTCTTTATTATTCTGGCGTCCAAATCAACTACAGTTTAGTTCCTGCCATATGTCAGTTGTGTGTGATGCCATGAAGTTACAATTTTCATGATAAAAACTCCCATTTTGGAATTTGTGTTCCAACTTTAGATCAACTCATCCATTTTAGATGTGCTAGGAATTAACCTGATATCCAAATTTTTGCGGGGCTGAGAACCAGTTAATAAACTGGTGGAGTTTTTGGATTCAATATAAAATAATCCATTAGCTCGGCGAAACTATTTATGTTATTCACTTGAGTTGGTCTTTCCTGCATAATCCCTTCAATATTTGAAGTAAGAAATTACTTCAACTATGCAGTCAAGTTTTGATTTTCTTTCCTT
Source organism: Solanum lycopersicoides (assembly GCA_022817965.1). Lineage (NCBI taxonomy): Eukaryota > Viridiplantae > Streptophyta > Magnoliopsida > Solanales > Solanaceae > Solanum > Solanum lycopersicoides. The sequence continues at coordinate 76,949,567 of CM040620.1, forward strand.
GTCTCTGTTAATATATTGCTACACTCTGACAGAAATATGAGAATTAAATCTATTGATTTATGGGAAATTTTTTCTTGCACCTAATTTGTTTTAGAATAGTTTTAGTAAAGATTTTCAAAACTCACATGCCACTGCTTGGTTCATGAATTGCTCTACTGGTATGCCGCATCAGTTTTTGCATACCAAGTAGAACCTGTTTATGGTAGTATCATATGTTGCATTGCCATCTTTGGAAGAGGAGTTTATGACTCATTAAATGCAAAATGTGACAGCATGGTGTAATTGTGGACGAGACAACGGAAACAAGCACATCTGGATGCGGTAAATTACTTCTCTTTCCTACCTTACTTCTTTATCTATTTCCTTGAATTTTGATAGCTGGCATCAAATAGATTCCACTAGCCTTCAATGAAGTCTTGTAAAATATTATGTGGATTATTTTTTCAGTAATCAGGTTCTCTAATCCTTGAGATGGGTGCACTATCACGTTT
>CM040620.1:76951057-76974348 GCA_022817965.1 Solanum lycopersicoides
AATATGCTCTAATACTAACTTTATTGGGTTTTGATAAAGATTTTAGCATTTCGAATAATAAAGAATAAGAAAGGAATCATTGATCTTCGTAATAACAGAAATAAGAGAATCAATGGATTTATTTATCAATTTAATGCCCTCTGCCTGTGACTTGTGACAGATTAAGCATTTCCCAAGAAATTATTTAAAGTGTATTAGGAAAATAGTTACACTACTCTTATTACTTTACCGATTCGAATTGTATCAAAGCGTTTACTCTATTTTCATATATGAAAATTCTAAACAAGATTTCGGAATTTAAAATAAATTTAAGAGATTGAAATAATTATATATGTGAAAAGCGAATGTACAGAGGTCTCAATAAAGAGATTCACTATCGTGATTATTTTTAGAATAAATAGAAGTAGGCCGAAGAAGTAATATAGATCGAGAAATAATTAAACAGGAATTGGCACATCCACAGGATTTGATCATATAAGATGACACAAAAATCGAGGATTAGGATAGAATATTAGTAGATAGTCATGCGTTTTCTAATTAATTTTCCATCTCGATAAGACAATAGAATGAGACTTGTGGGTGGTGAAAAAAAAAATTGTGTTTTGACCGTGATAAAGTTAGCTCTACTTTATGCAGCCATCTTTTATTCCACTTTCTTCTACCTTTACAGTGAATTAGTATTTTTGTGGCAAACATGTTCGTTGAACCACGAGAGATGAAGCACATTTTTCTTTTGCAGATTCCAATCTTGTTTTTTATACAAATATACTTATCCCTGCCAAACACAAGTTCTTTCTATATTATATATTATTGTAACTTTTAAATGTTCATATATTATACAATCATATATACCCCTAACATCAAAACCGTTACACCATCGGTATCTCTAGCTGCCCATACAATCTACACTTGTTTAAATGCATGAATTCGAACATATTTTTGTGGTCTGAACATAGGTTAGAGTTGTAGTGACATATATTACAACATTATTATTGTACTTGAATTCGATCGACGGATCGTAGATTATATATATATATATATATATATATATATATATATATATATATATATATATATATATATATATGCATATTGTAAAGCAGTAAATATCTGAAAAGGTCACTCAAGTCTGTCAAATTATGTGACATCAATAGCTGAAAATTCGGATAGGATAGGGTTGGAGTCAGAAGTCCTATTCTTTCTCAACAAATAAGCACTTTGCAAACTTCACCTTCTCGCGGTCAAAACAAGACTTACAAATAACAATCTCTAGAAGGAAGGCCTTGGTTTGGCTTGTTAAATTGATTCTTACGTAATTCGAGAGCTTCATACATGGGATTCCTTTGGCGAATTTCGATTACAGCTTCTCAAACAAAATGAATTAGGAAAAAAAAGCATTCGTAGCATTCATTCATTTTCCTCGCTTTCTGAAAATCTTTTGAAGTGGGCAAACCAAGTCAAAGAAAGAAGCAACTCTCCCAGGACTCTCCTCTTTGAATTGCCCTATTGAGTCAGGGTCGATGCTTGCAAAAATCGAGTTGACGGGTTCAACGACAGGAAGCCTCCCTCTCTCATCATGCCTCAACAAAACGGAAAAATTCTTTCTTAGGAAGGATTCCGTTAGTGGGGGTGGGGCTATTATCAGTGGCGGAGCCAGGATTTTCAAAAAGGTGTCCAAGTGCTAAAGTGAATCTGCTCTTCTTAAAAAGTGAAACGAAAAAAATTGCTACTAGTGAAATTCAAACACACACACTTTAAATTTGTGTATCTTTACACTTTCAAGACGCCTAAAACCACTAGATTACATCATATTGTTGTGTCAAGGGTATCCAAAATATATTATTTAGCCACTTAATTTATCATTTTATGTGTATATACGATATAATATTTCGACAAAGGGTGTCTAATTAGACACCATAACACAAGTGTGGCTACACCACTGGCTATTACAAGTCCTTACAACCAGGTTTAGAAATAACAAACCATTGGGGCTTTCAGATAATTTCTTTTGAACAAAGCAGTCCAAAGTCACTCACCCTAATTTATAATTAAAAGAATCCGATGTAACAATATAAATTAGTATCTTTTAATCTCCTGTAGACATGAATCTACTTTACCAACCATCCCATCTAAAATTAGAGAGATTATGACCAAACTAAGTTATTATATAAAGCAATTCATCAAAATAATATATTTTTTTAAAATTATACAAAATTAGTATAAAAGTATTTCACAGTAACATTTTAGGGTATATTTTATTTTTTAAAAGCTGACGGCGTTAGATTGATATACGTTACTCACAGTAACATTTACTTCTAAAATGTTACTGTGAACGTTACTGAAAATAATGTTTTAGGAGTAAAACGTTACTTACAGTAACGTATATCAACCTAACGCTGTTAGTTTTTAAAAAATGAAATATACCCTAAAACGTTACTGTGAAATACATTTATACTAATTTTGTAAATTTTTAGAAAAATGTATTATTTTAATAAATTGATTTATATAATGACTTAATTTGATAAAAAATTAGATTTAAACTAAAATAAAATTGAAGAATTTATTTTTTTCTTCAAATAGAGACGAAGATTTGCAAACTTTACAAACACTTCCAAAGCGGAATCCGGAGCAAAACTCAAGAGAAAGTCTTGATGATTAAATATGCTCTCTTTTTTTAATTAAAAAGATAAAGGTATCAGGTTTCCACTCAAGTTATTGAACTTCATTTCTTATCATTTTAGTATTGACTAATTTATAATTTTTTAATTTTAATCCATTATAAAGTAAATATATATATATATTCATTTATGGATATAAAATAATATAACGAGCTCAAAGGTAATAATAAGAATTTTGCCGGGTGTTAAACGCTTAGCCTTTAACTCACTATTTTCATTAGTAAAGTTGTAATGTCTACAAAACAATGCTAAATGACTTTAATGCATAATATCTTAAAGTTGAGTAATTTTTTAAAATATTTACTTCACATTTAAGTACCGGAGGATCCAAATCTTGTTTCTTCACCTTCTTAATGCTTTCGACTTTTGTTATTTGTAGAGGGTAAAATCAAAGGTTGATTCGAGTCCGGAGTTTAAAGGGTGAAAAATGTTAACAAAAATTTTAAAACAGTATATGAATTTTTTTTTTAACCAAAACGGCAAAATCGTTCACGAATAGCAATTTTTTTTAAAACAAAATCGCTCCCAAATTATAATTTTTTTTAACATGTCGCTGCTGATGCAGCGACTTATGTTTAAACTTTTTTTTTTTTTAAAAAAAAGTTTAAATAAAAAAATTATTAAATCAAATCGCTGCCAAGGAAGCGATTTTTAATTAAATTATTTATTTATTTTTAAAATCAAATCGCTAGAAAAATTGATTTAAAATTGCTGCCGCAGCGATTTGATTTTAAAAAATTAAGAAAAGAATTTCATTAAAAATCGCTGCCTTGATAAAAAAATTGATTTAAAAAGAAGCAAAAATAGTTTAAAAAATTTGCTGCTCGCTGCTGAGGCAACGACATATTAAAAAAAAAAAAATTATTTTGAAAATCGCTCCTTTGTTTATTTTTTATTTTTTAAAAAAATTCAAATTTAACAAATCGCTGCTATAGGTGATTTTGCTTTTTCCGGCGAACAAAATCGCTATTCCGTGAGCGATTTTGCCGTTTTGGTTAAAAAAATAATTTATATACTATTTTAAAATTTTTGTTTAAACTTCTCTTATGTATCACTAACATATATTATACTTTCTGAATTGAATCGTGAACAATTCTAATGGAGCAATTTTAGAATATTAAAAAAAAGTAACTAGAAGGAAATAAGATACGAGATCATAAAAGGAAATGATATGATATGATATGTAACATACTAAGAAGTCTGGATAGTGTGACGAAGGTAAAAGGAGAGAGCAGCTATTATCTTATCTTTTGTAAAAAAAATATGTCTAATTTCATATTTGAAAGTTTTTCAACTTTGATAATGTACAAAGAAAGTGATTACGTCAACATGATAATATAAATTAAGTCCAATGACCTTAGAAACAACTAGTCTTGATCATTTGACTCCTCTTTTTTCATGGGAAGGTCAAAAATAAAAATTTGTCCATAAAGAAAGTAGGTCAAAAGTTTGACCGGCGGAGCTACATTATATGAAGGGGTTTATTTAAACCTCTTTCGACGGAAAATTATATTATTTATACATGATTAAAATAAATTTATATGTATATACAGTAGATGTCGAAGCTCCTTCAGCTATCTATTTCTACAGATTTTAAACTTCTTATTGAAGTCCTGGCTCCGCGTTTGTGAACACCCTATTTCAATATTTTCGTTAAGCACCCTTCAAATGGGCTATATGTGCACTTGCCCAGTAACTTTTAGTAAAAATTACGTAAACCACATAGTGTAAAACATAAATTACCTCCTATCCCTACTCTTTTTCAATTTACAAAAAATCTCTTATTTTTAATAAGTTTCGGATACATAATTAAACCGTCTGATACATTATATAGTATGTTATTTTATCAGTTTATTGCGTAATTTGGGAGATTAAAAACTAAAATTTAAATTAAACCCTACTTTTAATACGCTACAGTTATTAAAGCCCACCCATTGGAGATAGCATGTTAAAAAAGGTCCAAATTGTTTGTACATTTCTTATAGCCTGTAGGGGCATGGAGTAGCACATGAATACAACTACAAGGACATGTGAGTCCAGACTCCTAACTTCGACTAAAAAAACAAGATATTAGTCCGATTGTTACATTATAATATAATTCTAATAAATAAGTTATAAGAACAAGAGTACCTATATTATAATCCAAACAAAGAATAATTATTATCCCACAATAATAGTTACTATATAGAAAATAATCATTAACAGCAATTAAGTACATATTTAGTGGCAATTAACACTATTTTGTATATGTTTCTAAAATCTTTAGATATATTGGTTCTAATAACACTTAACTAGTGCTGGTAAGACTTTAACACTCTTTATTAATGTCTATATTTATTGCCGCTAAAAGTTATTTTTGTTGTAGTGAATTTAGCTCTCTTTGACCTTTGAGAGTAAATAGGGGTTCGTAAGTGTCCGTTGGGATTGACTTAATAAAGTAGTTTTTACGTCAAAAATAAAAAGTCAAACTAAGACTTTTAAGTCAAAAAATAAAAAGTAGGGGAGGTCAACTTTTAGTTCTGTCTTATTTTACGTTATTTTTTTACCTTGTCAAGCACTTCATAACTTATTTTAAGTCATTTTTGACTTATTTTAAATTATTTTTGACTTATTTTAAATTATTTTTTATAGTTATCAAAAGTAAAAAACTATCTTAAAAGTAGATTTGATCGACTATTAAACTAATTCAAACAGACTCTAAATATTAACACACTTCTTAACAGTTGTATCATCCGATCTGATGGCTGACACAGTATATATTGTTTTGTTAATAATGTAACCAATACTTTGGAAATAATTAGCACTAAACATGATCTAAATATATCAATTTAATTACTTCAAAATACATTTAAACTTTTCTATGAACTCTTGTCTGATCTTTTTCTCAAATCTACATGCATTTCATCCCCGCAGATTTTATTTATGAAATCACTTTGAATTTATTTTTGTTGTATCTTTTGTTTGAATTTTCTTAATCATTATAATAAAAGTTTATTCTAAAATACATATAATATAATATAATATTAAAAATTATTTCTTATAATGAAATATAGTTATTATATAGTGGATAACTACCCTAGAAAGTTTAAATTTATTTAAGGATATGCGATATGATTGATCCAATTGGAGGGAAAAAGGAAAAGCATACGTCCATCAGCTGCGGGAAACCAATTATTGGATCACAGGATAATACTTCCCACTTAAGCCCTTCAACTTTTCTAAATATGCAATCTTAAACTATGCATTCTTTTTACTTCGTTATTTTTTGATAATATAAATAAATATACTCTTTAATTACGTCGTACATATGTGTATATTTATATTTAATTTTATATGAACTTAAATATCTATTTGTGTATATTTAAATTGAAGTTCATAGATATTAACTGAAATTAAATACAAAACATATTTATATATTATGTTTTATTTAATTCCTCAACTCAATTTTACTACAAGAAGATATTTGTTTCATATTAAAATATGTATAATATTGGAAATAATTTAATTTATATGTATTGACATGTAAAATATTTTTGTTTCTTATATAATCATTAATTATATAGAATTTAACTTGTCATCTAGAAGTAGGGGTGGGCATTCGGTATTTCGGTTCGGTTTCGGTTTTTTTTTTTCGGTTTTTTCGGTTTTCGGTTTTTGGAAAATGTATACCGAATACCGAACCGAAATATTTCGGTTCGGTTCGATTTTTACTGTTTCGGTTCGGTTTTTATTAATTCGGTTCGGTTTTTATTTCGGTTTTTTAATGGGCCTGCTTAGTGGGCTTTTTCAAAATTTAAACTTTATAATTTTTTTGTTTGATTTTTCAACTTAATGGGCTAAAAAGTAAATATAGTGTAATATTTTTTTGTTTGATTTTTTAAAAGATTATTTAACATTAATAATTATTAATTAATATAATATAAATATAATATTAATTTAATATAATATTTCGGTTTAAACCGAAATACCGAATTCCAAAATAATACATACCGAAAACCGAACCAAAATACCGAAAAATACAAAAAAGTAAACCGAATACCGAACCGAAAACCGAAATACCGAAACCGAAATTTTTAAAAAATTCGATTCGGTTCGGTATTTCGATTTTTCGGTGTTTATGCCCACCCCTATCTAGAAGCATTAAGAATGATTCAAAGAGAAGTACTAGTGGTGGAAAGCTACCAAAACAAAAAGATGGGTGGTAAAAGGACTGAAATGGCACAAGTGAGCTGTCAATGTTAGACCAAATCTTAAGTGGTAACTTAAGTAAATAACCAAAGAAGCAAGCCCTTAAAACTAAAACCATAGAATACCAAACCATTCTTTGAGACTCAGTTTGTTTATCCTCTGTCCTACTGAAATCTGACTCTGAATCTCTTTGAAAAATATGAATCTCCGACTTTTTCTCTTTTCTTTCATCATCGTCATCCTTACCTAAATAAAATCCATTTTACAGCAAAACTTATCTGTGTTTTCGCTTCGACACCATGTATTCCCCTTTCAGAAAAGCTAATGGGGATACAGGTAGACATAGCAGAAGCAAATCCGTCTGGAATATCTTTGTTTACAGGGCATCTTCTTCTTCTAAATTTGATAAAAGGGATCCTCCTAAAGAACTCATCTGCCCTATTTATGGGTGTTTGATGTTTGATCCAGTTGTGGTGTCTACTGGCCAGAGTTTTGAGCGGACTTCTGTTCAAGTTTGTAAGGATTTGGGGTTTAAACCCCAACTTCCAAACGGGTTAAACCCGGATTTCACTAACGTGATACCGAATTTATCTTTGAGGACGACAATTCTCACCTGGTGTGAAAAGTCAGGGGCGGAGAAGCCGCAGCAGCCGGATTATTACGCTGTTGAATCTGTTGTTCGTGCTTCGATGGCTTCGACTTCTTCTTCTTCGATCTTTAGAGAGGATTCTAGAATTCGGAGAGAAGATTCTAGTTTACGGGTGTCAGAGAGGGATTTGTTCAAGGGGGTAACGGAGAATTCACCTATGCTTCTCTCTCACGCCGCGTCGGAAATGAAATCGAGGGATAGTCATTTCTACTCTTCTTCGAGCTCTGAAGAATCTGTTATCGCTAACAACTCGCCGCTACTCCCTTTTAAGACTCGTCTCTCCAGCTACTCTTCTTCGTCGTCGCAATCGACTTCGTCGGAGATAGTCTCCGGTGAAGTCCCGTCGTCTGCTTCCACGTCATCGGAAGATGATTATTACGTTGTTCAATTTAAGAAATCGGACGTTTATGAACAGGAACAAGCTGTAATTTCACTGAGAAAAAGTACCAGAACCGATGAGGAAGCTAGGGTTTCACTGTGCACGCCGCGGCTTTTATCGGCTCTCAAGCCGTTACTGCTCTCGAGGTACGCCGGAGTTCAGCCAAACGCCGTGGCCGCATTGGTCAACCTCTCTTTGGCAGATATCAACAAAGTGAAAATTGTTCGAGCCGGAATTACCTCTATGCTAATTGATCTCCTCAAAGGCGGCTCGGAGGAGACCAAAGAGCACGCAGCCGGTGCGATATTCAGCTTAGCTTTGGAAGATGACAACAAGACAGCAATTGGAGTGTTAGGTGCATTGCAGCCGCTTTTACATGCTCTGAGGTCCGGGACGGAGCGGACTCGTCACGACTCCGCATTAGCCCTTTATCATTTGACCTTAGTGCAGAGTAACCGAGTTAAGCTCATCAAACTGGGAGCTGCAAATACACTCCTGGGATTGCTCAAAGTCAGCGACATGGCGGGTAAAGTAATGCTGGTGATATGCAATTTGGCAGTGAGTCAGGAGGGTAAATCAGCATTACTGGACGCCAATGCAGTGGATGTACTGTTGGGGATACTGAGAAATTCGAATAAATTGGATGAGTCAACTCGGGAGAATTGCGTGGTGGCTTTGTACTCACTGAGTCAGGGGAGTTTAAGGTTCAAGAGTATGGCGAAAGAGGCGAAGGCGGGTGAAGTATTGCAAGTGGTGGTGGAGGGAGGAAGCGAACGGGCGAGGGAGAAGGCAAAGAAGATGTTGATCGCTATGCAAACAAGGGTAAAGGAGGAGTATGAGGATGAAGAAGAGGAGGTAAACTGGGAAGGAATACTGGAAGGATGATTGAGTCAAATTCGGTACTGAGTTCAGCTCTGAATTTTGGGTTGATTAGTAAAAAGTGTAGTTATAATTATTTGGGGTTTTGGGACTGTTTATCATGTTCATGATTATAGTTAACTTGTTTATTTAGCGTTTGATTTTGCTTAATTTGGGTCCTAACCTTCATTTCTTTGTTCTAGGTTTTGTTGTTAGTTATTTAAGAAAGTACAATTGTGATTATTGTGTATATAATTAGGACTGAAAATGCAATTTTGGTTTGAAGGTTTGTTTTATTAGTATATAGTTTTATACTTTAGTTGGCAAGTTGCCATGTTAGGAGAAAACAAGAGGTGTTTGTGTTTGACAATGTCATAAAGAATGACCAAGTTGACTCTACTTTTCTGTCAAACCAAGTTGTGTGGATTATTATTATGAAACTTTTTTGGTACTATTTAATTATAACTTCAATTATTATGATTTTTAATTATAGCTTCAACTAGGTTGGACTCTTTATGATTAGTTTTTTAGTGGGACATAAGTTTGCCTACCACTTAATCTAATGTTCTGTGGACGTAATTGTCCCTATAATCCAAATAGAAAAAATTGTGTTGATTTGGATGATAGATCTGTTTTCGGAGTCCTCACCTAAAAGTATAAAACAGAATATGCTAAATTGCTTGGACCATTAAATATTGTCGTCTTTGTCGCTTTTCTGGAATTAACTATCAAGATTATGTTGGGAAAATTATAGTGTTTTCTTTATTTGCTCAAGCAAGATTGTGCTAAATTGATGAACAATGTAACCGAAAAAGATAGTGGTCACCCTTTAAATGAAGTTTACCAAGACAGTATTGTACCGGGTGAAAATATGCTTTCTCACGTGACTAACATTCATTAGTTTTGTCACTTTAAATCTTGAGTAGGACATTCTAATTTTAAAACATTAAAAGAATACCATATTTACATTCTTGACCTCCAAAATTTCATTATTCATTAAGAGTGTGTTTGGTACGAAGGAAAATATTTTTTAATTTTTTTATGTCTGGTTGAGAAAAAAGTTTTAGAAAATATTTTTCAAATCAACTCATTTTTGTCAAATTTAAGGAAAATGACTTTCCTTCAAAAATTAAGGAAAATATTTTTCAAAACTCTCCTCCAATTTCAAATTACATGTTTTTTTGGGGGAAAACATCAATTTAAAAAAAATATTTTTCAGTTTCAAAATTTTATTTTTTCACCTGATTCATGACCCCCCACAACCAGCCAGCCCCCAACCCCAACCCCTCCCCAAAAATTAATTTTATTTTTTAAAAATATTATCAACTTCAAATTTTTATTTTTTCACTCCTACCTCCTACCTCCTACCTCCTACCTCCTACCTCCTCCCACCCACCACCACCACCACCCAAAAAAAAATTTGTTTTTAAAAAATATTTTCAATTTCATAAATTATTTTCTATTTTAGTAAAAATAAAAGATGTCTCTCAAAAATATTTTTCATTCATAAATCAAACACTAAAAATCATTTTCGAAAAACATTTTCTACTCACCAACCAAACATGAGAAAATAAGTCCAAAATCTATTTCGATGAAAAACATTTTCCTCCATACCAAACACACCCTAAGTCTTTATCCCATTATTGGATCTAAGGCTAGTATTTCCAGACTCAGTGTTGATAATGTTATCGAGGCCAAAAGCTTAACATGAGTCTCTCTCTTATTTGCTTTATTTGTTTAACATCACAATATTCAACGGCTAATAATTGAATTATGAAGCAAAGCTAAGACTCATGACCTCTTGATATATCATGCAAATTAAACTGTATTCTGTCATGTAAATAAGTTTATTAAAAAATGCCATATATTTATTAGTTTATGTACTAGCAAATACATGACTAGAAAGATGGACTACTCTCTCTCTCTCTCTCTCTTTTTCTTTCTAAAAGCATTATGGATATATTCTAAAAAATACTTGTTTGGCTTGTGGTTGCTACTTTACATTTTGTTGCGAGGGGAATAAGTTTAGTAGAGAGTGGTTTACTTAAAAGTTTCATCTTGATAGATAAATTAAACACACCAAAATAAGTTTATGAAAACTTCAGAAATAAAGTAAAAAAAATTTAACTTGAAATATAAAATAAATTTTCGAACATATAGATATAAAAAAATAAATACAATTGTGATCCAAAATTGTCAATGCAGTACAAGCTAAGGTGTGTGATGAAGCTTTGGATGTTTCAGGAAGATCCATGAAAAGATGTCTAAGCAAGAAAATATTAACACAAACTCAATGAACTGAAATTAAGAAGTGGAAAAAGTGTATAACAATATATACGTACCCCACCCTCACTATGTTTTGTCATCAGTATTATTTTTATTTCTCTTCTTACAGAAATATTTTCGCTTCAATAGCTCCCTTTCTTCATATTGTACATAGAAGGTCCCAGTAATGAATAGTTCTAATTCAATTTCTTCAACAATGTACATTGGAATTGTGACCTCCCTCTTTGACAGTTTCTTGTTATTGAACATTTTCGAGAATTCTAGTAGTTTAGTTGCTAGACTTTGATATAATATTAAATTCTATACGGTTCGTGAAAGAAAGTGTGTCCAAGTTCATATAAGTTAACGTTTGTTCATTCCTGAAACAATATAGTACTTTAACTCACTCTAACAACCTTTTCATGTTCAGGCTCAATTGGAGCATGAATCGAAAGCCCAAACAGACTAAACGTGACTGTGCTATCTTATAAAAATATGATATTCAGACTTAACTCAAGCCACACTTTCACCTTATTGGTGATGTTTTTGATTTTCAATCTAGTAATCACCACACCTATTTACCTCTCGCTAGGCTGTTCAAAATCGATAATTCAAACCGAATTTTTTTTATTAATTTATCAGTATTGGGTTATTGGTTTAGATAACGATTTTGATTTTTTTTTCTTATCGAGTTATCAATTCTTAACGATTTGAGATTTTTTCTTCACGGGTTAACCGATAATCCGATAGAAAATTAAATAATTTATTTATACAATTTTGTGTATAAAGTTATTGATTTATAGTTTGGTTTTCTACTTCTATTTCTGATTGTCTCCAATACTTGGTTATTCTATCGTGTAAAAATAATTGTTTTTGAGCAAGATATAACTTGTGAACTCGTGTGCATTATTTGATTTGTCATCTTATTTTTAAGGATTTCAATATCTTTTTTATATTAAATCTTAACGATTAAATCGATAACCAAATTAATAACAATAAAAAATTGATAAATCAATAACTGATAAATTAATATAATGATTTATTAAAACCATAATAATAACATTGCGCTGGGGCCTTCGGCACGGCTTCACTATCGAAGAAAATGACCAAACTGACAAAGACGCGAAAAACCCCAAAGAGGAAAAAACCCGACGGCCATTGTTCTCCTTCTCCATGTCCGCCATCCAAATCGTCGAGAAAGGCAAATGTCACCGCTGGTTCCTCCAATGACTCTGAGCCATTCCCCGATTATTCTCAACCCACGCCGGAGGAATGCCGAGCCGTACGGGATGATCTCTTGGCTCTCCATGGTTTCCCCAAAGAATTCATTAAGTACCGCAAGCTAAGATCACTCGATCACATTGAATACGAAGAAGATGATATTAGTGGTGCTGAGCCTTGTACAGAGAGTGTACTGGACGGCCTGATAAACACAATTTTGTCCCAGAACACCACCGAAGCTAACTCTCAGAAGGCTTTTGCTTCCCTCAAATCCTCTTTCCCAACCTGGGAATGTGTATGTTTTTTTTTGTAAATTAATTATATTTCTTCATATGTGCTTGCTTTAGTATGGCTAAAATTAACTCAAGATGCTATTTTTGTTAAGTTTATTGTATTATAGTAACTGCTTTTCGTCTATTTTAGGGTTTTCGAATTTACTATAGAGTATGTTATTTCGTCTCATTGCGTTTTATCTGTCAAGTATCACCTTTCAAGTAGTGACTGATTCATTATATGTGGTGTTTTCTTCCAAGTGATGAACAAGACTGATATTGATATTTGCTTGTGATCAAAGTTCAATGGCTTTTTTGGGCAGGATTTTGGTCGCAAACCTTGTTCAAAACCAAGAATGTCTATGGATTTTCACAATTTACTCTGTAATCGATTTGTTGTTGACTGATGAAATGGATAGACTTGGCACTGCCGACCAACTTATTCATGTAATTTTATCTTCAAATGCTTAGGTTCTAGCTGCTGATGCAAAAATTGTTGAAGATACCATAAGATGTGGAGGTTTAGCACCCACCAAAACTTCTTGTATCAAGGGAATATTAAGTTCATTGTTACAGAAAAAAGGAAACCTGTGCTTGGAGTACTTGAGAGAGCTATCTATAGAGGAAATCAAAAGGGAGCTCTCTTGTTTCAGAGGAATTGGTCCCAAAACGGTAAATTGTTTTCAGTTTGCTTGGGGAATCATGGACCGTGTTTAAGTCTAACATGCGTTGAGTTTGGAATTTGGATATTGATAATTGATATGCCTGCTTGTCACATATCAATAAGTGTTAGTTATTTTTTTGATATACTTGTCTCTAAGAGATATTGCGTGTTTCTATTGCATATTGATTGAATAACAAAGCCTGGATTCAAATTAAGAATACCATATTCAGATTTGTTCTCTTCATGTTGATAACCAGTCAGCAGCATATCGGTAAACAGAAAAGGAGGATATCGTGCCTCTTTGTTATTAGCTCTCATCTATAAAAAATTACAATGACATTCTGTTGTATTACAAGGAAATATTAATGTTTTGGGAAACTTATTATTTTTAAGCTATAAAAAAGCTTTTACGTTTAGTTGGACAGTATTTAACATACCCTATTTATGCTCTGTTCTGTTCATGGTAAAGAAGAAGAGCACGAGGAGGGAGAGGAAGATAAGAAGAGAACCTGAAGCAGCTGAGAGCAAGAGCAAAACGTAGTGTTTATTTAGTTTCCAATTCTAGTGCATTATGCGCCTATTCATGGAAGATATGTTCTTCCCTTAAATGGAGGACGTAGGTGCTATTGCCTTACTTTTATTTGAAAAATAGGGTATGTGTGTGCGGAAAGACATAGTAAATAGCAGATTACAAAATGCTTAAGACACGTGACAAAGTTTTACCCAACAATTCCTGAAAAAGTCCAGACTCCCATACGTGAATTTTAAAATGTAGGTTGTCTTACCAGTGATGGGGAAGAAATTAAGCGCTTATCTGAAAGATGACATGAAAAGGAATAAGGCTTATGCTAATGGTGGTGCTTGTAGATTGAAAGATCTTATCACCAACAACCTTTATAATTAACATTTTACGAGCTTCTATGATTCTAATAGTATGCAATGGATGCAGGTGGCATGTGTCTTGATGTTCCAACTTCAACGAGATGATTTTCCCGTGGATACACACGTGAGTTTCACTTTAAAGGGCATATTGTCTGTTCAAAGTACTTGGCTAACATCTTCCTCAAAAAGAAGTACTGGGCTAACATGCAACACTTATTACAGATTTTTCAGATTGCAAAGACTCTTCATTGGGTACCTGCTGCAGCTGATGTGAAAAAGACATATATCCATCTGAATCGGCGAATTCCAGATGAATTAAAGTTTGACCTTAATTGTCTCATATATACCCATGGTAAGGTCTGTAGAGAATGCTCTGGAAAAGGTTTTAACAAACCCAAAAAGGAACAATGTGACAAACTTTGCCCATTACTGGGCCAAAGTTCTAATGCAATATGAAACCAAATTATGAACTCTGTATCGTTTCATGTACATGAGGTCTTTGCTTTCTTTTTTGTTCTCTTTCATGATCCATATGAACTCTACGCATCTATTTGTGTACATGAAGTTTTTGCATTTCTTTTGTTCTCTTTCATGATCCCTTCACTTGTGGTGCTGCATTTGGGTCTTGTACACAAAGATGTGGTGGATTGAGAACAAACTTAATTTTTTTCATGTCTTTGGATCACTTCTTGGAGAAAACCGGCTACGTCTTATCTGTTTTCACTAGTCATTTGTAATGCATCTATGCATAGTGTAGGCTTAATTATTTCCTTTGGTTGTTGTGCTTTTGTTGTGTTTTTCACCCCCTTATTGAGGAATAAATCTTTTTGTAAATTGAGTTAGAAGAATGAAATGGGGTTTGAGATGATTGGAGATAAGCACCAAATGACAATGTGGTATTACAACACATTCCATTATGCTTCTGAATCGGTAAAAAGGCTTCAAAAATGTGGTCCAATGAGCCAACTTGGGTAGATGGAAACAAAGAACCTTAGCTGGCTAATGCTAGTACATGCCAATGATTTGCTTTAGCTATAAATTTATCTTCCTAGGTGCTGGATACAAACTTATTATGCCCAAACTAGATATGCTCAGATCTAATTGGTGGACCTTTAATTAAAAGATTTGCTCGTCTCATTATCCACTTCTAATTTTGTTTTATTTTTCTCGTAATCAATAAGTAATTTCATTTGCTTTTGACAAAGATTATTAACCATATTTTACAGTAGAAATTTAAATTTATTCTAATCTTAAATTAGGATGGGAGTTCAGATGAAAACTGTTACAGCTGCTTAGCAGCTGTGGTTCTGGTTTCTTTTTCGAGGATGTGGTCCACACTAGTATGAGCCTGTAAGTAATGATGATTAACAAGTTTGCTACGTTCTGGTGCAAGTTTTTGTGCTGCTAAGGTGCCTTAAAGAGGTGATATTTCTGAGTGAAGAAACAGATTTACTAATGTCTTGGGGGGAAAAACAGAAAGAAAGAACTAATGAGATGTACTCGAAATTAAAGATAAAGTGGAAAAAGTCCCAATTCAGTAATGCACTAGGCTCCCTGTCCTGGCTTTATGTGAACCTTTTTATTAAATAATGATATAGTTGGATATGATGTTGGCTATGCATGACTGTGCCATTTTCTTTTGGTGGTTCTACTATAATATATTTTGCATCTCCTATAAAATGTAGCATTCCGAACCATTTGGCATGCCAGGAACTTTTCATTCCAATGGATAAGGCACTGTACCAAAAACCTACCAACTTAAATCTCCTTTCAACTGGAAGGAATGGAACAGATAATGTCTGTTGCAAAACTACTACTTCAGATAAAAAGCTTAGAATTTTTGGCTTTGAGGTAAGTCCTTGTTCAAATGATATCATTTGTTCAAAATCTGAAAGTGATGAGAGTATTACCTCCTCTGAAACATTTGCAGATGAAAGACTAGTGGAAAAAACTTCCATCTCTATGAGTTTCTCTAGCATAGTCCTTCCGAACCCAAATGAAAACCTCAGAAACTTGAGCTCCTCAGTTGTCAGTGAGTTTAAATACGAGTGCCACTTCTGTTTAAAGAAGTTTGCAAACTCACGGGCACTGGGAGGTCATCAGAATGCCCATCGAAAAGAGAGGCTGAAAAAGAAAAGAATGGATGTTGAAGCAAAGAGAGCTAGCTCCATGCTCCATTTTTTCTCTTTAATCAGAAACACTGGAGTTATCTACCCTTACTATTCTCTAAGTCATCAAAACCTCTTTGTTTCTGGAAGTTCAACCATCAATGTCAGCTCCGTATATCACTGTCAGAATGGTACTCATCCCCTATATGTTGCTGCTGATGCTCATCCCCAAGGTGAAGTAGAATTGCAGAATAACTGTTCTACCTTGTTGCAGGGTGGTGAGTCCAGAGAAAGAGACCTGTTTTCATGAGCATTAGTTCTTTTGCTGGAAATTTCTGTCATATAAACTTAGGTGCTAGTATCCCTGGAAACGAATTGAGTTATTTATTTCACTAATCAGACAAGGATATATCAGCTATTTCGACTAATACTGCCTATTTGAATATCTCCAGTTTTGGATCTAATATGTTCTTAATTATATTTAGAGCATGTTTGGATGAACTTATAAGTCAAGTCATAAATTAGGATTTCTAAAGTATGACTTGTTTTTGTTATTTTGGCTTAAAATATGTATTTTGGATGTGCTTTTAAGTACTTGTTTTGGCTAAAAAAACAAGTCAATCCAGACACGCTCATTGTTCAGACCACACCTTCAAAGTTGCACTTCCAGAAAATTCTCTGTTATAGAGTCTATTTGGATGAGCTTACGACTATAGAGCTTTCCTTTCGCCTTTTTTTTTTTTTTTAAAATAAATTATTTAGTTTTTACGAGCAGTGTGCGATAGCTGACATAATACTTAGGTTGTAAGTTTTCACGATGCTCAAGTATGTACGTGAATTAATTTAGTTTTTGTTGTGTTTATGTTAAATTGATAAAGGTGTATCGAGTACATTGTACATTTGACCTCACAAATTTCGTGGGACTACATTTGATATGTCTTCGTACTTTATATGGTTAATTAATAAGTTTTGTTCTCTATTGTGTCTGAGTAGTTAAGAAGTCTCTGAATTAAAAGTACCTTGATTAGTAGAAGCAGCTCGTCTCATATATCTACTATACTCATCTTATTCATAGTCAAGTTAGTTGTGAAACATTATTAATCATGAATCGACATTTATAAGGCATGATGCATAAGTTTTAAGAAATTTTATTAAATATTTTAAGTAATATATGCACATGAAAATATAATATGAAGTCCAAAAATTAGAATTATCAAAGTATATCATACAGGACATAATCAAAGAGTTTAAAACAATGTTCCATGATGCATAATTCAAACAACTCAAGATAAAACAATTACATTTTTTAAACTACACAAGACAAATGTAACTGAAAAGAAATGCACGAAACAAGTAACTAGAGATCTAATCGCATGAACATTCTATCTATAATGACATAATAGTCATAACACCTTCCATTTGGGCGAACCACTAATAATCCATCCACTTTAAAAATAATTATATTATACTTTATTATTTATTATGTTAAAAGTTTAAGATAAAAATCAATTATTATATTTTTATTATACTATTATCAATAATTATTCATAAAGACTACATATACTTTATTATAGAGTAATTTTATATTTACTTTATCTCATATTAGTTGTTCATTCTCCTACGCTCCTTTAGAAATCATAAATGAAATAGGTACTCCCTGTATTTCACATCAAGTGAATTCTTAGGCTTTTTTTCTTCTAATTATTCAAATAATTGAATTGTCCAAAATTTAAGTATTTGAAATTTTTTCTAGTTTATGTTTTCTAGAAATCAAACTAATTATAAAATTATATTTATGATTTCAATGAAAAACATGTTTTGAATTATGTCTTTTTTTAAACACAAGGAGTAATATTTTTAAAAAGGAATACAAACGAATAAGGACAAATAATTACACTATTTAGCAAAGAGTTTGACCGTTTGTAGAAATTATTTGGATTCGACAAGAAAGGAAACAAAATGAATTAGTGATATGTGGGCTTATGATTGGTTCATCCACCGAATAAATGTTGACGAGGACATTCAAACACAGCTCAGATTTGATCCCTAATCCCAACCTTCATAAAAATTCAACCCCCTTTGCTTCTCAATTCCCCTTTTCTTCTTCTTCTTCTCCTCCAATTTTCCCTCCATTAATTTTCTTTCATATCTCAAAAACAATAAAAAATGTTTCAATCAACTGTTGTGAAATGGATTCTGCTATATCTTGTTATCTCTCCCACCATTTTTATTATCTGTTTATCAGACCTCCACTCCAACAATCTCTTGGCAGCTAAAAGGAAGCGAATGAGCGAAAGAGTTCGCAAGATGTAAGCTATTATTCTTTTTATTTTACAAAATGCTATGCAAAAACTTGAAAAATGCTGTTCATGAACTTTGATTTGATCCTTTTGATTAAATTCTAATAATTTAATCGCCGAGTAGTTATCTTGTGATCGTTTATGTAATCCATTGTCATTGATGATTATATATAAGAGGGTAAAGTTACTTGGAGTGTTGTTTATGTTTTGTGTTTTGGTGGATTATGAAGTAGAGGTGATCACATTTGGAAATTACTTGAATGAGATTAGTGAGATTGTTTAAGGGATTTTTTTTTTATTGTGACAGGTTTTATCATGCTTATGATAACTACATGATGTATGCTTTTCCGGTAAGAATTAGCTTCTACTATTGAATAAAGGTCTGGAGAGTACCAACTCAATGTGTTCACTTTTTTATGTCTAATCTCTGTTGCAGCATGATGAGCTAAAACCTCTCACCAAAACCTTTACAGATTCTTTAAGTGAACTTGGGAATTTGAAGGTAACTATGTCTTAATTTAGAAGAATCATCATTGAAGAATGTAGGTCTTATTATCTTTGTATAACGGTTGCCATATTTTAGCTCGAACATCTGCCACAGCAGTACAATGGATCAGCTCTTACGCTAATTGAATCGTTATCCAGGTGGGTTGCATTTTTTGTTCTTCTTGCAACTCAGGACCAATTTTATACTATTGTTTATTTTGCATTATTTGTTTTTTCCAGCCTCGTAATCTTGGGTAACTACACCGAGTTTGAGAAGGCTATTATTTGGCTTTCTGAAAATCTATCATTTGATGTGGATGCAAGGGTAAATCTATTTGAGGTAATATATACATTGTCACGTTTACATTTCTGTGTATGGTCTAATTGGGTGATTGTGTTTGCCTTCTTGCATCTTCAAATTTCTCTCTCAATAAATGCTTTTAATGACCACATTTAAGTAGGATTTATCAGCACTCAATCGAGGGAAGTTTATAATTTTGCCTGCCTTTGTGCACTCACATTTATTCAATTCACTTTATAATTTTTCTTTTTTCCTGATCACCAATTGTAGTGCAACATAAGAGTTCTTGGAGGACTTGTTTCTGCTCATATTCTTGCCACTGATTCTACAAACAGGTTGGTTCAACTAATTTATAAGAATCAACTCCTTGACCTGGCTGAGGATTTGGGACAACGCTTTCTGCCTGCTTTCAAAACCCCAACCGGATTACCTTATGCTTGGATCAACTTAAAGGTATATATCATTTGCTGCTTTTGTAAGTGATTTTGATCACATTGTATGCAAGATAATCTCCTCTCTGGGAGGTAATCCTATACAACAGAAATAGAAAGCCAGGAAATGTCTGATGGAACTACATTCAGTCGAAGAGATGCTTCTTCGGGTTAACAAATTAGTTTATACTTTTACTGGAATCGAAAGTCAAGAAATAATATTGTAGATTGCTATTTTAGCAAGATATTCAATATCATGACGGCTATCTTATCAGGAAGGAAATAGTAGTACGAAAATGTACCCTTCAATTATAAAGTTTGGCATCTTAACTAACTACAATGAGCATAATGAAGGCAACCTATTATTGGAAAACGAAAAATGCAACCTTTGGTCAGAAAAAGAAAACCAACCTTTTGTGTAAATTTACTGTTGCTAATAGGTCAGCCACTGGAGTTTGGACAAGTTCTTCATCGAGTCACTTAATTAAGTAATTTCTTAATTGAGTTCATTAACTTCTTGATGTGTTAATTTATCCTGCAACTCATAGTTCTTTATTATTCTGGCGTCCAAATCAACTACAGTTTAGTTCCTGCCATATGTCAGTTGTGTGTGATGCCATGAAGTTACAATTTTCATGATAAAAACTCCCATTTTGGAATTTGTGTTCCAACTTTAGATCAACTCATCCATTTTAGATGTGCTAGGAATTAACCTGATATCCAAATTTTTGCGGGGCTGAGAACCAGTTAATAAACTGGTGGAGTTTTTGGATTCAACATGAAATAATTCATTAGCTTGGCGAAACTATTTATGTTATTCACTTGAGTTGGTCTTGCCTGCATAATCCCTTCAATATTTGAAATAAGAAATTACTTCAACTATGCAGTCAAGTTTTGATTTTCTTTTCCTTGTCTCTGTTAAAATATTGCTACACTCTGACAGAAATATGAAAATTAAATTCTATTTATTTATGGGAAATTTTTTCTTGCACCTAATTTGTTTTAGAATAGTTTTAGTAAAGATTTCCAAAACTCAATGCCACTGCTTGGTTCATGAATTGCTCTACTGGTATGCCGCATCAGTTTTTGCATACCAAGTAGAACCTGTTTATGGTAGTATCATATGTTGCATTGCCATCTTTGGAAGAGGAGTTTATGACTCATTAAATGCAAAATGTGACAGCATGGTGTAATTGTGGACGAGACAACGGAAACAAGCACATCTGGATGCGGTAAATTACTTCTTCTTTCCTACCTTACCTCTTTATCTATTTCCTTGAATTTTGATAGCTGGCATCAAATAGATTCTACTAGCCTTCAATGAAGTCTTATAAAATATTATGTGGATTATTTTTTCATGTAATCAGGTTCTCTAATCCTTGAAATGGGTGCACTATCACGTTTAACTGGTGATACAAGATTTGAGACGGCAGCTTTGCGTGCTCTTCGTAAGTTATGGAGCATGCGGAGTTCTCTAAATCTTCTAGGAACTACGCTAGATGTAGCAACTGGAGACTGGATTGAATATTCTTCTGGCATTGGAGCTGGTATGTTTCTATTGGTAGAGAGCATTTAGGAGACTTCTCCACAACCATTTTCTCGATTTAGTCACGTATACTTTGTCTAGATGTCTTCTGATTCCATGGTTATCATTTGCCTAGATGAATAATGTCCCTACCCTTCCTTGATTGTCTGTTTCTCTTCACGACATGCAGTCTCTTGATATTTTTTTATTTATTTTTTGCTGTTTACAGGTGTGGATTCTTTCTATGAATATCTAATGAAAGCCTACGTTCTTTTTGGAAGAGATGAAATTTGGAAGATGTTTCAATCTGCTTACATTGGTGTGCAGAAATACTTTAGACACGGCCCATGGTACTATAATCACACCTTATTATATATGTGTAGGCATCATATTTAGCATTTAAACTGTTTCTTGGTGCCTTGGCCTCGGTAATCCCATTTCTGCTTGTGGCAAACTGGCAATTGCCTAGAACCGGAATGTAAAGTGCTAGAACCATCTCTTTTGATCTCGTCCTTTTATTTTTCATCTGTCTCCTCCCTCTAATTCTTCTATTCTAGTCTGTGCTTCACCAAATTTACTGTCGAGAATTATCTATGATGCATTAGTTTGTCCTAGAATTCAGCAATCAGACCAAGATCAGAACATCTTATTTAATGTAGGTATCATGAAGCTGACATGAGAACAGGAACAGCAACATACTGGCAGCTGACTAGTCTTCAAGCATTCTGGCCTGGTCTGCAGGTAAGAAGGAAATCTGTAGCTTATAATTTCTTCCTGAAACTGATAATTTTTTAGTCTAGAATGAGGACATTTAGTCCTCTTCTGTATATCCTTTTTCTTTTACATGCTACTCTTGCCTACGTATCTAAAAGAATAACCCTAAGGGGAATTGTAAAGTGGCAAACAACTTGTTTGGTTTCAGGTTCTTGTTGGTGATATCGAGGCAGCTAACTCATCACATCGTGAGTTTTTCAAGGTGTGGAAGAAATATGGAGTTCTTCCAGAGAGGTAAAGATGTTTCTCCTCCATTCTTTCCTTTGTTCTCCAAGTCTTATTTCTTGCTTCCGCCTCTGCTTCCATGCAATAAGCTAGCTTTAGCATAATTGGTTTTTACCTGTGATGTTTGTTTTTCACTTTTTCTTATAGGACCCTTTTCAATAATTTAGGTATCTGCTGGATCATCAGGTGTTGCATCCTACTGAAAAATACTATCCTTTACGTCCTGAATTGGCAGAGTCCACATTTTACCTATATCAAGCAACCAAAGGTGTGCGACTCTTCTTTTTAGGTTTTTCAATTTTGGCACCTTCAAAATAGCTATTGTTTAGCTTTTAAATATTTTGGAAACCATCCTTTTCTTGTACCTTGAATAACATAGTAGTTTTCTCGTTAACAGATCCATGGTATATGGAAGTGGGTGAATCAATAATGAATTCTCTGAATGCACATACAAGAGTTAAAGGTGGCTTTGCCAGCATTCGGGATGTGACTACAATGCAATTAGAAGACCATCAGCATAGTTTCTTCCTTGCAGAAACGTAAGACCATTGCATCTTCATCTTATGGAAGCTGACTGATGTTTTGATAAAAGTCTCCCTCCTAATATGACCGATCATCCATGCACTTATAGCAATATAATTTTTCGTATGATTTCTGCAGGTGCAAATACTTGTATCTACTTTTTGATGACTCATTTCTACGTAATCAAAATTACATATTTACAACTGAGGGTCATCCCCTGCCGGTGAGAATTAATTGGCATGAGAAGCTTCCCAAGGCGTATAATCTAAGTAACGGAAGTTCTATCAAGGTCCATTTCCCTTTCCATTAACAATTGTGATTAGTTTTTGTTCACTAGTTCTAAGTGAAGTTGTTTCTTCTTTCATGGCTTCTGCCTTTTCCTTTAGATGCGCTTTTTCTTCATTTCTGATGACAAGTAAGTGCATCCTGATTTATTCCTTAAAGAGAAGTAGTTTTATCTGCTGCATCAGATCAAATACTTGCACATATTAATGCTGCCCCTTCAGTGTTCATACATCTGTCTGTAGATCTTTGTGATATTCTTTTTCAGTTTCTTAAGTATT
>CM040620.1:76975348-76996993 GCA_022817965.1 Solanum lycopersicoides
GATCACATTTGGAAATTACTTGAATGAGATTAGTGAGATTGTTTAAGGGATTTTTTTTTATTTGACAGGTTTTATCATGCTTATGATAACTACATGATGTTGCTTTTCCGGTAAGAATTAGCTTCTATATTGAATAAAGGTCTGGAGAGTACCAACTCAATGTGTTCACTTTTTTATGTCTAATCTCTGTTGCAGCATGATGAGCTAAAACCTCTCACCAAAACCTTTACAGATTCTTTAAGTGAACTTGGGAATTTGAAGGTAACTATGTCTTAATTTAGAAGAATCATCATTGAAGAATGTAGGTCTTATTATTTTGTATAACGGTTGCCATATTTTAGCTCGAACATCTGCCACAGCAGTACAATGGATCAGCTCTTACGCTAATTGAATCGTTATCCAGGTGGGTTGCATTTTTTGTTCTTCTTGCAACTCAGGACCAATTTTATACTATTGTTTATTTTGCATTATTTGTTTTTTCCAGCCTCGTAATCTTGGGTAACTACACCGAGTTTGAGAAGGCTATTATTTGGCTTTCTGAAAATCTATCATTTGATGTGGATGCAAGGGTAAATCTATTTGAGGTAATATATACATTGTCACGTTTACATTTCTGTGTATGGTCTAATTGGGTGATTGTGTTTGCCTTCTTGCATCTTCAAATTTCTCTCTCAATAAATTCTTTTTATACCCACATTTAAGTAGGATTTATCAGCACTCAATCGAGGGAAGTTTATAATTTTGCCTGCCTTTGTGCACTCACATTTATTCAATTCACTTTATAATTTTTCTTTTTTCCTGATCACCAATTGTAGTGCAACATAAGAGTTCTTGGAGGACTTGTTTCTGCTCATATTCTTGCCACTGCTTCTACAAATAGGTTGGTTCACCTAATTTATAAGAATCAACTCCTTGACCTGGCTGAGGATTTGGGACAACGCTTTCTGCCTGCTTTCAAAACCCCAACCGGATTACCTTATGCTTGGATCAACTTAAAGGTATATATCATTTGCTGCTTTTGTAAGTGATTTTGATCACATTGTATGCAGATAATCTCCTCTCTGGGAGGTAATCCTATACAACAGAAATAGAAAGCCAGGAAATGTCTGATGGAACTACATTCAGTCGAAGAGATGCTTCTTCGGGTTAACAAATTAGTTTATACTTTTACTGGAATCGAAAGTCAAGAAATAATATTGTAGATTGCTATTTTAGCAAGATATTCAATATCATGACGGCTATCTTATCAGGAAGGAAATAGTAGTACGAAAATGTACCCTTCAATTATAAAGTTTGGCATCTTAACTAACTACAATGAGCATAATGAAGGCAACCTATTATTGGAAAACGAAAAATGCAACCTTTGGTCAGAAAAGAAAACCAACCTTTTGTGTAAATTTACTGTTGCTAATAGGTCAGCCACTGGAGTTTGGACAAGTTCTTCATCGAGTCACTTAATTAAGTAATTTCTTAATTGAGTTCATTAACTTCTTGATGTGTTAATTTATCCTGCAACTCATAGTTCTTTATTATTCTGGCGTCCAAATCAACTACAGTTTAGTTCCTGCCATATGTCAGTTGTGTGTGATGCCATGAAGTTACAATTTTCATGATAAAAACTCCCATTTTGAATTTGTGTTCCAACTTTAGATCAACTCATCCATTTTAGATGTGCTAGGAATTAACCTGATATCCAAATTTTTGCGGGGCTGAGAACCAGTTAATAAACTGGTGGAGTTTTTGGATTCAACATGAAATAATTCATTAGCTTGGCGAAACTATTTATGTTATTCACTTGAGTTGGTCTTGCCTGCATAATCCCTTCAATATTTGAAATAAGAAATTACTTCAACTATGCAGTCAAGTTTTGATTTTCTTTTCCTTGTCTCTGTTAAAATATTGCTACACTCTGACAGAAATATGAAAATTAAATTCTATTGATTTATGGGAAATTTTTTCTTGCACCTAATTTGTTTTAGAATAGTTTTAGTAAAGATTTCCAAAACTCAATGCCACTGCTTGGTTCATGAATTGCTCTACTGGTATGCCGCATCAGTTTTTGCATACCAAGTAGAACCTGTTTATGGTAGTATCATATGTTGCATTGCCATCTTTGGAAGAGGAGTTTATGACTCATTAAATGCAAAATGTGACAGCATGGTGTAATTGTGGACGAGACAACGGAAACAAGCACATCTGGATGCGGTAAATTACTTCTTCTTTCCTACCTTACTCTTTATCTATTTCCTTGAATTTTGATAGCTGGCATCAAATAGATTCTACTAGCCTTCAATGAAGTCTTATAAAATATTATGTGGATTATTTTTTCATGTAATCAGGTTCTCTAATCCTTGAAATGGGTGCACTATCACGTTTAACTGGTGATACAAGATTTGAGACGGCAGCTTTGCGTGCTCTTCGTAAGTTATGGAGCATGCGGAGTTCTCTAAATCTTCTAGGAACTACGCTAGATGTAGCAACTGGAGACTGGATTGAATATTCTTCTGGCATTGGAGCTGGTATGTTTCTATTGGTAGAGAGCATTTAGGAGACTTCTCCACAACCATTTTCTCGATTTAGTCACGTATACTTTGTCTAGATGTCTTCTGATTCCATGGTTATCATTTGCCTAGATGAATAATGTCCTACCTTCCTTGATTGTCTGTTTCTCTTCACGACATGCAGTCTCTTGATATTTTTTTATTTATTTTTTGCTGTTTACAGGTGTGGATTCTTTCTATGAATATCTAATGAAAGCCTACGTTCTTTTTGAAGAGATGAAATTTGGAAGATGTTTCAATCTGCTTACATTGGTGTGCAGAAATACTTTAGACACGGCCCATGGTACTATAATCACACCTTATTATATATGTGTAGGCATCATATTTAGCATTTAAACTGTTTCTTGGTGCCTTGGCCTCGGTAATCCCATTTCTGCTTGTGGCAAACTGGCAATTGCCTAGAACCGGAATGTAAAGTGCTAGAACCATCTCTTTTGATCTCGTCCTTTTATTTTTCATCTGTCTCCTCCCTCTAATTCTTCTATTCTAGTCTGTGCTTCACCAAATTTACTGTCGAGAATTATCTATGATGCATTAGTTTGTCCTAGAATTCAGCAATCAGACCAAGATCAGAACATCTTATTTAATGTAGGTATCATGAAGCTGACATGAGAACAGGAACAGCAACATACTGGCAGCTGACTAGTCTTCAAGCATTCTGGCCTGGTCTGCAGGTAAGAAGGAAATCTGTAGCTTATAATTTCTTCCTGAAACTGATAATTTTTTAGTCTAGAATGAGGACATTTAGTCCTCTTCTGTATATCCTTTTTCTTTTACATGCTACTCTTGCCTACGTATCTAAAAGAATAACCCTAAGGGGAATTGTAAAGTGGCAAACAACTTGTTTGGTTTCAGGTTCTTGTTGGTGATATCGAGGCAGCTAACTCATCACATCGTGAGTTTTTCAAGGTGTGGAAGAAATATGGAGTTCTTCCAGAGAGGTAAAGATGTTTCTCCTCCATTCTTTCCTTTGTTCTCCAAGTCTTATTTCTTGCTTCCGCCTCTGCTTCCATGCAATAAGCTAGCTTTAGCATAATTGGTTTTTACCTGTGATGTTTGTTTTTCACTTTTTCTTATAGGACCCTTTTCAATAATTTAGGTATCTGCTGGATCATCAGGTGTTGCATCCTACTGAAAAATACTATCCTTTACGTCCTGAATTGGCAGAGTCCACATTTTACCTATATCAAGCAACCAAAGGTGTGCGACTCTTCTTTTTAGATTTTTCAATTTTGGCACCTTCAAAATAGCTATTGTTTAGCTTTTAAATATTTTGGAAACCATCCTTTTCTTGTACCTTGAATAACATAGTAGTTTTCTCGTTAACAGATCCATGGTATATGGAAGTGGGTGAATCAATAATGAATTCTCTGAATGCACATACAAGAGTTAAAGGTGGCTTTGCCAGCATTCGGGATGTGACTACAATGCAATTAGAAGACCATCAGCATAGTTTCTTCCTTGCAGAAACGTAAGACCATTGCATCTTCATCTTATGGAAGCTGACTGATGTTTTGATAAAAGTCTCCCTCCTAATATGACCGATCATCCATGCACTTATAGCAATATAATTTTTCGTATGATTTCTGCAGGTGCAAATACTTGTATCTACTTTTTGATGACTCATTTCTACGTAATCAAAATTACATATTTACAACTGAGGGTCATCCCCTGCCGGTGAGAATTAATTGGCATGAGAAGCTTCCCAAGGCGTATAATCTAAGTAACGGAAGTTCTATCAAGGTCCATTTCCCTTTCCATTAACAATTGTGATTAGTTTTTGTTCACTAGTTCTAAGTGAAGTTGTTTCTTCTTTCATGGCTTCTGCCTTTTCCTTTAGATGCGCTTTTTCTTCATTTCTGATGACAAGTAAGTGCATCCTGATTTATTCCTTAAAGAGAAGTAGTTTTATCTGCTGCATCAGATCAAATACTTGCACATATTAATGCTGCCCCTTCAGTGTTCATACATCTGTCTGTAGATCTTTGTGATATTCTTTTTCAGTTTCTTAAGTATTACCTAGAGATGGAAAACGAGTAAAGACTCGATAAACCATCCTATGCCAATCATTTTTAAATGAAATTCGGTGATTAAGATTTTATAAGTTTGGCATTTTCTTAAATGAAGGCCATTAAAAGCTTTCTTTTTTTCCTTTTCCATTAGACAATACTTTCTAAACATTATTAGGCTGTATCATCTTAGATATGAGTTCAAGGGATGACGAATTATTCAATTTGTGCAGACTGGTAAGCAGAGAAAACGAAGCAGTGCCATGTCGCTTCAAATTTGTCCGGCTTCTATGATTCACCATGAACCGAATGCAAGGCGACTTGAAAGTGCTTGTCACATCCCTGATTCTGGTGCTGATCATAGATGTTTCAGTGATGATGATTGTGGTGTTGATGCCAATACCTGTAGACGGAGATCATGCAGTCTGGCGGGATATTGTGGCCTCTGGTCGTTGATATAGAAAGATGTATATCCTCAAATTCATTTGCAACAGATCAGATATACAGGTTTTAGGTAAATGGTACATTTTTGTATACTAATCTTAGAGTTAAAAAGTTATTTTAAGAGCATTCTCATGAGATATAGGTGAAGATGGAAATGTAAGATACACATGAAAAGCTTTTGTCATATGAATTTGTTCATATGCTTACGAGCATACCATAGTGAAATTAATCAAGCACTTTGCTGGTGATTTCTTTCTCATCTCCCCTAGCATTTGTTCTATTAGCAATACTTTGATAAGATAACTTTCATATTGCTCACTTGGATAAATAGATACAACGAATTCATGTTTATTTATACCAAAGGTGCTTTTTATATTCTAAGCATTACATCAATTATGTATTAACGTAAATGGACTAATAAAATTCATGTTTCTATAATCAATTTTATCGGGAAAAACATTCATAATCTTATTCACGGACCTCATATTTATTAAATATCGATCGATAAATAAGATTGTGTCATGTGTTTCTATTTAGTCTTCCGATAAAGTGAAGGACATATATATATATATATATATATATATATATATGTTAGCTTTAGGACGTCAGGGGAACCAATGGGGTTAAAGTATGATGAAAGGTATATGCATGCTATTTACGATAGTTCGAAATATATGTCCATTATATCATAAACAAATGATTTATTCACGACATAAATTTATAAATTCGTATAATTATATTCTATCAGTTACATAAAAGGCATAACAAATATAGTTGTATGTCATATTGTATATCTAAAACAAAAAGGAAAGCACAATCTCAAATTTGTTTCTCTTAACAGGATGGAGGACATATACCTGGTAAAAAAAAAGGAGCATAATTCCAGATTCTAAACATGTGTACAAACATATTTGAATCCACAAATTTTCATTAAACAAACAATAAAGATTAAATTAAGGAAAGAGGGCAAACAATGCTTTTACACTATGTGAAAAAGAATAAAAATGTTTTCTATTTATAGTTTGACTCAAAAACGTTTTTATTATCAATATTTTAGTTTAAAAATATTCTTAATGTGAAATTAGGTCTTAGGCCTAACTCACACCTAAAAGGTAGCTCAAAGGGAGGAGGATTGCCCAATCCTTTTAAGGAGTCCACCCATCTCATTAATCACCGATGTGGGACTTCTGTCATTCTTTATAACCCACCTCATGCCGGTGCTTAGCATCTGGTGCGTGAGCAATTTTGATTTTGGGAGATCCAGCATCGGGTGAGACGGTCCCTGCTCTGATACCATGTGAAATTAGGTCTTAGGCTTAATTCACACTCCAAAAGCTAGCTTAAAAAAATGAGGATTATCCAAGCCTTTTAAGGAGTCCATCCATCTCATTAATCATCGATGTAGGACTTTTATCATTCTTTAACACTTAAATAATATAAAATGAACAAAAATACAATTTATTTATAATTTTTTATAAATATCATTATCATTAATATTTTAAGGAAAATTTAGCTAACTAGTCAAAAAAACCGACTTATTTAGTGATAATATCCATACTTTAATAATATTAGTAAACATGTCAAAAAATGTCATTATTTTAAAAATAAATAATTATTCTGATATTATTAATATTTTCTCTCTCATTATTTACACCTTTTTTTTTCTCTCTCATAGATTACACAATTTCTTATTTTTGTGTAATTGAATAGATATTAATGATATTTTAAATTTTATCTCTCTTTTATTAACCTTATCAATTTCTCTCTCATCTCTATTTTATTAACATTATCAATTTCTCTCTATATATTTATTCATAATCAACTCCCCAGATTTATTCTCTCTTTTCTTACGTTTTTTTTTATTTTCTCTCTCTAACATTCTTCCAAAATCAATTCCACAGATTCTCGAATTTTCCTATTTTATATCATTCTCAGTTAATTTCATTTCAAGGTTTGATTTGAAGATTCACATTGATTTGGGTATTATGTTCTTCATATTCCTTATTGATTTACTTACTGATTTTAGTTTTTTTTTTTTTTTCTTAAAACATTTTTTAGGATTTCATAATACAAAATTATCTCTTCAATGGACGCTTTCAAGAGAGTTACTAGAGGTATTGGACAAAAATAATCTAAGTTCTCCCGAGTTCTCATCGTTTAATGTTTTTTTCACTAAAGAAATAAACAACAATGTAGGTTCCGCTTCTAAATCTAAGGAGGATATACGACGGAAAAAAATGCCTGAATCCGTAGTTGTGCAAAATTCCACACAAATTCGTAACCATGAAGTTGAAGAAGACCAATTTTTTGGAGAAGAGGTATTTTTTTTTGCATGTGTTGTGTATTGCATGTTTAGTTTAATTTGTTTAGTAATTTTTAAGATTCAAAAAAATAAATGTTACAATGCGTTTGGAAGTGTATATGGAATTTTTAGTCTGTTATAGTTACTATGTATATTGGAAATTTTTTTTAAAATGTCATATATTTATTGTATTTTGTGTTATGTTTTTTTTTTTTTTTGTTAGTTGTCAATGTAATACATTTTATGAGCTTGATTGTGTATTTACTATTATCGAATACATTTGTAAGTGTATATGAAATTTTCATCCTGTTATAATTATTATTTATTTTTGTATTTTCATAATTTTTTGTATTCACTGTTATAGTTAGCATGTATTTTTGTATTTAATATGTTTATTGTATTTTCTGTTTTTTTTTTTTTTGTAAGTTATGTCAATGTAACACATTTTATAAGTTTGATTGTGTATTTACTATTATCGGATAGATTGGTAAGTGTATATGGAATTTTTATTCTGTTGTAGTTATTATTTATTTTTGTATTTTATAGTTTCAATTTTTTTTGTATTCATAGATTTGAAAGTGTATATTGAATTTTGTTGATGTTTTAGTCAGTATGTATTTTTGTATTTCATAGTTTTATTTTATTTTTGTATCCATAGATTTGGAATTGTATATTGTATTATGTATTCTATCAGTATATATCCATAAATTTTATTTTGTATTCTATTTTTTTTTTTGTGATAGTTATGTCAATGTACCACAGTGAGTATTTATTTTTGTATTTCATAGTTTTAATATTTTTTGTATTCATAAATTTGAAAGTATATATTGAACTTTGATGCTGTTTTAGTCAGTATGTATTTTTATATTTCATAGATATATTGTATTTTTGTATCTATAGACTTGGAATTGTATATTAAACAATTGATGCATCAAATACGTATTCTGTTGGATATATAATTTTTTATACAAAAGTTAAAAAAATAATTTCAAATCAGAATACTCTTTATTTTAACAATATATCAATACATCTGGATTCAAAAAAAAAAACAATGTCAACAAACACAGAAAAAAAAAAGATAATTGCATTGATTAAAATATATAAAATTCAAAACGCAAATACATATGAATAATTATTATACAAACAAAATCGCATCAAATCACAATCAAATACAAAACATATAAGTATTAATTAACTAAAACATTCCTGATTTTTGACTTTTCGTTTGTGTTTATTTTTCAAAAATCGTTTACCCAGTTTATTCTCCAAAACATAAACCTCGCAACAATTTTTTTTTTTTTATGAACATCATGAATAATGGACAGATATATCGTTCAGATTTTGAATAAATTGTAACTGATGTTGAGAGTTTCAAGCATCTGTTACTTTTTATAATTTTTCTCTCTCTTAAATAGCTCCAGTTTGTTATATAAATTATATATTCTTTTTAATTAAATAAAATGATTAAAATATAATTAAAATACATAATAAGATAAAATTTTAACATTATCACTAAATATTAAAAGTGTTGACACTATACTCTATTAAATACTAAAATAATGACATTTTAAAAAAATTCCCATATTTTAATCCAGTACTACCGTAAAAAACTAGAGCAGTAGGCGGGTAAGCAGTGGGCCGTATGTGCACGATAGAGTGTCGTAACAGGTAAAAACAGCTGGACTCCAATAAACTGTAAGATAGGATAGTGAAATGACAACCCGTCTACCTAACCTCATCCCATCTGACATTTGTATCTTTTTTTGTTTCTCTTTTGGGGTTAAAAGAAAGAATCGTGATAGAATGATAAATATTTTTTTATTTTTAATTAAATTATATTATATTTGTATCTTTTTGGATACAAAGTTAAATTATATTTAATTTTAAATTTAATCAAATTTTAATATTAACATAAAATACTAGGCGGAAAACAAAAAAATAAAATAGCTATATTTAGATCAACAATTTAAAAACCAAGACCCACCTTTAGTCCCTATTTATTGGGCTCCATTGTATTTTTTCATTGATCTCTCTGTTGTCCTTATGTGATATCAAGACTAGTAAAGGGCCAAATGTACGGCCCATAATAGGACGAAGTGACCGCATATTTTTGGATCCAAACATGATGACTCTCACTGCAACTTGCTTGCTGCCTCTAATTTTTAATTTATTACTCTCTCTCTTCCATTTTATATCATACTTTTCATTTTTTAAGAATCAAATAATTTTTAAATTTGATCGGACATTTGCGTATGTAATTTTCACATTTTTTATAATGAAATTTATATATTTGTAAACTACGTAAATATTACTATAAGTCACAACAATTAATACTTCAAAATGTTATATGAAAAACTTACGATAAAAAATAGACTTATTTGAATCTTAAAATGCGAAAAGCGTCACATAAAGTGGAATGAAGGGACTATTATTTTTTATTAGATTGTAAATATAGTTTTATTTTTATTCATTGCTTTAGTGTAAATATAAAATTTGAATGAATGTAAACTGATTTTTGCAAGACATGTAATTAGAAAAATAGCTTTTGCCTAATCCTTCTCTATTCAAAAGAGTTTAAGTTATATTCATTATTATTATAGTAGTGTAAGATAATGTTTTATTATAATCATGTTATGTTTGAATGTTAAAGTTGATAATTTATTTCACTTTTAAGATTATATAAGTTTTGTATTTTAAGAAAGCAATAGATAATATGATAATGTAAAAATGTTCTTATACTGATTGTGAAATTTAATCAAAATTTATATTCAAATTCCAAAAGAATTTAAAAAAAAACAATTGACCAAATTGATGTGGCGCTCATCTCATTTTTACGTTTTCTTTTGATCACAAGGAAAATGAAATGACATCCCAAAGGATTTCCGTTATTATTTTTTCCTTTTTTGGGGGAAATTCGTGGCGGTGTTCAAAGAATACATTAAAACCGACTAAATCCATTTTTACTTTTTACTTTGATTAGGAGAAAACATGTTTTCTCACATAGTATATATGATTAATTGGACAAAAACACCCTTATTGCAAATAGATGAAAAGAGGAGATACTTTTGAAAAAATTCAATATATTAAAAGGATCACTCGATCGCTAATTAGAGCTATATGCATATATTAATTCAGCATTATTTATTAAGTTACCAAGGATTTAGCTATTTATATATTAATTATTTACTTTTTTATCTTACTTAAAATAATATCTAAATCAAATAATGCCTTTTTGGTATACATAGAAAAACATATACTGTCAAACATTAGTATTAGCAATGCTTGACTAGTTTGTGACTGTCTGACTGAACGAACACAATGTTTTATCATATTTCTTGTAATCGCAATTGTTCTTTTTAGTACATTTTATTATTTTTTTAAAGTACTTAGCAAAATATGTTTGCTTTCTACACCTACTACAAAGGAATTGAGAAGGTACGTACTTAGAGATGACACAAAAAGAGGAGCAAGTATCACATGACTATATAGCTAAATGTAATTTAATTAATGTGATAGAAATATTGTCATCCTAGAGGTATCTAAGGCCTCATTTGTTTACATTAAGATTAAGAGGTCTAAATCTTAATACATATCTGAATATTAAAATTTAGATTAAGATTTGAGTGTTTTGATCTGAATACACATCTGAATATTAAGATGTGGTCTCTAAATTCGAACACTAAATAATTAATGTTATTTGTTTTCAATATCTGAATATGAAAGTGAAATTGAAAACATTGTATTTATTACTCATTCTGTCTCATTTTATATCACATTTTTATATTGCATTTGTATTAAGAAGGGGTAACTCATCGGTGACCCCTTAAAGTTGACATCAACTTTCACTTGGACACTCTAACAAGACTCGATTCATTTTAAGCACCTCATGTCAAACCACATTGTGTCATTTTGACACTTTTTACATTTTCAAAATCACATTTTAAGAGCCTACATTCAGACGCCTCTTATGTGAAAAATAAACAAATTATTATCTGACACGTGGATTTCTGTCAGTTTTACTTTCTTTTTTCTTTTTTCCTTTTTCTAGATCTCAAACCCATGCCCCCACCTCTTTTCTTCTTTCTTCTTGTGCGTCCTTCCCCTTTTCATTTGTTCTTCCTCATCAAAAAGGCAAGAACATAGGTTAGTTCACAAAATAAAATATGTTGGAGAATAAGGAAATCTTATCAAATCGAAAAGTTTTTGTATGACATTTAGAAAATTATTTCTTGTGCTACTATGATTGAGATTCACAATGAAGGATATGTAAAATATTTTTTTTTTCATTGGAGGTTGTTCTTTATTTATTTTTTTCCCTTGAAATCAATTTAATTTCGTAATTTCAATGGAGAAAGTAAGAATGTAAATCAGTTTTTCCATTTGAAAGAAGTTGATTTCTTTTTTTGTTTCCTTGAAATCGATTTTGTTTTTGAATATGAATCAAGCAAATTTGATTTTCAAAGAAAATGGAAGAATCAAAGAGTGTAACCTAGTAAAGTATTGTAGAATTTTTTAAAAAAGTTGTGTGGTGATGGAGGATGGTAGAAGGTGAAGAAGATGGAAGGGAGAAAACAAGGAAGAAGAAGGAGAAGAAATATTTACAAAAAAAGTCAAAATATTTACAAAAAAACGTCTTTGACGCGCTTAAAATTCGTGTAGCACACGTACCATGCTTAGTCA
Source organism: Solanum lycopersicoides (assembly GCA_022817965.1). Taxonomy (NCBI): domain Eukaryota; kingdom Viridiplantae; phylum Streptophyta; class Magnoliopsida; order Solanales; family Solanaceae; genus Solanum; species Solanum lycopersicoides. The sequence goes on from CM040620.1 coordinate 76,987,345, forward strand.
GCAAAAAGTGTCAAAATGACACAACGAGATACGACATGAGGTGTCTAAAATGAACAAAGCTTAGTTAAAGTGTCTAACTGAAAGTTCGTGCCAACTTTAGGGGGCCACAGATGGGTTAGGCCTATTAAGAAATAATATTATTTTATCCTTTCATCATTATTTTATTTTTTTGGAATTCGTGTTTTCAATCAGAAAATGTAAACTAATTTATTTTGATTAATTAATTATGAACACAAATCATTAGTTAATTTTTTTTCAAAGTTGATCAAAAGTATATTGTCAAAATAAATAACTCATAAAGATAAAAAATAAAAAAAACAATATAATAATTTATGGTTAATTTTATAAAATAATAAATATTATAAATCAATTATTTATAATAAAAAATGACATATAAAAATGGACGGAGAGATTAAATTTCGTTCAAGTTTAGCAGGTATGGAATTCTAAGTAGCTCGAAATTCGAAAAGAGGTACAGAGGAGGAAACAGCTGTGTATTAGTAATGCACACAGCTAGATCATCGTCAGAGTTTACTATTAACCAGGGTCCCCGCCCATACATTTTTCAACTATAAAATAAACATGGACCTCAAATTTCATTAACTAGACTTGAGCAAAGTTTTAAGCAAGAGCTGCGGTTATAATACTCATGGCGATGGCGCTTCGTGTACTGCTTCTTCTAGTTTTATTTTTCCTTACTGTTAAGGCACAGGTAAATATTTCAGTCTCTGTCGATTTCTATCAGATGGTTACTTAACTAATACATAGATTTTTTTACTTATGCGTTTACCTTTTCGTATTTTGAATCTGCTAATAAAAAAGTGGTTATTAATTCCATGTATGCGCGCAGGATTCTATAATTGATCTCAAGGAAGTTGAAGAAGACAAACAACAACATGTTGGTTTCAGCCAGGCACTTCGTGTTCGTCTCTATTCACCTATATAAAATGATATAATGTTTCTGTTGCTATTGGAATATAAAATATGTCATAATATTTGTGTGATATACTTTTTTTGGAATGTACTGATAAATATATATTTGTCGAATCTATTAAACTTTGTTGTTTTTGATGATTTCAGTATGATATTTAGGCGCGCTATTTATTCGTGACCTGAAATATTTGTTTCTTTTACCTTTTCAGGTTTTAACAAGAGGAGCCAATAGAAGGCTAGTTCAAGACATAGGTAAGTTGTAAAATGCTTTTTTGTTTTGTATACTGTATTTTACTTATGTTTATGTATTTAAATAATCACTAGATTTTAATTCAATTAATTGAGAGCTATAAACACCATCTATTGAATCACAATAATTCCATGGCAGTGTTGTTACTAGTGCTACATTTTTCAAGTCAGTGGCCATGCTTAAGCAGTAATTATTACTATTATTAATTGAATAAATGCACCTCTGGTGGTTTGGTTGACCGTCACATTAATTGAATGTGCACCACAGAAATTTATTATTCCACTTAATGACTTCCAAACTAAAATAGTGATGACTGATAAGTTCCAAGTGTAATTTAGATTACAGATACTCTCTCCTTTTTATATAACTAGCCCTTTTTATTTTGACAAGTATTTTAAATTATAATTGTTTTACTAATTTTGAACAAGTAACATGTGATGGAGGAGGGAGTGTATACTAAATTTGATAGGAAAATACTTTTTGGCCGGAATGACACTTTTTGTATTCTATTTTATTTTTCATAATATTTTTATCTTTTTAAAGTTACTATTTTTTAACGAAAAAATAGAGAAAGATTTGTTTATTTTTAAAAAAATTAATATTTTTTAAATTTTTTGATCAATTTTTTTGAACATTTAGCATTACCCAATTTAATATTGAAGTGAAGTAATGTAGACAAAGATATAGTAAAGTTCCTCCGTTTTATTTACTGAGCTCCTCTACTAAAAATAAATTTTTCTACATGTCCATTTAGCAAATGAAGAACAGTTTATTTTATTTTAGTTTATATAATACCGTTTAATTTGGCAAAATGTGTAAGAAAAAAAAAGTACTCTAAAGCACCCTTAACTATTTGTGTATTTATAATGGGATAATTGTATATAATAGCAAATTAATAACTTAAAATAAATAGAGTAGCTAGGTTTTGATTTAATTGTGCTCCATAGTAAACGTTTGAAAAAATTTGCCATGCGCCACTCTCCAATCTCTCCCTCGCTTTCTCATTTTTAATACAAACACAAGTGTATAAAAATTGTTTCGAATTATATAAAGCAGAGGAAATTGTATAAATACATATATTTTTGTTCCTCTCTCTCCCCTCTTCCAGATCTCGCTCGCCACTCTCCCAAATCTCCCTCGTCACCCTCGCCTTTTTCACTTATACAAACAGAAGCGAATTGTTTAAGTTGCGTTTTTGTTTGTATAAAGCGTGAGAAAATTGTATATACATGTGTAAGTACATATATTTTCGTCTTATACACTTATAATTATACAATAAAAATACTCCACTGCCCAGTTTCTTTTGTCTTTCTCTCTTTCTCGTTTTATACAATTTTCAAATTGTATCTAATTTCTCTCTTTCTAGTTTATACAATTCGATCCAATTGTATATTTTGCCAAGTATCTTTTGTCTTTCTCTTTTTTTTTTTTTATACAAATTCAAATTATATATAATTGTTCTATACACTTATAATCATACAATTCGTTTTATACACTTCGTTTTTTATACAGTTCTCTGTCTAAGTGTCTTTCTTTTTCTCTTTTTATACACTTTGTTTTATACAATTTGCTTCAACTGTATATGTATAGCGAATTATACAGTTTCTATGTTTGCTATGGAGCGCAATTATGCAAACTCTGCTATATCATACAAATATAAATTTTTTATTTGCTATATGTGAAAATTGCCCATTTATAATTCATTTTAGTAATGATAAATTATATATTCAAAGTTGTCATTCATTTTAAAACGATTTATAAAAAAAGTGATTTCAATAAATAAATAAATAAACTATTAATATTTATTCAGTTTAATATTTGGAGTGAACTTCAAATATTATTTTCTTTCTTTTAGGATGTGTGCTATATTAATATGTGTACATTTAAGCCTGATATTATCCTATAAATATATATCTGTAGCTAAAAAAGAATAGTTATAACTCTGAAAGTGACTAGTCAAGTCATCATGTCTTTTTATCTACACACCTTGATTTTTTATTAATTTAAAATACTCAAATTCTTGTTTAAGTGTGAACTTCAATTAAGGTTAGCTGTGGTACAATATAATGACATTAGGGTTTAAATCTTGCACATGTAGTTTTTTGTTGATCACTTTAATTAGATTGTTAGTTATAAATATTCATATTTATTATTGTCGTTGCAGTTTTAAAGGTTGCAAAATACCTGAACAATGGGGATATTGCTCTAGCTCCAGCACCAGCTCCACCTCCTAGTCCATTGGATTGTGGAGGATTGTGCAAATACAGATGCAGTTTACACTCGAGGCCCAATGTGTGTTTTAGGGCATGTGGAACATGTTGTGTTAGGTGCAAATGTGTGCCACCAGGGACCTTTGGGAACAGAGAGATGTGTGGCAAATGTTACACTGAAATGACTACCCATGGCAACAAGACCAAGTGCCCTTAATTAATAGTACTAGTAATTATTTTACAAGTGTGTTATGTGGACCTTAGCTTATTTAATTTTATCATATCTTTATGAGATAGTACTAGAAAATCATGTCTGGCTACATTGCAGTATATATCTTGCTGCTAAGCCATGTGCAAGTTGCTGTGGTTTAAAAAATATTGTATGATTATGTTTTATCCATGTTTATGCTGATATGTTATCACCTGGTTGCTATTTGTTCTACGTATTTTTCCAAATCGAAACTTTAACACCTTGTGTTATTGTATCAACGTATTACATAAGTTTAAACGTATCCTTAACATCTTTTATGATCCAATTTGGGAAAAACTCTCCGAGGCTTTCTATAACAAATAAATTAAAAATTTAACTTAAATTAGCTATTATGTTCAAACTAATAGGTATATGTATAAATTTGACTTAATTTAACATGTAGAACTTTCAAATATGATGACACGTCGCCTCTATTTTGGCCAAAAACATTCTTTAACTATATCCAAAACTTAAACTACATCCTTAAAGTATCAGTTGTAGCAGAAAATATCCTTTAACTATACCCTAAACTTAAACTACATTCTTAAAATATCATTTTTAGCAGAAAATATCCTTTAAGTATTTATAAATGAATAAATTTCATCCATTTGTTAGATATTGTCAAAATAACTAATGGATCTTACGAAAACATAAACAGTTAAAGTGACTATCAACAAAAGTTATTTCAGCATAATTTCATTACTTGTTATAAGAAGTTCTTGAAAAATATAAAAAATCTTAGACATTGTTGCTTATGGAAACTAAAAATGATTGGAAGATGTGCGCGTACATAATTTGCCTTTTTCGTAACCGAAAGAAGTTGGAGATTAATTATTTTTATCTTTTTCTTAACCAAATAATTCAATAGAATTTTAGGTCAATCTAATATTGAAGTGATCAAAATATTGATTATGTCTCGTATTTGAGTTTCATTCTACATTATTAGAAGCGGAAGTCTCCAACAAATATCAATTTCTAGCATATTCAATTGAGAAGAAACATATTTAAACTAATAATAATTTTAATTAAAATTACATGAAAAGTGAATTAAAAAAACGGTCAAATTAAAAGTTTTGCATAATTCTTAACTCAATTACAAAAAAATTTACGATAATATTCTTGGCATATCTAAGAATAATAATTAGGAAGGGACGACTTAATTTTTGTGGGATATATCGGGTAATTTACGAGATATTCAAGTAGAAGGATGAAGATTGCTCACTTTAAAATACTTGAAGGATGTTTTATGGTAATAATGATACTTTAAGGATGTAGTTTAAGTTTGGGATATAGTTAAAGGATGTTTTCTGTTAGAAATGATACTTTAAGGATGTAATTTAAGTTTGGGTATAATTAAAGGATGTTTTCTGCTAGAAATGATACTTTAAGGATGTAATTTAAATTTGGGATATAGTTAAAAAATGTTTTTGACCAAAAACTCTCCCGTGAAGTAGTCACTCTTTTTTTTCATTATAATATAAGGTTCTAAGAGTTCCCTTGTTAAACTCTGGACCTAAGGTTTCAAGAGTCTCAATATTGGCTACAAGTTAAATATTATCAAATAATTGATTATAACTTAAATAATACGTACTTATATCAACAATTGGCTATGGCATGCAATTCTTACCATTTTTTCAAGGCTTCAGGCAGAGTAGTGCCTGTGCTAGACTTCTTCAGCCCAAAAAGGTTTAGTGGCCCAAGTTCTATTTGTAGCTAAATGGTCCCTTTAAAATTTCCAAATCCAACCTTTTCATTGATGAAAAGAAATGCATCAAATTCCAAAAATATTTAAAAAAATATATTTGTTAAATAAAAATATCAAAATTAACCTATACCACACTATTTCACAAGTTAAACGATTAACTCTTGTGATTAGCAGTTAATATTTTAAATCATATCTACAATTTTTGTTTTAAAGTAAATGAATAATTATTCGTTCTAGACATCAATAAATCAGGAATTATTATAGTTCAATGACTGGTGGTGATATAGTTTTTACGAAATAGCCCACAAATGTAAGGGTTATATAGATTTAAAAAATGTATACATATACTAACATTTAATATACATAATAAGTAAGAAAAATTACATAAATTAATACATTTTAATAAATAATTATTGATTTTAGCAATACTTTTTATTTATTACTATTTATAGCAATACTATGTCAAATATGCAATATGTATTAAAAGTGAATTATGTATGAATTATAATTGTTTTTTAAAATATATTATGTTTGTTTGGTAAAAGATTGACACATTGTATTATAATTGTATTAAAATATGTGATAAATGAATTATCTATCATTAAAATTTGTATTATATGTGGATAAAAAATTATTCTTTGTAATATGAATTAAACTTGTATTATAAATGAATTAAAGTGATCAAGTGAAAAAGAAATATTATTGTTATAAATGGTAAATATTTTTTTATTATAGTATATTTATTGAAATTTTCCTAATAAGTAATCGGTAAATAAGTATGGCCAAACCGTAGATATTGGTAAGTTTCCGGTGCTATATTTGTTATTATTGCATGCGGTGCCTAATTCCACCGACGCCTACAAAAGAGGCGCGGATTAGGAATTTGAGGGTAAATTTCGTTATTAACCGTCAATCAATTTTGTTAGGGGTACACAAATCAATATACATAAATATTTAACTAAGTTTCTGTTAGGACCGAAATATAAGCAGGTGTAAACGCGGAAGCTAGCAAAGTAAACCTCGAAAGACCACGAGTAAGAAGACAAACGAGAAATACATCAAAAAACACAAAGATTTAACGTGGTTCGGTCAATCGACCTACGTCCACAAAGGAGATGAGCAATCCACTATAAATATGGGAGTACAAAATACAGAGAGAAATAACCTCAACCAATTCACTCGAATACATGGGAGGTTCACAAAAGTGATAACTATCAAGCTTGTGACCCATAAATTCTCCTCCTAACCAAAACTCTCAAAGCCCTTAAGATTACATTGTGAATGCTGATTAAGTTAGAAGGAACATGCCTCTATTTATAGAGTCCTTAACTTTTTCCTACCAGAAAAAGGATTAGTCAATCTAAAACCTTTTCCTAAAAGGAAAACCTATTTATGGTAAGAAATCAGGGCAAATAAAATCCAACAGTTTCTAGTACAAATTAGGGTCTAACGAAAGCTACTGGGTTCGTCCGAAACCATAAACCCCCACTTAACTCTGCCTCTGCCTACAGACACAGAGGTTAATATGTATGTAAGCAGGTGTGAACCTAGAGATTTGCCGAGGGGTTTACCCGAACCTCCTCGGTAAAAAATTATGTTGTATATGTAAGAATATATTGATTTTGAACCTCGTAATCTTAGAGGTTGGCTTAGTTGTTGAGGGTTCCAAACACAACCTTAAGCAATGTGAATTACATGGGAATTTTTCTGGAGATTACTATGAAGATTTGCAGAAAAATATTTTTTTTGCGAATTTTCATACTAATTCAGTAATTCCAATGAAAATTTCCATGTAATTTATATTTTCCTTATAGTAAAGATTCCAAGATCAAATTTTAAGCACTACTCTTCTTTCTCGAACTCTCTTGATGAAAATCCTAGAGTCGCCACTCCGTACACGTAACTATGTAAGGATTCTGTAAGGAAAAGTAAGTCGTATGTCTAGAATCATGACACTTTCTGTTTTATGAAGACACGTAACACTATAGAAGTAGTTGAGTATATTGTTTTGTTCTCCATTTTTATTTTTGTCAGTACTAGATAGTTCATGAATCACGGCTCTAACCCCCCTCATGACCCATGGCACACATTGTCTTACTATATATTTAACATCACACATCATCGAAGTTGACATATATTTAGACATATTTTGCCTATCGCATAAGCATATGCATCATCTCTACGCAAGAAATTCGTCTTCCATAACATGATCAGTGCATTTTACTAAAGAAAAGAGGAGAAAAATACTATAGTACTAATAAGGAATCAACCTCAATATATTTAGTAAATAACTTAACATTCGGTCTAAGTTTAATGTTCAATCATTTTATAGTATAAGTGTCAGGTGCTAATATATCATACTAGATCAATTTTACGAAATATATGATTTTACTTAAAAGCGTGATGATACTTAAAAACAGAGTCCCGAGCCTAAAGGGTAAAAAATATTGACAAAAATTTCAAAAGGGTAAATGAAATTTTTTAAAACCAAAACGGTAAAATCGCTGATGATGTAGCGATTTAGGTGGGTGGCGTTAATTTATTTTATTAATTTTTTTTTAACAAATCGTCGCTGCCAAGGCAGCGATTTGGTAAATGAATTTATTTTAAAATTATAAATCGCTGCCTGTGCAGCGATTTTACTTTACTTTTTTTTTGAAGTAAATCGCTGCCTTGGCAGCAATTTTACTTTTTTTTTTTTAATTTTGAAGTAAATCAGTGCCTTGGCAGCGATTTCACTTATTTTTATTTTTTTTAATTTTGAAGTAAATTAACATGTCAAATTTGTACCAAAAAAATTTCATATGCATGTTAATATTTATTTCTGGATGTGAAATGTGAATTTGGAAGTTTGACAATGTGAATTTTTTTTTGCTAATAATAATTTATTTAAAAAAATTAAAAAATTAAATAGGTAAAATCGCTGCCAGAGGCAGCGATTTACTTCAATTTTTGTTTTATTTTTAAATTAAGTAAAATCGCTGTTAAGGCAGCGATTTACTTCAAAATTAAAAAAAAATTAAGTAAAATCGCTGCACAGGCAGCGATTTACAATTTTTAAAAAAAAAATTCATTTACAAAATCGCTGTCTTGTCAGCGATTTGTTAAAATAAATTTTATAAATTACTGCTACTGCAGCGATTTTACCGTTTTGATTTAAATGATTTTTCATATACCCTTTTGGAATTTTTCTAAATATTTTTTGCCCTTTAGGCTTGGGACTCCCTAAAAACACCCTAACCTTGATTTATTAATCTGCTAAAACTTTTATTTCACTAAAAATAAATGATCTCTAATCATTTTCTTTTTATATTTATAGGTTTCGCCTAAAAATAGATTTAAAAAAATACCATTGAAATAAATTATTATTTAATCTAAAGAAAGAAGTACACAATTGCAATTTCGTTATTTTGGTTTAATCTTTTTATGTGTCTCAAAATGAAATAACTCAACTTTTTAAATTGATTTTGGCCTGAAAAGAGAATACACCATTAAAATAAATAGTCGTTGCATCTTAAACAAATCCATAGTTCGTATTTCATTATTTTAAACAGTTTTATTTGACTAAAATAATAGAGTTTGTCACAAGCTTTTTTTTAATTGTCCTCAAAAAAAATATACTGCTAATAATAAATAGTTGAGAGCTAATTTTTCAAAAAAATAATTATATCATGTTCACATGCTTGTGTAGTCACTCTTTTTGCTACATAGGAGGATAAAGACCATTGATAATTTACGATAGAGAAATCTAAAAAAAAAAAAGAATGTTTCTTCTTAATTATCTCAATATTTTCTTTGTTTCGCAAAATATTAATGAGTTGTTTTGTCAAGTTAATAGGGATTAATACTCAGACGATACATGAAATTATTTGTGGGAAATATATCGTACAGTCGTACTAATATTTAAACTGAGACATATAAATTATAATAAAGAATATATAACAGCCACGAGATATTCTGAAAAAAGCTAGGGAGAATTATTTAGACAATAAATTCTTAATTAATTATTATTCATTCAGATTCAGGTATAGTATTTTGTTTAGTTTAAATAATTGGTAGCACTGAAACATTCTTTTAGGATGGATCAGATAATTAATTTGATATGAAAATTGAGTGACAAGTAGAAGCCAATAAACATGTTCCATACAATATTCTGCCCATGCACATGCAAAGATAGACACTTCTTTATATTTAGTGTCACAGACTCACAGTACCAGCTATTTAATATCCCTGATAGGCCTCTTTCAAAAGCCATGCATAATATATGCAATAGTGAAGCAATATCTGATTCAATTCGATAT
>CM040620.1:76997900-77296326 GCA_022817965.1 Solanum lycopersicoides
TATAATTTTAACAAAATATATAGTATAGTATTATCTAATGACACATCCATGATTAAAAGAAATTGAGGGGTTGCACTGATTGTGAGATTTGGAAGTCAAATTTTGGAAATCATGCTTTTTCTGACGAACTATATCGCTGCTATTTCAGCGATTTTGCCGTTTTGGTTAAAATAAAAATTTATATACCGCTTTGAAATTTTATTAACATTTTATACCTTTAGGCTCCGGATTCGTACCTTGATTAGTAGAAGCAGCTCGTCTCATATATCTACTATACTCATCTTATTCATAGTCAAGTTAGTTGTGAAACATTACTAATCATGAATCGACATTTAGAAGGCATGATGCATAAGTATTAAGAAATTTTATTAAATATTTTACAGGTAGTAATATATGCACATGAAATATAATATGAAGTCCAAAAATTAGAATTATCAAAGTATATCATACAGGACATAATCAAAGAGTTTAAGACAATGTTCCATGATGCATAATTCAAACAATTCAACATAAACAATTACATTTTTTAAACTACACAAGACAAATGTAACTGAAAAGAAATGCACGAAACAAGTAACTAGAGATCTAATCGCATGAACATTCTATCTATAATGACATAATAGTCATAACACCTTCCATTTGGGCGAACCCCTAATAATCCATCCACTTTAAAAATAATTATATTATACTTTATTATTTATTATTTACAAGTTTAAGATAAAAATCAATTATTATATTTTTATTATACTATTATCAATAATTATTCATAAAGACTACATATACTTTATTATAGAGTAATTTTATATTTACTTTGTCTTATATTAGTTGTTCATTTTCCCACGCTCCTTTAAAAATCATAAATAAAACAGGTGTTCCATGTATATCACATCAAGTGAATTCTTAAGTTATTTTTTCTAATTATTTAAATAATTGAATTATTCAAAGATTAAGATGAATATTTGACATTTTTTCTGTATTTATCGTTTTCTTTAATATAGTTTATGCTTTCTAGAAATAAATTAAAATAATTATAAAATTATATTTATGATTTCAATGAAAAACATGTTTTGAATTATGTCTTTTTTTAAACACAAGGAGTAATATTTTTAAAAAGGAATAAAAACGAATGAGGACAAATAATTACACTATTTAGCAAGAGTTTGACCGTTTGTAGAAATAATTTGGATTCGACAAGAAAGGAAACAAAATGAATTAGTGATATGTGGGCTTATGATTGGTTCATCCACCGAATAAATGCTGACGTGGACATTCAAACACAGCTCAGATTTGATCCATAATCCCAACCTTCATAAAACTTCAACCTCCTTTGCTTCTCAATTCCCTTTTCTTCTTCTTCTTCTCCAATTTTCCCTCCATTAATTTTCTTTCATATCTCAAAAAAAAAAAAAAATGTTTCAATCAACTGTTGTGAAATGGATTCTGCTATATCTTGTTATCTCTCCCACCATTTTTATCATCTGTTTATCAGACCTCCACTCCAACAATCTTTGGCAGCTAAAAGGAAGCGAATGAGCGAAAGAGTTCGCAAGATGTAAGCTATCATTCTTTTTAATTTTACAAAATGCTATGCAAAAACTTGAAAATGCTGTTCATGAACTTTGATTTCCTTGAAATTGATCCTTTTGATTAAATTCTAATAATTTAATCGCCGAGTAGTATCTTGTGATCGTTTATGTATCCATTGTCATTGATGATTATATATAAGAGGGTAAAGTTACTAGGAGTGTTGTTTATGTTTTGTGTTTTGGTGGATTATGAAGTAGAGGTGATCACATTTGGAAATTACTTGAATGAGATTAGTGAGATTGTTTAAGGGAGTTTTTTTTATTGTGACAGGTTTTATCATGCTTATGATAACTACATGATGTATGCTTTTCCGGTAAGAATTAGGTTCTACTGTTGAATAAAGGTCTGGAGAGTACCAACTCAATGTGTTCACTTTTTTATGTCTAATCTCTGTTGCAGCATGATGAGCTAAAACCTCTCACCAAAACCTTTACAGATTCTTTAAGTGAACTTGGGAATTTGAAGGTAACTATGTCTTAATTTAGAAGAATCATCATTGAAGAACAGGTCTTATTTTTGTATAACGGTTGCCATATTTTAGCTCGAACATCTGCCACAGCAGTACAATGGATCAGCTCTTACGCTAATTGAATCGTTATCCAGGTGGGTTGCATTTTTTGTTCTTCTTGCAACTCAGGACCAATTTTATACTATTGTTTATTTTGCATTATTTGTTTTTTCCAGCCTCGTAATCTTGGGTAACTACACCGAGTTTGAGAAGGCTATTATTTGGCTTTCTGAAAATCTATCATTTGATGTGGATGCAAGGGTAAATCTATTTGAGGTAATATATACATGGTCACGTTTACATTTCTGTGTATGGTCTAATTGTGATTGTGTTTGCCTTCTTGCATCTTCAAATTTCTCTCTCAATAAATGCTTTTAATGACCACATTTAAGTAGGATTTATCAGCACTCAATCGAGGAAGTTTTAATTTTACTTGCCTTTGTGCACTCACATTTATTCAATTCAGTTTATAATTTTTCTTTTTTCCTGATCACCAATTGTAGTGCAACATAAGAGTTCTTGGAGGACTTGTTTCTGCTCATATTCTTGCCACTGATTCTACAAACAGGTTGGTTCAACTAATTTATAAGAATCAACTCCTTGACCTGGCTGAGGATTTGGGACGACGCTTTCTGCCTGCTTTCAAAACTCCAACCGGATTACCTTATGCTTGGATCAACTTAAAGGTATATATCATTTGCTTCTTTTGTAACTGATTTTGATCACAATGTATGCAAGATAATCTCCTCTCTGAGAGGTAATCCTATACAACAGAAATAGAAAGCCAGGAAATGTCTGATGGAACTACATTCAGTCGAAGAGATACTTCTTCGGGTTAACAAATTAGTTTATACTTTTACTGGAAGTCAAGAAATAATATTGTAGATTGCTATTTTAGCAAGATATTCAATATCATGACGGCTATCTTATCAGGAAGGAAATAGTAGTACGAAATGTACCCTTCAATTATAAAGTTTGGCATCTTAACTAACTACAATGAGCATAATGAAGGCATTGGAAAACGAAAAATGCAACCTTTGGTCAGAAAAAGAAAACCAACCTTTTCTGTAAATTTACTGTTGCTAATAGGTCAGCCACTGGAGTTTGGACAAGTTCTTCATCGAGTCACTTAATTTTGTAATTTCTTGATTGAGTTCATTAACTTCTTGACGTGTTAATTTATCCTGCAACTCATAGTTCTTTATTATTCTGGCGTCCAAATCAACTACAGTTTAGTTCCTGCCATATGTCAGTTGTGTGTGATGCCATGAAGTTACAATTTTCATGATAAAAACTCCCATTTTGGAATTTGTGTTCCAACTTTAGATCAACTCATCCATTTTAGATGTGCTAGGAATTAACCTGATATCCAAATTTTTGCGGGGCTGAGAACCAGTTAATAAACTGGTGGAGTTTTTGGATTCAATATAAAATAATCCATTAGCTCGGCGAAACTATTTATGTTATTCACTTGAGTTGGTCTTTCCTGCATAATCCCTTCAATATTTGAAGTAAGAAATTACTTCAACTATGCAGTCAAGTTTTGATTTTCTTTCCTTGTCTCTGTTAATATATTGCTACACTCTGACAGAAATATGAGAATTAAAATCCTATTGATTTATGGGAAATTTTTTCTTGCACCTAATTTGTTTTAGAATAGTTTTAGTAAAGATTTTCAAAACTCACATGCCACTGCTTGGTTCATGAATTGCTCTACTGGTATGCCGCATCAGTTTTTGCATACCAAGTAGAACCTGTTTATGGTAGTATCATATGTTGCATTGCCATCTTTGGAAGAGGAGTTTATGACTCATTAAATGCAAAATGTGACAGCATGGTGTAATTGTGGACGAGACAACGGAAACAAGCACATCTGGATGCGGTAAATTACTTCTTCTTTCCTACCTTACTTCTTTATCTATTTCCTTGAATTTTGATAGCTGGCATCAAATAGATTCCACTAGCCTTCAATGAAGTCTTGTAAAATATTATGTGGATTATTTTTTCATGTAATCAGGTTCTCTAATCCTTGAGATGGGTGCACTATCACGTTTAACTGGTGATACAAGATTTGAGACGGCAGCTTTGCGTGCTCTTCGTAAGTTATGGAGCATGCGGAGTTCTCTAAATCTTCTAGGAACTACGCTAGATGTAGCAACTGGAGACTGGATTGAATATTCTTCTGGCATTGGAGCTGGTATGTTTCTATTGGTAGTGAGCATTTAGGAGACTTCTCCACAACCATTTTCTCGATTTAGTCACGTATACTTTGTCTAGATGTCTTCTGATTCCATGGTTATCATTTGCCTAGATGAATAATGTCCCTACCCTTCCTTGATTGTCTGTTTCTCTTCACAACATGCAGTCTCTTGATATTTCTTTCTTTTTTTTTTTTTTTTTTTTGCTGTTTACAGGTGTGGATTCTTTCTATGAATATCTAGTGAAAGCCTACGTTCTTTTTGGAAGAGATGAAATTTGGAAGATGTTTCAATCTGCTTACATTGGTGTGCAGAAATACTTTAGACACGGCCCATGGTACTATAATCACACCTTATTATGTATGTGTAGGCATCATATTTAGCAGTTAAACTGTTTCTTGGTGCCTTGGCCTAGGTAACCCCATTTCTGCTTGTGGCAAACTGGCAATTGCCTAGAACCGGAATGTAAAGTGCTAGAACCATCTCTTTTGATCTCGTCCTTCTATTTTTCATCTGTCTCCTCCCTCTAATTCTTCTATTCTAGTCTGTGCTTCACCAAATTTACTGTCGAGAATTATCTATGATGCATTAGTTTGTCCTAGAATTCAGCAAGCAGACCAAGATCAGAACATCTTATTTAATGTAGGTATCATGAAGCTGACATGAGAACAGGAACAGCAACATACTGGCAGCTGACTAGTCTTCAAGCATTCTGGCCTGGTCTGCAGGTAAGAAGGAAATCTGTAGCTTATAATTTCTTCCTGAAACTGATATAATGTTTTAGTCTAGAATGAGGACATTTAGTCCTCTTCTGTATATCCTTTTTCTTTTACATGCTACTGTTGCCTATGTATCTAAAAGAATAACCCTAAGGGGAACTGTAAAGTGGCGAACAACTTGGTTCTTTTGGTTTCAGGTTCTTGTTGGTGATATCGAGGCAGCTAACTCATCACATCGTGAGTTTTTCAAGGTGTGGAAGAAATATGGAGTTCTTCCAGAGAGGTAAAGATGTTTCTCCTCCATTCTTTCCTTTGTTCTCCAAGTCTCATTTCTTGCTTCCGCCTCTGCTTCCATGCAATAAGCTAGCTTTAGCATAATTGGTTTTTACCTGTGATGGTTGTTTTTCACTTTTTCTTATAGGACCCTTTTCAATAATTTAGGTATCTGCTGGATCATCAGGTGTTGCATCCTACTGAAAAATACTATCCTTTACGTCCTGAATTGGCAGAGTCCACATTTTACCTATATCAAGCAACCAAAGGTGTGCGACTCTTCTTTTTAGATTTTTCTTAGTCATACTTTTGGCACCTTCAAAATAGCTATTATTTAGCTTTTAAATATTTTGGAAACCATCCTTTTCTTGTACCTTGAATAACATAGTAGTTTTCTCGTTAACAGATCCATGGTATATGGAAGTGGGTGAATCAATAATGAATTCTCTGAATGCACATACAAGAGTTAAAGGTGGCTTTGCCAGCATTCGGGATGTGACTACAATGCAATTAGAAGACCATCAGCATAGTTTCTTCCTTGCAGAAACGTAAGACCATTGCATCTTCATCTTATGGAAGCTGACTGATGTTTTGATAAAAGTCTCCCTCCTAATATGACTGATCATCCATGCACTTATAGCAATATAATTTTTCGTATGATCTCTGCAGGTGCAAATACTTGTATCTACTTTTTGATGACTCATTTCTACGTAATCAAAATTACATATTTACAACTGAGGGTCATCCCCTGCCGGTGAGAATTAATTGGCATGAGAAGCTTCCCAAGGCGTATAATCTAAGTAACGGAAGTTCTATCAAGGTCCATTTCCCTTTCCATTAACAATTGTGATTAGTTTTTGTTCACTAGTTCTAAGTGAAGTTGTTTCTTCTTTCATGGCTTGTGCCTTTTCCTTTAGATGCGCTTTTTCTTCATTTCTGATGACAAGTAAGTGCATCCTGATTTATTCCTTAAAGAGAAGTAGTTTTATCTGCTGCATCAGATCAAATACTTGCACATATTAATGTTGCCCCTTCAGTGTTCATACATCTGTCTGTAGATCTTTGTGATATTCTTTTTCAGTTTCTTAAGTATTACCTAGAGATGGAAAACGACTCGATAAACCATCCTATGACAATCATTTTTAAATGAAATTCGGTGATTAAGATTTTATAAGTTTGGCATTTTCTTAAATGAAGGCCATTAAAAGCTTTCTTTTTTTCCTTTTACATTAGACAGTACTTTCTAAACATTATTAGGCTGTATCATCTTAGATATGAGTTCAAGGGATGACGAATTATTCAATTTGTGCAGACTGGTAAGCAGAGAAAACGAAGCAGTGCCATGTCGCTTCAAATTTGTCCGGCTTCTATGATTCACCATGAACCGAATGCAAGGCGACTTGAAAGTGCTTGTCACATCCCTGATTCTGGTGCTGATCATAGATGTTTCAGTGATGATGATTGTGGTGTTGATGCCAACACCTGTAGACGGAGATCATGCAGTCTGGCGGGATATTGTGGCCTCTGGTCGTTGATATAGAAAGATGTATATCCTCAAATTCATTTGCAACAGATCAGATATACAGGTTTTAGGTTAATGGTACATTTTTGTATACTATATCTTAGAGTTAAAAAGGTATTTTAAGAGCATTCTCATGAGATATAGGTCAAGATGGAAATGTAAAATACACATGAAAAGCTTTTGTCATATGAATTTTGTTCATATGCTTACGAGCATACCATAGTGAAATTAATCAAGCACTTTGCTGGTGATTTCTCTCTCATCTCCCCTAGCATTTGTTCTATTAGCAATACTTTGATAAGATAACTTTCATATTGCTCACTTGGATAAATAGATACAACGCATTCATGTTTATTTATGCCAAAATACCAACAAGGTGCTTTTTATATTCTAAGCATTACATCAATTATGTATTAACGTAAATGGACTAATAAAATTCATGTTTCTATAATCAATTCTATCGGGAAAAACATTCATAATCTTATTCACGGACCTCATATTTATTAAATATCGATCGATGAATAAGATTTTGTCATGTGTTTCTATTTAGTCTTCCGATAAAGTGAAAGATATATATATATATATATTTATATATATTAGCTTTAGGACGTCAGGGGCACCAATGTCGTTAAAGTATGATGAAAGGTATATGAATGCTATTTACGATAGTTCAAAATATATGTCCATTATATCATAAACAAATGATTTATTCATGACATAAATTTATAAATTCGTATAATTATATTCTACCAGTTACATAAAAGGCATAACAAAAATTGTTGTATGCAATAATGTATATCTAAAACAAAAAGGAAAGCACAATCTCAAATTTGTTTCTCTTAACAGGATGGAGGACATATACCTGGTAAAAAAAGGAGCATAATTCCAGATTCTAAACATGTGTACAAACATATTTGAATCCATAAATTTTCATAAAACAAACAATAAAGATTAAATTAAGGAAAGAGGGCAAAAAATGCTTTTACACTATGTAAAAAAGAATAAAAAAATTTTCTCAATAATAGTTTGACTCAATAACGTCTTTATCATAAATATTTAAATTTAAAAATATCCTTAATATAAAATTAGGTCTTAGGCCTAATTCACACTTCAAAAGGTAGCTCAAAGGGAGGAGGATTGTCAAAGCCTTTTAAGAGTCCACCTATCTTATTAATCACCGATGTGAGACTTTTGTCACTCTTTAACACCCCACCTCACGCCCAGTGCTTATCATCTGGTGCGTGAGCAATTTTAATTTTGGAGGACCCAACATCGGATGAGACGGACCATGCTCTGATACCATGTAAATTAGGTCTTAGGCCTAACTCACACCCCAAAAACTAGCTCAAATGGAGGAGAATTGTCCAAGACTTTTACAAAATCCATCAATCTCATTAATCACCGATATAGAATTTTTGTTACTCTTTAACACTTAAAATATAAAATGAACAAAAATACAATTCATTTATAATTTTATTTATAAATGTCATTATCATCAATATTTTAATCCAGTAATACCGTAAAAAACTAGCGCAAGTGAGTAGGCGGGTAAGCAGTGGGCCGTATGTGCACGATAGAGTGTCGTAATAGGTAAATACAGCTGGACTCCAATAAACTGTATGATAGGATAGTGAAATGACAACCCTCTACCTAACCTCATCCCATCTGACATTTGTATCCTTTTTGTTTCCCTTTTGGGGTTAAAAAAAAAAATCGTGATAGAATGATAAATAATTATTTTTTTTAATTAAAATATTTTATATTTAAATTCTTTTGAATACAAAGTCAAATGATACTTGATTTTAAATTTAATTAAATTTTAATATTAACATAGAATACTAGGCGGAAAACAAAGCTATATTTAGATCACCAATTTAAAAACCAAGACCCACCTTTAGTCCCTATTTATTGGGCTCCATTGTCTTTTTTCATTGATCTCTCTGTTGTCCTTACGTGATATCAAGACTAGTAAAGGCCCAAATGTACGGCCCATAATAGGACGAAGTGACCGCATATTTTTGGATCCAAAGATGATGACTCTCACTGCAACTTGCTTGCTGCCTCTAATTTTTAATTTATTACTCTCTGTTTTATTTTATATGATATTTTTTATTTTTCGAAAGTCAAATAGTTTAAATTTGATCAGACATTTGCATATGGAATTTTCATATTTTTTGAAATAAAATTTATATATTTATAAACTACGTAAATATTACTATAAGTCACAATAATTGATAATTCAAAATGTTAAAAGGATCTATGAAAAACTTATGGTAAAAAATAAATTTATTTGAATCTCGAAATACGAAAAGTGTCACATAAAATGAAATGGAGGGAATACTATTTTTTATTAGATTGTAAATATAGTATTATTTTTATATTGTCATTGCTTTAGTGTAAATATAAAATTTGAATGAATGTAACTGATTTTTGCAAGACATGTAATTAGAAAAGGGAAACTTTTATATATAGCCACTTAAAAATAATTAATTACTCTCCATAACTATAGTTTGATAATTATAATTTGTAGCTACATGTTATATAGAGAAGATAGGCGAGCGAGACGGGAGAGAGAGGAGAGAGGAGAGAGGAGAGAGGAGAGAGGCGAGAGAGAGGGGGAAAAGAGTGGGAGAAAGGTGAATTCTATATGTATATTGGTTAGATAATTGTATATTATACATATGTAATTGTATATATGGCAAGAAAGATTGTGAGAGGGAGGAGAGAGGCGAGCGAGATTGAGAGAGAGAGGAGAGAGGCAAGCGAGATCGAGATAGGGAGGAGAGAGGCGAGCTAGAGAGTGGGAGAGAGGTGAATTGTATATGTATATAATTGTATATAACTGTATATTATACATATATATTTGTATAAATGGCAGCGAGATTGGGAGAGGAAGGAGAGAGGCGAGCGAGATTGAGAGAAGGAGGAGAGAGACGAGCGAGAGAGGGCAGAGAGTGGGAGAGAGGTGAATTGTATATGTATATAGGCTAAAAAATTGTATATTATACATATTTATTTGTATATCTTGGCGAATTATACATATACAAACATGACTAATTATACAAACTCGAAGTCAGCCCATGTAATTAATGTATAATGTTAGTCGTGAATGGTAATTATAGTAAACTATAGCTATGATGAGTAATTAAATAGTATAAATTTGCTTATTCGCGTAATTTTACCAATTAGAAAAATAGCTTTTGCCTTTTGCCTTGCATAAGATACTAATCCTTCTCCATTCAAAAGAGTTTAAGTTATATTCATTATTATTATAGTTAATGTTTT
This sequence comes from Solanum lycopersicoides, assembly GCA_022817965.1. Lineage (NCBI taxonomy): Eukaryota > Viridiplantae > Streptophyta > Magnoliopsida > Solanales > Solanaceae > Solanum > Solanum lycopersicoides. The sequence continues at coordinate 77,007,993 of CM040620.1, forward strand.
ATTATAATCATGTTATGTTTGAATGTTAAAGTTGATAATTTATTTCACTTTTAAGATTATATAAGTTTTGTATTTTAAGAAAGCAATACATAGTATGATAATGTAAAAATATTCATGTTTGAATGTTAAAGTTGATAATTTATTTCACTTTTAAGATTATATAAGTTTTGTATTTTAAGAAAGCAATACATAATATGATAATGTAAAAATATTCTTATACTGATTGTGAAATTTAACTAAAATTTATTTTCAAATTCCAAAAGAATTTTAAAAAAACCAATTGACCAAATTGATGTGGCGCTCATCTCATTTTTACGTTTTCTTTTGATCACAAGGAAAATGAAATGACATCCCAAGGATTTCCGTTATTATTTTTTCCTTTTTTGGGGGAAATTCGTGGCGGTATTCAAAGAATACATTAAACCGACTAAATCCATTTTTACTTTTTACTTTTGATTAGGAGAACACATGTTTTCTCACATAGTATATATGATTGATTGGACAAAAACACCCTTATTGCAAATAGATGAAAAGAGGAGATATTTTTGAAAAAATTCAATATATTAAAAGGATCACTCGATTGCTAATTAGAGCTATATGCATATATTAATTCAGCATTATTTATTAAGTTACCAAGGATTTAGCTATTTATATATTAATTATTTACTTTTTTATCTTACTTAAAATAATATCTAAATCAAATAATGCTTTTTTGGTATACATAGATAAACATATACTATCAAACATTAGTATTAGCAATGCTTAACTAGTTTGTGACTGTCTGACTGAACGAACACAATGTTTTCTCATATTTCTTACAATCGCAATTGTTCTTTTTAGTACATTTTTTTTTTAAAGTACTTAGCAAAATATGTTTGCTTTCTACACCTACTACAAAGGAATTGAGAAGGTGCGTACTTAGAGATGACACAAAAAGAGGAGCAAGTATCACATGACTATATAGCTAAATGTAATTTAATTAATATGATAGAAATATTGTCATCCCTGAGGTATCTAAGGCCTCATTTGTTTTCATTAAAAATAAGAGGTCTGAATCTAAATACACATCTAAATATTAAGATTTGGATTAAAATTTGAGTGTTTTGATCTGAATACACATTTAAATATTAAGATGTGGTCTCTAAATCTGAACACTAAATAATTAATGTTATTTATTTTCAATATCTGAATGTGAAATTGAAATTGAAAACATTGTATTTATTATTCCTTCTGTCTCATTTTATATCACATTTTTACATTGCATTTGTATTAAGAAATGATGCTATTTTATCCTTCCATCATTATTTTTTTTGGAATTCGTGTTTTCAATCAGAAAATTTGAACTAATTTATTTTGATTAATTAATTACACCAATGAACATATAACTTTTTTTCAAAAGTATATTGTCAAAACAAATACTTCCTCCGTTTCACAAAGAATAACCTAGTTTGACTTGGCACGGAGTTTAAGAGTATAAAGAATACTTTTGAATCTTGTGGTTCTAAATTAAAGTTTGGTCAAATGTACAAAATTGTCCTTTGATCTTGTGGTCTTAAACATGCGACGTGAAAAGTTGTTACCAAAAATAGAAAGAGGTCATTTTTTTTAAACATATTAAAAAGGAAAAAAAGTTAATTTTTTTTAAACAGACAGAGAGTAACTCATAAAGGTAAAAAATGAAAAAAGATAATTTATGCGTTAATTTTATAAAATAATAAGTATTATAAACCAACTATTTATAGTAAAAAATGACATATAAAATTGATGGATGGATTAATTTTCGTTCAAGTTTAGGAGGTATGGAATTATAAGTAGCTCGAAATTCGAAAATAGGTACAGAGGAGGAAACAGCTGTGTATTAGTAATGCACACAGCTAGATCATCGTCAGAGTTTACTATTAACCAGGGTCCCCGCCCATACAATTTTTCAACTATAAAATTAAACATGGACCTCAAATTTCATTAACTAGACTTAAGCTAAGTTTTAAGCAAGAGCTGCGGTTATAATACTCATGGCGATGGCGCTTCGTGTACTGCTTCTTTTGGTTTTATTTTTCCTTACTGTTAAGGCAAAGGTAAATATTTCAGTCTTCGTCGATTTCAATCAGATGGTTACTTAACTAATACATAGATTTTTTTGTTAGATTTTTTTACTTATGCATTTATTTTTTCGTATTTTGAATCTGCTAATAAAAAAGTGGTTATTAATTCCATGTATGCGCGCAGGATTCTATTATTGATCTCAAGGAAGTTGAAGAAGACAAACAACAACATGTTGGTCTCAGCCAGGCACTTCATGTTCGTCTCTGTTCAACCTATATAAAGTGATATAATGTTTCTGTTGCTATTGGAATATAAATATGTCATAATATTTGTGCGATGTGCTTTTTCTGGAATGGACTGATAAATATATATTTGTCGAATCTATTAGACTTTGTTGTTTTTGATGATTTCAGTATGGTATTTAGGCGCACTATTTATTCGTCACCTGAAATATTTGTTTCATTTACCTTTTCAGGTTTTCACAAGAGGAGCCAATAGAAGGCTAGTTCAAGACATAGGTAAGTTGTAAAATGCTTATGTGTTTTGTATACTGTATTTTACTTTTGTTTTATGTATTTAAATAATCACTAGATTTTAATTATATTTTTTTGAATTAATTGAGAGCTATAAACACCATCTATTGAATCACAATAATTCCATGGCAGTGTTGTTACTAGTGCTACATTTTTCAAGTCAGTGGCCGTGCTTAGGCAGTAATTATTACTTTTAATTGAATAAATGCACCTCTGGTGGTTTGGTTGACCGTCACATTAATTGAATCTGCAACACTGAAATTCAATATTCCACTTAAATGACTTCCAAACTAAAATAGTGATGACTGATAAGTTCCAAGTGTAATTTAGATTATAGATAACTAGCCCTTTTTATATAAATAGCCCTTTTTATTTTGACAAGTATTTTAAATTATAATTGTTTTACTAATTTTGAACAAGTAACATGGGATGGAGGAGGGAGTGTATATTAAGTTTGATAGAAAAATTCTTTTTGGACGGAATGACATTTTTTGTATTTTATTTTATTTTTCAAATTATCTTTTTAATTAAATATACTTTTTAACAAAAAAATAAAAAAAAATTAGTTTTTTTAATTTTCTGATCAATTTTTTTGGCTATTTAGCATTACCCAATTTAAATTGAAGTGAAGAAATGTAGACAAAGATATCGTAAAGTTCCTCCGTTTTATTTACTGAGCTCCTCTACTAAAAATAGATTTTTTTACATGTCCGTTTAGTATTTGAAGAAAAGTTTATTTTATTTTAATTTATATAATACCGTTTAATTTGGCCAAATGTTTGAAGAAAAAAAAAAGGACTCTAAAGCACCCTTAACTATTTTGTGTATTTATAATTCATTTTATTAATGATAAATTATATATTCAAAGTTATTACATTCATTTTTAAATGATTTATCAAAAAAAAAAAGTGATTTATGTAAATAAATAAGTAATTATTAATTTTATTCAGTTTGATCTTATTTGGAGTGAACTCCAAATATTATTTTCTTCTTTTAGGATGTGTGCTATATTAACATGTGTACACTTAAGCCTGATATTAACCCATAAATATGTATCTGTCGCTGAAAAAGAATAGTTAGGACTCTGTAAGTGACTAGTCAAGGCATTAGTGATCATGTCTTTTTATCTACACACCTTGATTTTATATTAACTTAAAATACTCAAATTCTTGTTTAAGTGTGAACTTCAATTAAGGTTAGCTGTGGTACAATATAATGACATTAGGGTTTCAATCTTGCTTATGTAGTTTTTCTTTGACCACTTTATTTAGAGTGTTAGTTATAAATATTCATATTTATTATTGTCGTTGCAGTTTTAAAGGTTGCAAAATACCTGAACAATGGAGATATTGCTCTAGCTCCAGCACCAGCTCCACCTCCAAGTCCATTGGATTGTGGAGGATTGTGCAAATACAGATGCAGTTTACACTCGAGGCCCAATGTGTGTTTTAGGGCATGTGGAACATGTTGTGTTAGGTGCAAATGTGTGCCACCAGGGACCTTTGGGAACAGAGAGATGTGTGGCAAATGTTACACTGAAATGACTACCCATGGCAACAAGACCAAGTGCCCTTAATTAATATTACTAGTAATTATTTTACAAGTGTGTTATGTGGACCTTAGCTTATTTAATTTTATCATATCTTTATGAGATAGTACTAGCAAATCATGTCTGGATACATTGCAGTATATATCTTGCTGCTAAGCCAAGTTGCTGTGGTTTAAAAAGTATTGTATGATTATGTTTTATCCATGTTTATGTTGATATGTTATCATTTATCATATCTTTATGAGATAGTACTAGCAAATCATGTCTGGATACATTGCAGTATATATCTTGCTGCTAAGCCAAGTTGCTGTGGTTTAAAAAGTATTGTATGATTATGTTTTATCCATGTTTATGTTGATATGTTATCACCTGGTTGCTATTTGTTCTACGTATTTTTCCAAATCGAAACTTAACACCTTGTGTTATTGTATCAACTTATTACATAAGTTTAAACGTATCCTTAACATTTTTTATGATCCAATTTGGGAAAAACTCTCTGAGGCTTTCGATAACAAATAAATTAAAAATTTAACTTAAATTAGCTATTATGTTCAAACTAATAGGAATATATAAATTTGACTTAATTTAACATGAACTTTCAAATATGATAGACACATCGCCTCTATCTCCCGTGAAGTAGTCACTCGGTTTTTTCATTATAATATAAGGTTCTAAGAGTTCCCTTGTTAAACTCTGGACCTAAGGTTCTAAGAGTCCGTCGCACGAGAGTGAAGATAATGCAGAGGAGCAGCAATAGTGTTCGTCAATACTGGCTACAACTTAAATATTATCAAATAATTGATTATAACTTAAATAATACATCCTTATATCAACAAATGGCTATGGGATGCAATTCTTACCATTTTTTCAAGGCTTCGGGCAGAGTAGTGCCTGTGCTAGACTTCTTCAGCCCAAAAAGGTGTAATGGCCCAAGTTCTGTTTGTAGCTGATTGGTACCCCTTTAAAATTTCCAAATCCAACCTTTTCATTCATGAAAAGAAATGCATCAAATTCCAAAAATATTAAAAAAAAAATTTGTTAAATAAAAATATCAAAATTAACCTATACCACACTATTTCACAAGTTAAACGATTAACTCTTGTGATCAGTTAATATTTTAAATCATATCTACAATTTTTGTTTTAAAGTAAATAAATAATTATTCGTTCTAGACATCAATAAATCAGAAATTATTATAGTTGAATGACTTGTGGTGATATAGTTTTTACAAAATAGTCCACAAATGTAAGGGTTATATAGATTAAAAAGTGTATACATATACTATACATTTAATATACATAACAAGTAATCGGTAAATAAGTATGGCCAAACCGTAGATATTGGCAAGTTTCCAGTGCTATATTTGCTATTATTGCATGCGGTGGCTAATTCCAGCGACGCCTACAGAAGAGGCGCAGCGAGGATTAGGAATTTGAGGGTTCTAAATTTCGTTATTAATCGTCAATCAATTTTGTTAGGGGTTCACAAATTAATATACATAAATATTTAACTAAGTTTAGTACAAATTAGGGTCTAACGAAAGCTATTGGGTTCGTCCAAAACCATAAATCGCCACCTAGCTCTGCCTCTGCCTACTGAAACAGAGGTTAATATGTATGTAAGCAGGTGTGAACATAGAGGTTGCCGAGGGGTTTACCCGAACCTCCTCGGTAAAAAAATATGTTGTATATGTAAGAATATATTGATTTTGAACCTCGTAAACTTAGAGGTTGGCTTAGTTGTTGAGGGTTCCAAACACAACCTTAAGCATTGTGAATTACATGGGGATTTTTCTAGGGATTACTATGAAGATTTGCAGGAAAATATTTTTTTTACGGATTTTCATACTAATTTCTATGATAATTTCCTAGGAAAATTTCCATGTAATTTACATTTTTCTTATAGAGTGTGTTTGGTATGAAGGAAAAAAATTTCTGGAAAATGTTTTCTAATTTTTCCATGTTTGGTTGGGACAAAAGTTATGAAAAATGTTTTCCAAATCAACTCATTTTCCTCAAAATTAAGGAAAATGACTTCCCTTCAAAAATTAAGGAAAACTTTTTTCATAACTCTCCTCCAGTTTCAAATTATATTTTATTTTTTTGGAAAAACATCAATTTTTAAAATATTTTCAATTTCAAATTTTTATTTTTTCACCCGATCCTTGACCCCTCCTCCCTCACCGGCCAGGCGCCCCCACCCCAACCCCAACCCCTCCCCAAAAAATTAACCCACTACCCACCCCACCCCACCCACCCCCACTCCCAAAAAACAATAATTTGATTTTAAAAAATATTTTTAATTTCATAAATTATTTTTTACTTTAGCAAAAATAAAAGATGTCTCTCAAAAATATTTTTTCATTCATAAATCAAACACTAAAAATCATTTCCAAAAAATATTTTCTACTCACTAACCAAACTTGAGAAAATAAGTCCAAAATCTACTTGTTTTCCAAGAAAACATTTTCTAGGAAAACATTTTCCTTCATACCAAACACACCCATAGTGTAGGTTCCAAGATCAAATTTTAAGCACTACTCTTCTTTCTCAAACTCTCTTGATGGAAATCCTGGAACCGCCGTACGTAACTATGTAAGGAAAAGTAAGTCGTATGTCAAGAATCATGACACTTTCTGTTTTATGGAGATACGTAACACTATAGGAGTAGTTGAGTATATTGTTTTGTTCTCCATTTTTATTTTTGTCACTACTAGATAGTTCATGAATCACGGCTTTAACCCCCCTCATGACCCATGTCACACACTGTCTTACTATATATTTAACATCACACATCATCGAAGTTGACATATATTTAGACATATATTTTGCCTATCGCATAAGCATATGCATCATATCTACGCAAGAAATTCGTCTTCCATAACATGAGTGCATTTTACCAAGGAAAAGAGGAGAAAAATACTATAGTATTAATAAGGAATCAACCTCTACTTATTTTAGTAAATAACTTAACATTCAATCGAGTATAATGTCAATCATTTTATAGTTTAAGTGTCAGGTGCTAATATATCATACTAGATCAATTTTATGAAATATATAATTTTATTTAAAAGCGTGATGATACCTAAAAACACCCTAACGACCTTGATTTATTATTCTGCTAAAACTTTTTATTTCACTAAAAATAAATGATCTGTAATCATTTTCTTTTTATATTTATCGGTTTCGCCTAAAAATAGATTAAAAAAATACCATTGAAATAAATTATTATTTAATCTAAAGAAAGAAGTACACAATTTCAATTTCGTTATTTTGGTTTAATCTTTTTATGTGTCTCAAAATGATATAACTCAACTTTTTAAATTGATTTTGGCCTGAAAAGTTAATACACCATTAAAATAAATAGTCGTTGCATCTTAAACAAATCCATAGTCCGTATTTCAATATTTTTAACAGTTCTATTTGACTAAAATAATAGAGTTTGTCACGAGTTTTTTTTTAATTGACCTCAAAAAAAATTTACAGCTAATAATAAATAGTTGAGGGCTAATTTTTCAAAAGAATAATTATATCATGTTCACATGCTTGTGTAGTCACTCTTTTTGCTACATAGGAGGATAAAGACCATTGATAATTTACGATAGAGAAATCTAAAAAAAAATGTTTCTTCTTAATTATCTCAATATTTTCTTTGTTTTGTAATATTAATGAGTTTGTTTTGTCAAGTTAATAGGGATTAATACTCAGACGATTACATGAAATTATTTGTGGGAAATATATCGTACAGTCGTACTAATATTTAAATTGAGACATATAAATTATAATAAAGAATATATAACAGCCACAACATATTCTGAAAAAAGCTAGGGAGAATTATTTAGACAATAAATTCTTAATTAATTATTCATTCAGATTCAGGTGTAGTATTTTGTTTAGTTGTAAAATAATTGGTAGCACTGAAACATTCTTGTAGGATGGGATCAGATAATTAATTTGATATGAAAATTGTTTGACAAGTAGAAGCCAATAAACATGTTCCATACAATATTCTGCCCATGCACATGCAAAGATAGACACTTCTTTATATTTAGTGTCACAGACTCACAGTACCAGCTATTTAATATCCCTGATAGGCCTCTTTCAAAAGCCATGCATAATATATGCAATAGTGAAGCAATATCTGATTCAATTCGATATATTATTTGTATAATTTTTAAAATATATACAGTATAGTACTATCTAAAGACACATGCATGATTAAAAGAAATTGCGGGGTGCACTCATTGAGATTTGGTTAAAATTAAAGATTAAAGTTTACAATCAAAACACGTAAACTGGTGATATTTTTTTGTGATAATATATAATTAAATTATCTTTTGCTCGTTAAGTTATTATTACTATAAAATTTTGTATGTTTATTTTTTTTTTTTAAAAATAATATATTTATCGTCTTGAAATAGTGGATTCAACTCTGATTAGATATATAGCAGCATGAATTATACAAGTATGGGGACCTCTTAGCACATGCACAATGAAGACAATATGTAATGTAGGCTCCAGAAGACCAACGATTTATTCAAGATTATTTTCATTAGGAAGATACCTCTCACCTTCCTAGGTAACGACATCCTTCACAAACCCTAACTTTATATATCTACCTTCTATACTTCTCTTAGCTTCTATATATTCAGACAAATTATTATAATAATAAATTCATATTTGATACTGTTAGAAGTTCAAGTTATGTATTTTAGAATAATCATAATTATGATTAAAATAACTAAATATTAGTTAATAACTAATTCCAATACTAACTAATGAAGGGTAAAATTGAAAAAAATATATTCTAAAAGTAGTATATTAAAAATTGAACAATTAAGTTAAATTGAAAAATAAAAGATATCTGAACAATTCAATTAATATGAAATTGAGGGAGTATTAATACTCAAATTTCAAATTATAGTTAAGAAGAAAGCTATCAGTATTAAATAGGTAATGGGACTAGTGATTTTGTGTTTAAATATGTAAACCATTTCAAACTGTATTAGTTAGCGACTCTGTTTAAATACTTATCATTAATTAAGCAGTACTCATTTCATTTCATTTTTTTTGTTACTATGTATAAAAATTCACGTATTTAAATATGGCAAATTCGGAAGAAAATAACTACTGATATCTTTTTAATGTTGGATAAAAACGAAAAGGTAAAAGTACCACTTATAAGGATCGGAAAGTCATTCACTTTTACGTGTCCATTTTAGATTTTACCTTTTCATTAAAAAATAATTATCAATATGAATATTTTATCATAATATTCTTATTAATTTATTTATGGTTTTAATTTTTTTTGACCAACAAGATGACAATTCAGATAACCAACCAATTAAGTTACTAGATTCCAATTAATTATTCTACTTTAAAGTAGAACACTTTGCCATTTTAGATGTATCATTGGTTTTAAGTTAAACCCAATTCAAAGGAGAAATCAATGGAAGTTGGATGAATATAAAGTAGAACAAACTAGTATAATTATTCACGAGCAGTACTAGTTTGTCAATTATAACTGTTTTGACAACTTGAGCAGTACCTTATGGTGTGTAGTGATTATCCTCGTGATGAAAAGATAGGAATCATTCTACAATAAGATTCTTCTTTTTAATTATCAATAGTAACATTTATTTTTATAGTTTCTAAGTTAATATAATTTTTGATAACTCGAATTTATAATCTTTAACGTTAGAAGTGGATGATAGCTTATCATCTCAGATACAAAGGAGTCAATAAGTGTTCCCCGGAAACTCTATAGGCAACCATTAGTGTAGCTAGGTTGAAGCTTCAAAAAAGAAGCTATGTTTCAAGTGATTTTTGTTATAAAATATCGAATTGTATTGAGGAAACTAAATATGAAACTTAGGTGATTTAATGTAATTTTGTAATGTTTTTGATGGATCTAAAGACGAAAACAAATTTGTATATAATAATATATAATCTTGTAAAGTATATTATATATATCTGTTTATAAATATCTCTTATAATTTTGTATAAATATTATATATTGGTATATAAAATTGTATCTTGAATTCTTAAACATCGTTATAAAAAATACATCAAAACTTTGTATATTATAATTATATACAAATATATAATATCGGACATCGAATTTCTTAAACATTGTTATACGAAAATAGTGAAAGAAAATTAAAATTATGTAACGTGTAGTACTCTTTAAATCAGGATAACAACATGACTCACAAAACAAAACAAAAAAAACTAACTTGTTTTGCAATGTGTCAATAATATTTATTTTAGGGGGAAACCCTAACTTAGTTTTGTTTAATATATCAATAATTTTGGGTCCACAAAACCCATCAACAATGGTAGTGAAAAAGTGCTGCATAATTAGGAGGCATGTAATGCATGTATTGTGGTTGTACTGTTTTTTTTTTCTCATCTTATTCGGAGCTTATATTAAAATTTTAATTAAATTTAAATCGTGCATTATTTTTATTTTAGAAAAAAAGGTCATGTGATGGATGTACCGTGCTTGTACTGTTGCACATTCACAACATTCCAATAACCGAACAGCCCCTTCCTTTACTCAAGGTACCTCTGTTTTACATAATATACGTATCTTTTTAAAATCTTTTTATTTTTATTTATCTCTCACGGGTCAATCTTCTTTTGTTACATGACAAATGGGTCGATGTTAGTGTATTCACTGAAATTACGTGGAGTTACATAAGATACTTCAGTTTCAGTTTTGGGGTTTTAAAAGCTATTCTATCCGAAATTCTAGCTAATGTTTATATAAAGTGTAATACGAAATATTCATAGAGAGATTAAGGTATTGCCAGTGGAACTTTTCTTGACAATCAAATATTTTAAGATTATCCACAAAATCATTTCACGAAAGATTAAATAAATTTCAAGAATATGTCTAAATGGTCTTAATTCGAGAAATACATTAAGGTTTGAACTCAAAACTCCTTCATTCAAATAGACACCCGTTACCACTTTGCTAAATACACAACTTTTGTCAAGGGCATCCAACTTTAGATACATATCCTTTATATGCAGCATTTGACGTATATGTACAACGTAATTTTCCGATGAAGGGTGTCCAATTAGACACCTTGGATGGCTGTGGCTACGCCACTGAGTATTGGTCTTCGAATCACGGAGAAATCTCAAATGAGAAGAATCAAAGGACACAACAACTAGCATTAATTAGCGACTAATAAATTTCATAGCTAAAAACTTAAATTCCATGCTAATCCCATTAAGCAACGGATTAGCAATGAATTGTTGATAAATTCCTTAATTAAATCCATATTTTCTCGAATGGGATAAAATAAATCTGTACTCAATGAATAAAATCACATTTACTTTTATTTATTTTATAATTGCTTTATATTTTCTGTATTTACTAAAAATTGATGGAGTTAACTAAAACCGAAAGGTAAAACATCGTTAAGTTAGCTAACCTCTAATCAATTTTACGAGTCATCAGTAAATTTTGTAGCTTATTATAGCAATTTTCTTTTTAATTTTACATCAAAGTTTTCATTATAGGTACATAAAACGAGGTATAAAATAAAAAATAAATTAATTTTATAGTTGTATATCCATATTATATATATCCACTTAAATACAAACAAATTCGTTTGAAAAATCTTATAGCAAGTTACATAAATATCAAACCGCCAACTTGCGAGTAGCTCAAACAAGGTAAAATAATGCTAACGGAATTTTAATGTTTTGTCAAATAAGATAACATTTTCAAAGTAGCTACAGTAAAGATATTCATGGATTTAAAGCAATTGAAGACACAAAGATTGTTGGACCATATATTTTTCTGTTTTATGAAAATGATTATGACACCTTACGTAAATAATGGCTTGTCTTGTCTTTATCAATATGCAAAAATCATTTCAATACAAGGAAGTTTCGCAGAACCCTAGTTTTTTTGTTTCTTTCTTTAATTTATTCTTCAACAAGCTACGTGTCAAATTAAATCAGTGGCCTTCGTCCTTTGTTGCTTTTGTTCAATTGTTCATTAAAGAGGGACTACGATATACATAAATATAGATAGATAGATCTAATTCGAATTCTCTCCATTTTTTTTCTTTCATTTGTTCTAAATTTTTATTTGGACGGAAGACATATGACATATGAGACTTAATACTATATTGCTATAATTGAATTCTCCATATGACACGTATCTGCAATCTAAGCAAGAACTTAGAAAAAATGAAAGAGTGAAATTCATGTATGTAAAATAAAAATAAAAATCAGGAGGACTTGGAATTCATTTTTGGAGGAAATTAACTAAACTTGTAATTTTGTATTATATTAATTGCTGTATGTAGTTTATTAGTTTGAACTTTGAAGTGTAATTTGCAAACCCTTTTTAACTCATTGTTAGATTTGGAAAATACGCTACTTTAATGAGATGTTGATGAACATTATATCATAATCTTAAATAAAATATTGTTCAATGAATTGATATATATGAAAGATATTAATGCTCTCGATTAGGCACCTCATCGTCTAATATAATTCAACAAGAGAATATTAACATCAAATCAAATAATTGAAATGTTGATAAGATAAATTAAATACGCGGTTTCACATAGTTTATATCTATGATAAATATCTTTGAATACAATTCTTATGATCTTGATTGATATACGTGAGACACACATGAGCAATTTGATCCCATCATGTTGTGCGGACAGAGAATATCAATTTGCGTGTGTTGAGTATCACAATGATTCATTAGATATGTGAAGATCTCTTCATATGATTTTGAACCATTATATTTAAAATTGAATTCGGGGAATCGGCTCAACTCCATTGCTTTTTAACACTGAAAATTTGTCCACACATTGTACTTTCAAGATAGTACGTAAGTTGTATGCAAACAAGAGAAATTTAGTATGAAAAAGTTATATGTAGGGGTGTATAAACCGAATCATTAAGTTAAACCGAACCGATGAATCAAATCAAATCGAAAAAAAAAATGATTTTTAGTTTGATTTGATTGGTTTGGCGATTAAAAAAAAAAAACGATCACTCTTGGTTTGGTTTTGTATTAAAAAAAAAGAATCAAACCAAACTCAAACTAAACCGACACATATATATATATATATATATAATTTATTTTATTTATAGATAAAAAATATTATTTACATATAATCTACTTTGGTGATATATTTGTAGTTAGTTTATGATTTTCAATTTTATATATCTTATTTCAAATTTGGGCTTGTAAAATTTTGTATATATATATATATATATATATATATATATATATATATATATATATATATAATATTTTATTTTATTTATAAATAAAAAATATTATTTATAATCTACTTTGTTAATATATTTTAAGTTAGTTTATAGTTTTCAATGTTTATCTATTTTATTTCAAATTCGGACTTGTAAAAATTGTAAATATTTTATTTTGTGTTAAGATCCGAAGTTATAATTATATTGTTATAGTTTTTCAAATACGAAGTTAACAATTTACTTTGTAAATATTTTTTGTATTCAGTTTGCATCTAGCCTTTAATCTTATTAGTTTAGCATAATGATCGTTGATATTTAAAAAAAATATTTTGTACTCATGTGAATTTGACCGTCTTTTCGAAAATTTCTATTCACTTAACATTTTTTAAGTTTAGTTTATCACACACGTAAGTGAAAAAATATTTATCGCTTTTTCGAATGCGGTATAGTTGTAAAAAATTGAAAAAACTCGAAAGAACTGTCTAAAACCGAAACCGAAAAAACCAACTTATATGGTTTGATTTAATTTTTAGATTTGATAAACCGACCTATGTACACCTCTAGTTATATGGAATGTGTTGTTTCACTCTACGTTTAAAGAATTATTTAAAAAAAAAAAAAAACTATACCTTTAAAATTTTAAATTGTGTGACTTGTGGTAAAATCTATAATGGAGCCCTCTAAGATATGGAATTCTACACTTTAAATGTACTAGGTGATATATATAATTCACGAAAAGCTTATAGTATAAAAAAGTTTGATGAGAAAGGCATATTTTGAGTTGGAAAATAATTAATGATGAGTAGAAGATTAAAGTTTTATAATCCACTAATTAATAACAGGCAAACAGCCACACGTGTATTTACACAATCTAACTTATATCAGAAAAAATGAAAAAGTGGAAAAGAAAAAAAGGTAGGTGCTATTCTATGTTAGTAGTACTTCTTCCGTTTTAAAAAGATTGGCCTAGTTTGACTTGGAACGGAATTTAAAAAGAAAAAAAAATTTTTTAATCTTGTGGTTCTAAATTAAAGTTATGTCAAATGTACCAAAATATCCTTTAATCTTGTGGTCTTAAATATGCCACGTGAAAAGTTAAAGTAAATTGTTGTTAAAAAAGGAAAGAAGTCATTCTTTTTGAAACAAACTAAAAAGGAAATAGGGACATTCTTTTTTAAACGGAGGGAGTATTAGTTAGCAGAATCTATGAAATTCTCATAAGTCATAATTAGTTTTTTTGTTTATTACTAATTGTGTTCCTTGATGTTACTTTTACCATATTAGGTAGCTTTTGTTATTACCCCCATTTTAATTTTTTTCTATATAAAAAATTGAATCTCAAAATATAAGTGGGTCCATAATCTTTTGAGAATGCAAAATGGAAACCACAGAAGAATCCAATGTCCATGGTTAGGCCAACGAAATAGAAACAAGACCTAACTTTGTATGATTGTGAGAGGTAGAATTATGAATATATCTATATCTAGGGAGTGATTAACAATGTTTTTATTTTGTATGATTGAGTCGTGAAAAACTTTTCTACGCTTTATATTTGAGCCGAATTCCTTTATTTAGTATTACATTATTATTCTGAAAGAATTAGGAGATTTTTTAGAGACATAATTAACATACTTGATTATGGGGTTAATTAATTCTATATATTCTTCCACAATGATGATCTTTTCAAAGAATTCACTCTCTTTTCCTTTTTATAGTTGTTTCAAATGTGAAATTGGTAAATGATAAAAAAAGGATGCAAACTTGAGCCTTAATTTCCTTTAATTTGAGCTCTTATAATTTGAATTCAATTAATGTTAGAAATTCGTAAACGTGACAGATATTTCCATACAAACTTAAAAACTTTACTATCCAAGGCATTCTCCATTTAAAAAAAAATGATAATATCATGCTTAAATGATACGATACAAGAAACATATGGTGAGAAAATATGTCAAATATCTCTATCAACATCTCAATGGTTTTTTTGGGTAATAATAATCACAGACGGTACCAATATTAGGAGTTTAGAGATTTAATTTTTTTTCCCTTCTTTATTATTGAACTGTCAATTGATTTTGTTAAAACTTCACAAGTTATATACTTAATTTTTTAATACGAATATATAATCGTTGGAACCCACAAAATGATGTGGCACTTGCTACGTACATTCTTATAAACATGACTCTAGCGCTTGAGACATTCACAAGAATGAAAGGTTCCAAAAAAGAGTGAAGCTGGCCTGGTTCTTTAATAAACAATATTTATCGATCAACCTCGAATATAGTTATATACTATAATATATGTATCTTTGTTTGTTTCTGATTGTCGATTTCTGTATTTAAAACATTCCTTTTCAAATATTTGTTCTTATTCTGACTCTTGCAGAGGTGGGGGTCAAAATATTTTTTTTTATCAAAAGTTGTCAAAATATAGACAACAACAACGGCTATTTATTTATTTTTACTAAATAAGGTTTGTGGAAGGTAGACAAAGTCTATATCTAATGTATCTCATTAGGAGATTTTTCAGGTTTACGTGACTTTTTACTTCCCTTAGATGACAACAATTGTTGCATATTTATTAAGATCTTTACAAAATAAGGATTGAGAAAGGTAGACAAAGTCTATATCCAGAGATTTTTCAAATTTCCGTGAATTCACGCTTTTCTCTAGATCATATATAGTATTGTTATATCTTCTACAAAAGATTAATTAAATATAGATGTTGAAACCTATCTCAAAAAATCATATAATGTGGTGATGATTATATGCACCTCTCCAAGTGAGGATAATTTTTTTTTTTCCTTCTAAAATCAGGCAGTAACTTTTTGTGTGGTTATTAGTAGCACTTTGAATTTTGACATTCTAATGAATATAGTATTTTTAAAATTTTTATTCATACTTTAATCTTTAGATTTTCCCAAGTTTGTTACATTGAAATTTCAAAAAAAAGAAATTGCGCTATGATTAATTTATGTATCTAAATCAAATATGTAATATCTTTTTTAGTTTTTATTTATACCTTCTTTCAATTTTCCCAATTCTGTCGCATTGAAATTTCAATACATAAAAAAAGCGCTATGATCTGTTCATTTATCTAAACCAAATATGCAAATTAAAACTAATAGTACTAGCTGATATAGTATATAGTCAATAGGTTTAATCGTGTATTGAATAAATAAGATTTTTTTTTTTTATCTATAATTTAGAAAGTTTGATGGGTATAGTGATAATAAATTAAAGGTAAGACAACTCAACTTTATATCTTAGATCCATATTTTTGTAATACTTTATTCAATGCCTCAGACGACATAGACTACATAAATCTTACATTTACCTAGCGAAATTGTTTTCAAAATAATAATAATGAAAACAAATAACAATGAAAGAAACACAAAACCTAATAGAAAATCAGTATAAAGTGTATGAGCAAGAAATAATAACATCAGCAAAATTGCATGATCACCTAAACATAATAAACGAGTAATATCATATAACAAAGAGATAATTGTTAAAAACATACCTAAACTATACCTTTTTTTTTTAGTTTCATTCCTTAACTATTGAAAATTTGAGTTTCATACCTAAACTATCACTTTTTAGTTTGAGAAACACACCTCTCTCTTTTATATCACTCTCATCATGGTATGTATAATACACTCTCTATTTTATTTTAAAAAATTTCCACATCACACTCCACATTGAAAAACATTCAACCTTGACAAAATATAAATAAATTATCATATTAGTTAAATTAAAAATTTAAAAACTATTATAAAGAAATAATATTTTCTTTATAAAATAAAATATAAAATATTTTCTTACTCCACACCATTTTTTAATGTTTTTTATTTTGTTTGAATTTCTTTTATAAAAATATTTCATTTTTACTTCATCTCCTCCCCCTCCTCAAATACTAAGTTAGATATTATTTTATTTTTCTTAAAAATATAATTCTATCCATCCCACTTAACCCTCTGCTTTCAATTTTTTTACCCAGTGTTTAGATATACATATCGAAAATAGTTTTTACTTGCAGCCACAAGACTTTTTATATTTTTTAGTTGTTTATGTTATATTCGGTACACTAGTAGAATTTTTTTCTAAAAATATATGTACGTGCATATCTAACACAATATAAGAAAAACGTAAAAAAATAAAAATTAGGCGCGAAAAATTAAATAGGATGGGGTAGATTTTTTTAAATAAAATAATATCAATTTCTATCGGGAGTGGGAGGGGGGGAGGGGGAGGGGGAGGATGGAATATGAAATATGAAAATTTAAAAAATATTTTATAAATGATTTTTTTTTTAAAAAAAAATGGGGTTGTTGCGGGGGAAGGGGGGTACGTGGAGGAGGTAGTGGAGTGAGATAAGAAAAATAATTTAATTTTTTATTTGGATAGTAATCTTTAATTTTTAATTAATATCAATTTTTTATTATTTAATTTTTATCTAGGTAAAATATTTTATCTATATGAAATGTCATTTGTCAAAGTTTTTTCATATAAAAGAGAGAGTGCATTACACACACCACTGAGAAATGTGTTTCTCAAACTAAAAAGTGATAGTTTAGGTATGAAACTAACACTTTCAATATTTAGTTATGAAACTCAAAAAATCAAAAAAAGTGAATAGCTTAGATGTTTTTGACACTTATCCCTATAACAAAAGCAAGAAACAATATGAATAAGACATACTATCACAACTCTAACCCTGTCGAAGAGAAAGACAACACTCAACTACCTACTAACTTTTATCCTAAGCTACAACCTTCATACCTTATATATGTAAGATCATATATTCGATAAGTTAAGTTACGACATATTTTAAAATTGAACCAACTAAATTATTTTAAAAAGTACATAAGCTAAAGTTATGACACATTCTAAAGTTTGAATCAGCTAAAACAAAGAAAAAGGAACTTATTAACACACACAGAGAAAGACATATTATAATAATAATAATTATAATAATAATAATAATAATAATAATTAAATTTGATCTATTTAAAACAAATAATAATAATAATAATAATAATTAAAATTTTATCTATTTAAAACAATGTAATTTATTCATAGCATAAGGTGCCTCTACCACAAATATTCAATTTGATTGGTTAAATTTTTAAAAAGTATTTTGTCTTAAAATAATTTAATAAAAATAAATAAATAACTTCCTTGTGAAAACAATTTTCACATTAATTATGTCCTCTTCAGCATTCTCTACCATATCTTTAATTCTAGGAAAAATATTCAAATATACAATTAAACTTTCAGAAAAGGCTTATTTATGTCATCAGTTAAAAGTTTGACTCATTTATGCCGTTACCGTTAAAGAAAAGGCTTATGCATGCAATTATTTTATAACTGTGATTTTGCAAAATCATTTTTAACACGTGACCAATTATAATTCGGCCACATCATCAATTTTTTTAATTAAAAAAATCATAATTCTGAAAAAAAATTGAATTGTTTTTTTTTAATTAAATAAATTGATGACGTGGACAAATTATAACTGGCCACGTCATCAATTTATTTAATAAAAAAAAATCAAAATTCTGAATAAATTTTTTTTTTTTTTTTTGATTTTTTAATTAAAAAATTTGATGACGTGGTCGAATTATAATTGACTACGTATCAAAAATGATTTTGCAAAACCACCGTTAAAAAATAATGACATGAATGAGCCTTTTCTTAAATGCCAATAGTATAAATGAGTCAAACTTTTAACTGATAACATAAATAAATCTTTTTTAAAAGTTTAATGACATATTTGAGCCTTTTCTTTTAATTCTATTCCAGTAGCCTCAATCTTCACCACTTCTGTCTCAAGCACCTTTTAATTTCTCACCTCATCTTTCATAATATGGTCTAGATTGCATTAAACATACAACAAACTAAAAAAAATTCAGATATATACATATATATATAATTTTTTTATTTTTTTTTTAGGAAAAAAAAATTCTTCTTCCTAACCACAAATAAAATTTTAAACTTCCTTGGTCAGTCCCCCCCCCCCCCCTTTTTTTTTTTTTGGACTTTTTCAATAGAAAATGAATTGTCATTTGGAACGTTCGATGCCTTTTACGCCTAATGCCCTAGTGTATTATTTTAATAGTATTATGCCTTGAAAAACACTGTAACCTTAATATTTCATATCTCATAAGAGAATTTATTGCTTAAATTGTAATTATTTTTCTTTTTAAAATATATTTTTTTTAAAATATGACACAGAAATTAAGATTAGAAAGATATGTTAGTCTTTTAATTTAAATTGGATAAAAATCTATCTGACACAATACCTAACCCATAGAATCTAATTTTATATGCTACACCTTATTTAAAATGAGAACCTTATTTGGTCAAGTCCTAACTTACGTATGAAATATTTTTGAGACGCATGCTATCCATCGTTTGCATTTTGCGTTATATTCTATAATACTCATTCTGTTCATTATTAATTTTTATATTTTTTATTTTTAGAGTAAATTATTAGAATTTTATTTAATATTTTATGATTTTTTAAAATCATATATGATATGTAAAAAGTTATAATGTATAGTACTTTTCGTATAATTTTTGAATATTTAAATTTTTTATTTAAAATAAAGAATTAATATAATTAAATTCAACTTTAAAAATTAGTCAAATTAACTTTCAAAAATCACAATATGACAAATAAAAATGAATGGAAAAAATATTTTTTTTTATTTGATTGCTTTTACTTTGACTGAGTTTTTTTAAACATTGTCGATCTAAAGATTGCTAAGTTAGATATTTGACTAAAACATACCTAATGAATACAAGACTAATAGATATATACCAGTAAGGAGGTAAAGACCGCTCGAATTCATTATCGACAGGCTTAAAAAAAAAGAGACTAAAACAGAGACTATTTAAAAATTCATTGAAATTTTCACTTTTTATTACTTTTTAAAAAAATTGAGTTTTGGAATAAATAATAACTATTCGACTCTTCCTTACAAGTATTAAAAAACAATGGGTGCTAACTTAATTTAAAGGAAATTTATTAGGACTAGAAGTTTTACCTAACTACTTCTAATTTGTCATTAGATAAGCATACTTTTTTTTCAAGAATAAGAAAAAGGGAAAAAGCAAACCCCAACTCGACAATGAACGAATATTTAGTACAAACCACGAGGTGTACTTTTTAAACAAAATTAAAATATTTTTTTGTTTTAATTTATATAATATATTTTATTTATTAGTTTGTTTTAAATATAATTATCTAAATAAATTGTATGATCTTTTTATTGTTGATGAAATAATATTCTTCAGCCCATATTATCTGTTATGATGTGCTTCTTGCTAGTCAAATTATTTGACTTTTGCTCAATATTTTTTTATCATGAAAAGAATTGTAATTTATATTATTTTTTAATATATAAGTTTGAAATTGTGAAGTTCATATAATTTAATTTAATATAATAAGATAATTAAGTTAATTTTGAGTTCGAATTAGAAAATTAAAATTGAAAGGAGTATGACCACATAAAAGTCCACTACATATTTAAATTATCAATTTTAAAGATATGTTTTTTGTTCTTAAATTTTATGCTTATGTCATATAAAGTGAGACTCCATTAGTATTTTACGTTCTCTATCTCAATTTTCAATATAAAAAAGAGACATATTTTTATGTTTAATACATAATTTAATTTTAAAAAATCAATATTAATTTTAATAAAATAATTTATGAAAAACAACTTTTTAATTATCATATCAAGTTAAATTAATTTATTTATATAAATTGAAACGGAGGATATTAAGTAATTAAGGAGTGGGATATTGAGGTGGAAAACATACTTATATTACTACTAACCCACTATTGCAAACGTAGCCCATATATTTTTATGGAATAGTGACACATAACGTAAATATATATAAAAAACACACACGATTCTTCTAAGTACAAACTATGGGCCCACGCGTTTTCTTATGGGCCCACACCACAAAACAACCTTTCCTCCGCCTCCATCGCCGGAGCCCAATTGTTTTATCCAATTTTTTTTCCATTTTACCGTCTTTTCTTTTTCTTTCTTCTACTCTCAAGTCTTTTTCACCATTAATCTCAGTAACAAACAGTAGCAGAATCGCTGTATATCCACACAATCTCTCACCCCATGCCAAATTTTTTCTGGCATATTACTGAAAGTTTTTCATTTTTTGTTACTATATAATCATACGTATCAATCACTCCTTCTTCTCTTTCTTTATATAGTGAGGGACTATCCTGAACTTAGGTCTTAGCTGTTGAAGATTATTATTATTATTATTATTCTTTTATCTTCTTCGATCGATCGGTTGATGCATGTTGTTGTTTTTGTTTTGTTTTGAACCATTCCAGTATTTCATGGTTATCTTCTCATTTTTCGATTCCACCGCTATCATAACATCACCTTTTTTGGACTTTTTATTATTCCAATCTATCGATTGCTCCACTATAATAACATCACCTTTTTGGAATTTTTATTCCAATCTAAAAAATGTCGATGAAACGGCAATCGCAAGACGATTCCAAGTCTACACTCGATGCAGGTTCTTCTGAGGATAAACGTCGCCGGAGTCTGCCTTCTTTCAGCAGGTTAATATTTGTTATTTTAAGTTCTTCATCAGGAATATTCAGAAATCGCTAATGGTTTTTTTTAAGTGGAGAAAGAATTTTGTTGTTTGGTTGTTAGTTTTAGTTTTACAAAGTGGCGTTAGTATTAATGCGGTGGAGGTTGGTGGAGGTTTGAATTTTTGAGATGTGATGTGAGTTATGAAGAAGAAAAAATGGATGTAAGGTTGCTTTCTCTTTGGGTTTCAGTTCATCAATGGTGCTAGTTTTAGTAAACTAGAGTTGCTGATAAATTAATACTGAATTAATGCGTCGTTCAGTACTCATCTATGTATGCATTTAATAAAGGGGACCAAATAGGGAAACAGTATTTGTTCTCTTCTGCTGCAATTCTTTATTGCTGACAGTACTTTTTGTTATTATTTCATGTAGTGTGATTACAGAAGTAATGAATATGAGTAAAGTGCAACATTTTATGGAGCCAGTTTTGGAGCCACTTATTCGTAAAGTGGTAAGGCTATGTTCATTCCTCTTGAGTGTGATTTTGCTAATTTTTGTATGAACTTGTATCGTTAGATTCAAAAATTGTCATCTAGGAGTAATATTTAAGTCTGGTCTTGCTGCTCTTCCCAAAATAAAGTGTGTTTGAATTTTGAAACGAACAAGGAGCAAGTGCTTTTTCAAAAGAAAATTGGGAATCCAATGAGTGACACATTTTGTTACCTTTTAAATTGGTGATGTTCACTTTCCACTTTCCTTTTTCTTGATTCCTACTTGTAACGAAAAGCGGTTAGTACCATTAGCAAGAATTCAGTGGATAGTTTCTATGACGACAATTGCTTGTTGTTGTACTTTGTTGTTATCCTTGTTCTAATTTCTTGCCAATATTTATTACCAAGGCTCATCAAATTTAGGCAGTTTTATGGTGTGCATATGTTTAATAAATATTATATTTTATATTTTTTTTAAAAAAAGAAAGTTGAGTTAAAAAGTTAGAGACCTTTATCAAAATCTCTGGAAATGAAAGGATCATAAAACCTTTTAAGTAAAATTATCACTTAGTTTGGTAGTCTCTAGATGCAAAATATGATAAGCATGTTGCCAAAGGGAGTTTGAATGAAATTCTAGTGATTGAAAGAAATTATGCTAATGATTTCAGCTTTTGTATAATGAATACATCATATTCTAATGATTACCTAATATACTTAATAACACTTCATTGATCTCAAAAGAAATGTCCAGGTTGCTAATTTAGTTCCAAGATAATGGTACCCTCTATAAAACTGAAATTTCATTTTATATTTTATCATCTAGAAAGTGACACAGGACTTGGCCCATCACCACTTTAAAGAACAAATAACAGGAAGTCAGTTTTATAAGAAATATATAATCTTTCATCACTAACAAGCAGGTAAGCTTATTGGGATGAAGTGAAAACTATTAATTCTTGCTTTATTTCAGGATCTAAATTGTCTTTTTCTGGTTTTCCTTAAATATTTAGATTAATTAAGCTAATCGGGAGATGAATGCATTTTCAACTTGAACTTATAGGTAAAAGAGGAAGTTGAATTGGCTCTCAGGAAGTACATGACTACCATTAAACGGTAGGCAATTGGACTCCATCGTTCAAATGCTACATCGGCTTCATAGTTTCTTGTTATGACTTGGTCTTACAGTTTTTTTTTGTATTTGCACCTTATTAGGAATTGTGGGAAAGATGTATTTGCTTGTGAACTTCGAAGCCTGAAACTGAAGTTTTTAGATCTCATCTCTCCCCCAGTATTTACTGGAACTCGCATAGAAGGAGAGGAATCTAGTTTGAAAGTAGCCCTGGTTGATGTTCTTACTGGGGAAGTTGTCTGTAGTGGTCCTGAATCCTGTGCAAAAGTTGAAATAGTAGTACTCGAGGGAGACTTTGACGGTGATGATGGGGACAATTGGACTGCAGATGAATTTAAGAACAACATTGTGAGAGAAAGGGAAGGAAAGAAACCTCTCCTTACTGGAGATGCATTTTTGTATCTTAAGGAGGGCATTGGCTGGGTGAGTGATATTTCATTTACTGATAACTCAAGCTGGACAAGAAGTCGTAAATTCAGGCTGGGTGCTAGGCTTGTTGATAGCTTTGAAGGGATCAGTGTACGAGAGGCGAAGACGGAATCCTTCATTGTCAGGGATCACCGAGGAGAGTGTGAGTTCCTATTAATCTCTTTTCTTTCTACTATACTATTAGTTGTATTAAATGATAGATTTTCTTTTCAGAAGCTGTGAACTCTTATCATTATAGGCCATTATAGACACTACTTGACTTGAAAGATGTTAGACAGTGTCCTTTTCACATCAGCTATCTGCTTTCTGTTGGAAACTTCATAGGTGTACCAAGTTTGTCATTAATCTCATTTTTGGAGAATTTATTTATCGGTTTGTAGTGTCTATCTTTAGGTTTTATCATTTGAGATTCTAATCATGATTTTGAATCTCAAAGCAATTGATTTTTCGGATAATATTCAAGTCTTCTGGGTGTGGAACTGATTGCTCAATAATTTATACTCATGTGTTGGATTTTGAAAATATGCTGAAAAATTGATTTTAACTGATGAACGATAGCAATAACTGTCTTCTATTCACCATACCTTAACTTAATCGTAAATTGTCACTAGAATATGACTTTCAATTTGGGTGTATGATCTTGGCACCAAACATGGTTGAAAGTGATTGTTCACATTCGAAAAATCGGAATAGAAGCAAAGATGTGTAGTGTAGTTTCTGAAACTTCTCAATCGTTGTTTAGGATTGAAATTATTTTGAATGCTTGAAGGGAAGAGTGTGGTAGGAATATTTATAGAAAGTGTTTTTGATGTCTTGGATTGCCTAAAATAAAATGGGTCATATAAAATTTGACAGGGGAAGTAGATGATATCGTGTTATGTGTATGACTTAAATCCTTAATACAAAGAAACATACTTACAGAGAATAACATATATAATATATAGGCAGACAATGCTGAAATATTGACACAGGGAAAAAACACTTTGTTTATATGAGTGAAAAAGAATTAAAATAATAGTAAGTTCTTTTAGGCAACTATTTAATTTACAAGGTATGGTAATGATGATGTTATTTCTTATTTGTCCGAGTCTCTGAGTTGTGTTTCCTTTATGCTTCATCTTGAGATTTGATACCTTAAATGACGTGCTCAGTGTTACCATCAATGTCTCATTCTTACCATTGTTTGACATCAACCATCTTTGTTGTGGCCTATCTAAAATATCTATTGCATTTGGTCAAAATCCTTATTCAGTTAATTATACTTTCCATTATTAAAGTTTGTCTCTGGAAATTGTTAGATTTACGCTCCTTGTTGTTGGGTGAGACGGAAGTGATACTGAGACCTGAGTTGCTCAAGTACTAGATTTTGATCGTTTTCCTCATGTAATTCACCTAGAATTAGTGATTTAAAGACAGAAAGGTAAGTCAAAGACAAAAGCCTTGAGACAGGAGGCGATCTCTTGTAAGCTTTTTACTTTGCCTTATTTTAAAAAAAACAGCCATTCCAGAGTAGGAAAGTTGATATTTTTAAACACCGGTTAAGGAGAGTGTAAGCGACTACTGTAGGTATGAAGATATAAACTTGCTAGTGAAAGAATCAAGGAGTAGGAAGATAATAGTTCTTGACTTCTAAAACCTTAGGCAGAATGAAAATGGGAAAAATGACAGAAGCAGACACTGAAAGTATTAACGGTTCCACCTTAAAGGCGACTAAAGTCTCTTTCACCTTTGTATGATTAAGCATCTTATTGAAATTTTTATTTGGAGGTGGATTTATTGTAGAACTTTTAATCAAAATGTACAATGAATTTGTAACATATTTGGAAACAAAAGCCAAATTAGAATTCATTTCACTGAACTTAATGCTTTGATTGGTTTCTTGAGGATTAACTTGATAATGAGCTGTGCATAACCTGGGTGTAACAGCTAATGGTAGTTGGTTCTGCAAAAATACAATGAACGAGATTGTGGTTAGAACTTAGAAGTTTTCGAATAATTCTCAAGTCTAATATTCAATAGAACGTTATTTAACTTATTGCTTTATATGTAGTGTACAAGAAGCACCATCCCCCTTCTCTTTCAGATGAGGTATGGAGGCTGGAAAAGATTGGCAAAGATGGAGCTTTCCACCGACGTTTGAGCAAGGAAAGAGTCAATACTGTGAAAGATTTTCTGACTCTACTCTATCTAGATCCTACAAGGCTTCGGAATGTGAGTGCACTGCATTCGTCTTACATATATAAATGGACTTAATTGACATGTCGCTTAAAATGATAAAGCTATTTCTGCCTTGTTGAATAGTAACAAAGATGACTGTGATAATAATTGGCATATTTCCAAATGTTTGTGATTCTTTATGAGCCTGGTTAATTCATTCACGGGAATCTTTGATGCTAGTTGACACCTTTGTTTTTCTTTGGCTATGCTTGCTAAAAATTTCCTTTCTTTGATTAACTTGGTCGATTATTAACCTCTTTGAGCATCCTCTGTATTCCTTAGGTGTTCTATAACAGAATTTGGCTTGGTTTGGTTACACTGGGTCGACGTCATGATTAAGAAATTTTATAAATCTAGATAAAATATTGAGATCTCTTGTGTTTTTGATAAAAATGACAAATCTTTTATTTCCTTTTCCTGGGAAATCTTGCAGGTTCTTGGGACAGGTATGTCTACCAAAATGTGGGAAGTCACGGTGGAACATGCTCGAACTTGCTTACTTGACAAGAAAGTATACTTATACTACACATCTGTATCTGGTCCAAAAACTGGTGTTGTTTTTAACATTGTTGGACAAGTGATGGGGCTTTTTCCAGATTGCCAGTTTGTTTCTGCTGATAAATTGTCCGAAACGCAAAAGGCATGTATTCATAATAAATAAGCACATTTGTTTTATTGCTGTATTTTTTTTCTTCACATATCAACGCTTGTATTATAGATATTTATACTTTCCATTGCTTCTTATGGAATGCTCAATGACTTTAATCCTTTTTCCTTTCAGGATGATGCTCGTAATTTGGTGATTTCTGCATTCAGACACTGGGAAGAAGTAGTCTCTTTTGAGGATGAGTCGTCTCTTATGGATTGGGTTATGCAAATTTCCACTGTTCAGTTCCCCTCAAACTCACCCATGGTGGGTACCAGTGATGATGTTTTAGCTTCCCAGAAGGTTAGCAGAAGTGAATATCAGTCACTAAGTGCGTCAACGCCTGATATCATGCCTTCTTTCTGTTCAATCGCTGGTTTCAGCAGCTTGGATGACTATGTCTTGCATGGTATAGACAGCATGGATGTTACGTTTGACCAACCATTAAATTTCCCCGGGCAAGACACTAACTCCTTGATGGCTGATACTGATTCTATAACTCCCCCATCATTTTGTGATGATGATCATCTGCCTTTCTTTGATACCGACTATTCCCTTCCCAGTTCAAGCTTTGCTCCATCACCGGATCTACAATGTGCTGTCAACAGCTTTCTTGCTCATAGCAATTCAGTTGTTCCTCTGGATAAAGCTCAAAGGAGATGGAAGATGCTATTTAGTGTTCTCAGATGGTTCTCTGTAAGGAGGATCGTGAACAAAAGAACCATCATATCTTGAAGACAGATGTTCTCCTTATGCATGCTGAGGTAAACGAATCTGTAGGAAATTGCTGCCCGATGCAATATTGTGTGCAGTAGTAGAGTCAGTAGAATTTTCTTTAGATATATGTAAAATTGTTCAGTTAGCACAAATCTTGCTTTCCAGTTTTCATTTTTTTAATCTTTGATCAAAATTTGAGTCTTGTGAATGGTATACAGTCCTTGGTGCCAATAAACGTTTGTACATATTAGGTCGATGTGTGTAGATACAGCAGCAACCTTTGCTGCATTATTTATTTTGTGCATGTGCATATTTCCAATTTTATCTTGTGTTTAATTTCAAATAATTACCATTATAACACACTAATGAACTTGATAAATAAGGTAGTTGTGTCTTAGATTTCATAATATTATTGTGAAATAAATGAATAACTTAGTCTTGTGAGAAACTGGAAGTTCTTTGCATGATGAGACTGGATGTAGACCAAAACAAAACACTGTACAATTGACTTATGTAATCCAGCATCATAGTTAATCAACTAGTGTTTACTGCGTATGGTATGCTGTCTAACATATATTTCTTCTGGTATACATGTTGTTTCTTAAGAACTGTAGTTAGAATTGACGAGTGAGTAATCTAATATAAGTGATGGCTGATCATCAAACTGCCAGAAATCATCTGTTTTCTAGACTTGTTTGAGGTCCAATACGGTGAAAATAACTTCTATTTGCTGGACTTATTTGCTTGAGTTGGAGCTTTGGACCATTTATTTATTTTCACTTGCAGTATTTATTCGATAAATGATATAACAAGCTTGCAACTTATTCAATCAAAAAAAGATGAAATACTTTTATTTTTTCATTAAACGAGCTATTCAGCTGAAACATAAACAGAAAATATAGCAAATCGTTTCTGTATCCATTGTTTGGGATTAAGATACCTAAACAACAATCATTACATAAAAAATAAAATAAAAAATGCATCTGACTACAATGATAATCTAAGTTGCAAAGCATTTCAGTATTTCAATTATTGTTTCCTAGAGAAAATTACTTCCAATTATATCATCAACTACTTGATAGGAAATTGTAACAATTCAGCCTTTAAAAACTGTCAGAACATTTGATCAATTCCACTTCCATTTCAGTTTGGTAAAATCAAACGTGAAAATTGACGACATGATTGTTATTAACAAGTACGACATTATGTTGAGGTTATTTTATTTATATATGCTATTCTTACTTTCTTTTCTTTTTTTTGTAAGAAAGAAATTTGTTTGAATATCAAATAGTGAAAGTTATACTACTAAGTTTCCAAATACGGTACTTTTCTAAAAATAATTGTCACTACTAATATTTAGAAAGAATAAGTAATAGAAAATTTGTTCACGGTAAAATAGTCTTTCCATTTCATATTAATTTAATTTTTAATGTATTTTTTTCGTCTTCAAATTAATTTAATTATTTAATTTTCAAAATTTCTTTTAAAGAGTTCTTCTAATTTTACCTTTCATTATTTATGGATTTATTTAGCTATCGTTGAGATGTGTTATTTGATGTTATGGCAGTGGCGGCGCGAAAGAATTGTCGCCGCAGACAAAAAGAACCACTATGTTTAATTGTTTTTGATGATGAAGAAAAGATAAATTATTATTTTTTTATAAAAAATGAATTAGAAATAAGAAATATAACATATATGAAAATAAAATTTTAAAATTAACCTAATTGACACATGGCAATTATTGATTAGTGTGTATATGCACTTTCTTTTTTATACTTGGGTTTGATCCAAAAATGAAATACTTTTACTATTTTTAAATTGTTTAAGGGGTATTAAGACCTTTGTAAAATTGAAATGTCTTTTTAAATAAAATGTTATAGCTAAAGGGAGTAATGATGTATTTTTTCTTTTAAAAATAATAACTTAATAGACAATATAATATTGCTTGGAACAATTCATAAGACAAGAATATGAATATATAAATTATTGTATATTATATAACACTATATATATCTATATTTTAGATAAATATATTATTAATTATAGTTTTTAGAGAGTCAATTGTTTCACAAATTATCAAATGAAGTCAAATGTTACATAAACTATCAAAATTATTTTAGATTAGCCAGTTAGAGCATAATCTTTATTTTTATAATATATAATATTTGGTATATAGTATCATTAATATTGTAGTAATTTTACGCTTTAAAACACATTCAAAATTAAAACAATATCTTTTAAAAATTAAGTATTTGATAAATCTTATTAGTTATAATTGAATTACTTTTTTTTTTTCATTTATAGATCGATACTTATACGATCCGTGGAACATTCAAGACTCAAGAGGAGAAATGAATATTCGAGTCTCAGCAAACTTTCTCCAGAAACTTGTAGACTTCTAAAGAACATGTCAGCTCCTTTTCTATATATAAACTTTCGCTCTGTTATCATCAACCACAGAAAAAAATACAGCGAAGAAAATTTCCGCAAAGAAAAAATAAAGCAGTTTACTGATAATAGAAGCAAACAAAAATGGTGAAAACAAGAGTTAGCTTTATGAGTTTTCTTGTTTTAGCAATGGTTGTAGTCTTTTTTCCGTCCCAAATTAAGGCACTAATGCCATACACACGCCCCTTTTGGGACATAGCATTTCCTCCAGAAGATCCTTTCAGAATTCTTGAACAAACCCCATTAACTATCCCAAAAGGGGTGGAATCCATCGCTTTAGCTCGATCAGATTGGAAGGAAACAGCAACAGAGCATGTAATTACACTTGACATTCCAGGGATGAAGAAGGAAGACATTAAGATTGAGGTGGAAGAAAACAGAGTGTTGAGAGTTAGTGGAGAAAGGAAAACAGAGGAAGAAATTGAAGGGGAGAAATGGCACAGAGCTGAAAGAAGTTGTGGGAAATTTTGGAGACAGTTTAGATTACCTGGAAATGCTGATTTGGAACACATTAAGGCTCATTTGGAAAATGGTGTTTTGGAAATTGCTGTACCAAAATTGGCTGAAGAGAAGAAGAAACAGAGTAAGGTGATTAGTATTGCAGAGGAAAGCAAAGCTGTTGGTGGTGAGGATATTAAAGCTAATAAAGATGAGATGTAAAATTAACAAGTCTCTAGTTTGGTTTGTTGATTGTTTTTTATAAAATAAAAATTAAAATTGTGTACTGCCTTTTTGTGTGTGTAATAAAGTTGTTGAATATGTAACTAAGCTTATGATTTCTGGTTGTTAATATTATGAATCTCCTTGTGATGAAAATTATTTTAGAATAAAGAGTAGGGACTTCTTCTGCAGATAAAGTCCGAAATTTATTACTAACAGCGTTAAGTGAATTAGCTGCGACGTTATTAAGGCTATGTATCATCATTTGTTAATATCTACTTACTTACCTTCTAAATATTGTGTGCCAATGAAATTTATTTCTCTTTACTATTCGAATATACATCCAATTACAAAAATAATGCAACTAGACAAATATATATTCATAGTAACATCCGGTATGAAGAAATTACTAGTGAACACTCTAGGCAGAGATTTTTCTACCTAACAGATGTGTTACTAAGATTGGAAAAGATATGTTACTTTTAATTATGTGTTACTGAGATTGGAAAAGATATGGTACTTATCTATTACTCCTAACGGATATTGTGCAGTGAATGGTACAGTGGATACAATGATTTTTTAAATTAAAAAAGATGTGTTCGATTCAAATGATAATGATATGGTCTTATTGTTTAAATTTTGGGCATGAGAAATTTTTTTTGTTGGAGCATTTTCTTCCACCAAGTAGGGCTGTAAGGAATTTGAAATAGTCTTCCTTATTGGTTAAAAAATACAAATTACGAATATTTGTTCGGCAGATATCTCATATGGGCCTCTCTTATAAGTAAGCTGGTGGAACAGACGCTACTATTTAGCCCAGAAGATCATCAATCATCATATCGGCCTTTTGTTTTTGTTTTTTTTCTTTGGATAACCAGGGGCGGATCCACACTACACTGGGTGCACGTGCACTGGTAATTTCTGAAAAAATCATATGTATATATGTCTATTTATCTTGAAAAATTGGTAGTAATTAAGATAGTTAAGAATGCACCCATAAAAAACATAGAAGTGTCCTTGTGCAATTGGTAGAAAGTAGAGATATCACCCACTAGATCAGAGTTTGAAACTTACTTAAGCCTTTTTTTTTTTTTTTTTTAAGTTTAGCTTAGACCTTATATTTGAGCTATGTTAATATTGGTGCACCCAAAACCTTCAAATCCTGGGTTCGCCTATGGGAATAACGTGTATATATATAATACTATTTAAACAAAACTGGCTAATCAGTGGAACTAATTTAGTAAAAGGAACACCTTCACCTCCCTATATTTGCCAATCATCTTTCATGCTACACTGGATTAATCAAATGATTTCTTTCCCATATTTAGTATAGGAAATATGTGCAATATCATGAGTTTTTATAAATGAAAAAATAAACAACGATCTTTTTCCACCTAAAGGACAAGGGTCAATGGCCCAATATGAAGATAATACCTTCGATTTCCTAGACTTTTTTTGGGCTTGAATTGAAGATTTGGGTTGTTGGTATTAGGCTTGTGATGGATTGGCATTGGCCCAACTTCCATTAGTCCTTCTGTCATTTTTATCAGGGCAATTTTCATAAATTCCACTACTTTAGACCATCTTCAACCCAACATTAAATTTTACATCTATTTTGATATGTGAATAATGTTACAATAAATCATCTCATCAATTCACTTTATTAAATATTTTAAAATTATTCATTATATAAAAATATTAATTAAACATTATATAAATGATATATTTTAATTAAATTTCTAGTATATTTAATTAGTTTATGTAATATTTTTATAATATTAATTTTAAATATAAAAGTTAGCTTTTTTTATAAATTAAATTTTCTACATATAACTTTTTTAAAAATTAAATTTATATTAATTCCAATATAAATTATAATTGGATATAACTACAATTAACCTTCACAAAAATTGAAATACAAACATATAAATGTTTTAGAAAGAATTTGGGTTGTGAAATAAGAAAATATAAATTGAATAAATAATAATAATAATAATAATAATAATAATAATAATAATAATAATATGATAATAAAGAGAGAAAAATATTCCTTTTTGGTGTAAAATTTGATGCATTGGGTTGGAGTTAATTTACACTAAAATAGTGCGACACCAAATTTAGTGTAAAATTTGGTGCTTGAGTTAGAGATGTACTTAGTATCTAATTACTTAGATATCACACTAGTTTGTAAGATTACACTCCTTACCATATTTTGGATCTCGTATACGTGTATGTGTCTCTTTCATATACATGTATCTCGTACCAATTAGTGTGTCTAATTAAAAGATATAATTGAAAGTCATTAATTAAGAAGTGTGCCTAATTAAGATATATGAGTGAAATTTATTAATTCAAGAGAAAATATGTTTGCAACAACTTTAAAGGACATGACATATCAAAATTCCTAAAAAAATCAAAACAATCAAAATCCTTCTTCTTTTTTTGGCGATTCAACAAAGTTCAAACTTTTTAACTCGGATTGACGAACTATTATTTAGTTACATGCGTATATTTTGCTAGATACATTTACACTTAATGAGATACATTGCTAAAAAAAATTAGATACATATAATCATAACTCAATAATGTATCGAATACGTTAATAATGTGCCAAATACATGCGTAAATCTCCAATACATGCATGGATTGATTCAAATACACACTTAATTAAATACAATGATAAAAAAAATAGATACATATAATCTTAAATCAATAATGTGTCAGATATATCAATGATTTCAATATGATTCAAAAAGTCCTTTCTTATCTTCTTTCTCGTTTAAGTTTATCACAAATATTGCACAAAAACTATCTTTCCATTTGCAACAAAGTACATACTATAGTTCTCTTTTGTTTTAGTTAAAATATTGTACAGTTCATTTTTAGTTAGTTACTCATTTTTAGTTAAGAAAGTTAGTTAATTTGTTATAGAGTTAGTTAGTCCATATTGTAAAAAGATTAGATCACATGTTTTATACTTCTAGATTTGTACAAGTACTCATTGATACAGTTGAATACACAAGCTTTATATTTCACAAATTAATAACTCTGTTCTTCTCTCTCGGATGGTTATCATTGTCAGTAGCTTCCATTGTTGAGCTTACTGAAGCTTACAATGCTGGCAATTCACAGTTTTCTCATGGTATCAGAGCAAGTTCGACTCTGAGGTATTCATCATCTGTTACATTTTGTTTTTCGTACGAGTTTTCTACTTCTTCTTCTCTTTGCGATTTGTTCATCTTCTTCTTCTTCTGGATCTATGGAAACTGCTCCAAATTCTAGCCAATCTGGTGGTTCCACCAATCAATCTAGTGGTTCAACATCTTTTTCAATTGATCCCAATAGTCCTCTATACATGCATCCTTCTGATAACCCTGGAGCCATGCTCGTACCTGTGCAGTTTACTGGAATTGGTTATCGTTCATGGCGACGTAGTGTTTTGAGGTCACTATCAGTCAAAAACAAATTAGGATTCATCAATGGAGATTGCCCACGCCCTCAATCGAATCATCCTTCATATCGTCAATGGGAACGATGCGATGATATTGTTACATCCTGGATTATGAATTCACTGTCAAAGGAAATTGCAGACAGTGTTGAATTCATCATGAGTTCTGCAGAATTATGGAGGGAGCTCTAAGATCGTTATGAACAGACTAACGGTGCAAAATTGTATCAAATTCAGAGGGAAATTAATGATCTATCTCAGGGATCTCTTGACATTACAGGGTATTACACCGAATTGAAAAAATTATGGGAAGAACTTAGTACTTTGAGTATCACAACTCAATGTAGTTGTACTTGTATCTGTGGAGGAAAGGATCTCGTTTATAAAGCTGAACAAGATCGAAGGTTAATTCAGTTTCTTATGGGTTTGAATGACATTTATAGTGTGATACGTGGTAGTATAATCATGATGAATCCATTACCCTCTATAGCACAAGTTTTCTCTCTTTTGGTTCAAGATGAGCACCAAAGGGAAATTAAACCATCTAATCACTTCAATGTGGAGTCGAGTGCATTACATGTTGGATCTGGAAGACCATCTCAGTCCTACATAACAGATTTCTCACCAACTCAATCACATAATCCTTCATACAAAGATAGATTTTGTAACTACTGTAAGAGAACAGGTCATATTATGGAAAAATGTTATAAACTTCATGGCTATCCATCTGGTTCGAATCCACCTCAGAACTCTAGAGCTCCTCCAAAGCCCTCTCAGAATAATTCCAGAGTTCCTCCAAAGCCTCCTCAGAGTAAATGAACTGGATACATGACAGTAGCAAATGTTCATTGTCAAAATTTGGCTCATGGAAAAGAACCAGTTATAGATCAGAATGAGGAATTATACCGTGTAAGTCTCACCAAGGATCAATATGGTCATCTACAGAACATGCTTAAGAACTTTCAACAATAACATGAAAATAAGGAATCCACCATGAGCTCAGCTTTTGCTAATGGACCAACTGACTTTGCAGGTATTATAATTTGTACCTCTTCTATAGATTTTGGTAAACAATCATGCAAATGTTTCAAAAACAGATCTGAATCATGTATTTTGGACTGAGGAGACTCAAACCACATGACCTTCAATATATCTCTTTTGCACAACATTACCTTCTTGCCCTATCCGTTGTTAGTTGAGTTACCTAATGGCTATAAGGTTAAGGTGACTCAAATTGGTAGTGTAACATTAGGACCTATGATCAGTTTAGAAAAAGTCTTGTTTGTGCCATCTTTCAAATACTATCTTATCTCTATCCATACTATGTCTGCACATTCAAATTGCACGGTTAGTTTTAACAAAACTTCTTGTTTTATGCAGGCCCCTTCAATGAAGAGGCCTATGGTCATTGGTAATGCTAGTGATAGTCTCTATTTTCTATGTTCAAATTGCTTGAAGAAATCCTTCACTAATTCTCTATGTAATAGTTTACCTTCCTACAACAAATGTACTACTTGTGTAGACAATATTCCTTCTTCTAAACAATGTATTCCTTTAAATAAATCTTGTTTGAATGTCAAGAATCCTTCATTAGGTGTTCTTTCACACTCTTATGACTATGTGTCTAATCCTATTTCTCATACTGATGATTCTCATACATGCACTAGAAATGATGTAAACATTATGTGGCATAATAGGCTGGGGCATATACCTTTTGTCAAGATGAAGGGTATTTCTACCATCCCTGTCAAATTCTCTTCTAAACAGCCATTCATGTGTTCTATATGTCCCATGGCAAGACAGGAAAGACTACCTTTTAAGTCTAGAACCACAACAACCTCACACATTTTTGAACTTCTTCATGTTGATATGTGGGGACCATATCACACAACAACTTACAACAATTTTAAGTATTTCATCACCATTGTAGATGACTTTAGCAGATCAACTTGTACTAATTTGCTAAGTTCTAAAAGTAATGCATTGCAAACCTTAATAACTTTCATTGCAATGGTAGAAAATCAATTTGAAACTACTGTGAAAACAATAAGAACAAACAATGGTCTGAAATTTGTTAATATAGAAAAAAGCACTTTCTTTCAAGCAAAAGGAATTTTTCATCAGAAAACATGCCCCTACACATCACAACAAAATGGTATAGTAGAAAAAAAAACACAAACATTTACTTGAAACTGCTAGAGCATTGCTTTTTCAATCCAAACTATCTTTTAAATACTGGGGAGAATGTATATTGTGTGCTACATACATTATAAACAGACTTTCTTCTATTATACTTAATGGTGCATGTCCATATGAAATTCTATACAAAAAGAAACCTTTTTACTCTCACATGAGAAGCTTTGGATGCCTTTGTTACCCCACTGTACCCATACCACACAAATACAAATTTGAACCAAGAACCACTCCTCACATTTTTGTTGGATATCCTTATGAGACAAAAGGGTACAAGGTCCTAGATATGTCCACAAAAAGAATACATGTTTCTAGGGATGTTTTTCATGAAAATATTTTTTCTTTAGAGTGTGTTTGGTATGAAGGAAAACATTTTCTGGAAAATGTTTTCCAATTTTCTCATATTTGGTTGGGACAAAAGTTTTGGAAAATGTTTTCCAAATCAACTCATTTTCCTCAAAATTAAGGAAAATGACTTCCCTTCAAAAATTAAGGAAAACATTTTCCAAAACTCCCCTCAATTTCAAATTATAATTTTTTTTTGAAAAACATCAATTTTAAAAAAATATTTTCAATTTCAAAAATTTATTTTTTCACCCGATCCCTGACCCCTCCCCACCCACCACTGGCCAGCCCCCCCCCAACCCCCCCCTCTCCAAAAAATTAATTTTGCTTTTTAAAAATATTTTCAACTTCAAATTTTATTTGTAAACTCCTACCCCCCCCCCCCCGATCAGCCACCCCCCTCAACCCCAAAAAAATTAATTTTTTTTTAAAGTACTATCAACTTCAAATTTTTATTTTTTCACTCCTACCCCCTCCCCCACCCACTACCCCCCACACCACCCCCACCATCCCAAAAAAATAATAATTTTGATTTTAAAAATATTTTCAATTTCATAAATTATTTTTTACTCTAGTAAAAATAAAAGATGTCTCTCGAAAATATTTTTCATTCATAAATCAAACACTAAAAATCATTTTCGGAAAATATTTTCTACTCACCAACCAAACATGAGAAAATAAGTCCAAAATCTACTTGTTTTCCAGGAAAACATTTTTTAGGAAAACATTTTCCATGGAAAACATTTTCCTCCATACCAAACACACCCTTACATAATACTTTTTTTCCTACTTCATCTACTTCTTGTTTACAGTTTTCTACCTTCATTGATCTTTTAGATAATTCTGTTAATCATGGCACACAAGATAATAAAAAATAAACTGTATCAGATGGTCATAGTGTTGCATACAATCCATCATCTGATCCTATAATGCCTTCAACCTCTCCATCACCTGATCCTATAATGCCTTCAACCTTTCCTTCTAACCCCATTTCTGTTCCCACCATGCATCCAGAACCTAGAAGATCCACTAAAAATCCTAAATTTCCCAGTCACATGCATAATTATGTATGCAATATGCCACAACTTAAACCACATAATTCTCAACATCTTAACAATACTGCTACTTCTCTCGAGGCTCTTATCTCCAACCACCAACACATGGATCACAGTACATTAGTTCCTAGTAGTCAAGATCTTGTGAGAAATATTTGTATTGACAGGGAACTAATTTCATATGAAGAGGCTGCAATTG
The DNA here is from genome assembly GCA_022817965.1 of Solanum lycopersicoides. Classification (NCBI taxonomy): domain Eukaryota; kingdom Viridiplantae; phylum Streptophyta; class Magnoliopsida; order Solanales; family Solanaceae; genus Solanum; species Solanum lycopersicoides. The sequence continues at coordinate 77,045,932 of CM040620.1, forward strand.
ATCCTGCCTGGCATGTGGCCATGACACAAGAATTTGATGCTTTGCATTCTAATCATACTTGGGATTTGGTTCCGTTACCTAATGGGAAGAAAGTCATTGGTTGTAGATGGGTTTATAATATCAAGCACAAGGCAGATGTTAGTATTGAGAAGCTAAAAACAAGGCTTGTTGTCAAAGGGTACACACAACAGGCAGATATTGATTATACTGAAACCTTTTCTCCTGTAGTCAAGATGATCATAGTCAGGGCTTTGTTAATCACAACAATTAAACAAGGCTGGACTATGTATCAGTTAGACATTAATAATGCCTTCCTTCATGGAGATTTGCATGAGAAAGTTTATATGGAAATACCACCTGGACTTGCAGTTCATGATCTTAATTTGGTATGTAAATTGAACAAATCTCTGTATGGACTCAAGCAAGCTAGCAGGCAATGGTATGCCAAGCTCACTGAAGCCTTATGTTCTAGAGGATATGCTCATTCCATGTATGACTATTCCTTGTTCTACAAAAAGAAGAACAATTTGGCTGTTTATGTGGCTGTGTATGTTGATGATATAGTATTCATAGCAGACTTGAAAGTCTATCTCCATAACAGATTTAAGATTAAGAATTTAGGACTGTTGCAATATTTTTGGGTATGGAAGTACTTCACACAGATCATGGAGTCATAATTTCACAGAGAAAGTTTGTTCTTGACATGTTAAAAGAGTATGATTGCTTACAAATGACCTCTTTGGCTTCTCCTCTTGATCCCAATGTCAAATTGAAAGCAAAGGAAGGCAAAGTTCTTAGTGATAGAACTTACTATAGGAAGTTGGTTGGCAAACTGAATTTTCTTACAAACACCAGACTTGACATTGCATTTAGTGTTCAACATTTGAGTCAATTCATGCAGGGTTCTAGAGAACCTCATTTACAAGCTGCTTTTCATCTTCTGAGATATTTAAAGTCTGATCCTACACTGGGCTTATTTCTCTCTAAAGATGTTGATTTTACTATTAAGGGGTATTGTGATTCAGATTGGGCATCATGTCCAGATTCTAGGAAGTCTGTTAGTGGTTTCTTAGTGTTGTTAGGAGGTAGTCCAATCAGCTGGAAGTCGAAGAAACAAGAAACTATTTTTTTATCATCTGCAAAAGCTGAGTACAGATCTCTCAGGAAAATAGTTGGAGAATTGGTATGGCTGAGTAGGTTACTTACTGAACTGGATGTTCCTTTTTCAAAACCTATTTCAGTTTTCTGTGATAGTCAGTCTGCATTACATATAGCCAAGAATTCTGTTTTTCACGAAAGGACCAAACATATTGAGGTCGACTGCCATTATGTGAGACATATCTTGCAGCAAGGACTAATTTCTTTGCATCACATTACTACACAAGACCAGTTGGCTGATATCTTAACCAAGGCTTTGACAGGGATCAAACACTCTTGCATTCTTAGCAAGTTGGCAGTGTTGTTCTCACCTCCAACTTGAGGGGGGTGTTAAAATATTGTACAGTTCATTTTTAGTTAGTTACTCATTTTTAGTTAAGAAAGTTAGTTAATTTGTTATAGAGTTAGTTAGTCCATATTGTAAAAAGATTAGATCACATATTTTCTACTTCTAGATTTGTATAAGTACTCATTGATACAGTTGAATACACAAGCTTTACATTTCACAAATTAATAACTCTATTCTTCTCTCTCGGATTGGTTATCATTGTCAGTAGCTTCCATTGTTGAGCTTACTGAAGCTTACAGTGCTGGCAATTCACAGTTTTCTCAGTTTTGAATTTCCAAATTTAAGCGAATGTAAATATAAAGAATTGCAGTGGTAATTTTCGTGTCGTTTTTCGAGCAACAATAAATAAATATGCTTTTCATTTGGAGAATCACTTGCATGAAAGAAAACTCAGAAAATTCTAAATCAATGGAGTTTTATTTTAAAATTTAAAATCTAGAAGACAAAACAATTGAAATCTAAGATACATGACTTTAAAAATGATTATATAGACATAAATCTCAGATTGTTATATTTTTGTTTCAGATTTCAATTTTTAAAGTGTAATAGTGGAATTCATGGCGGAGAGAAGAAAGAAAATAGTGATGAAGATACAGGCTGATGAGAGAGAGAAACGAAAAATTGATTAACATAAAAGCTTGAATTTTGGATGATTTAATTGTGTATATAACTAATTTTAAGGAATATGAGAATTCAATGGTATCTTTAATAATACATGGTATAAAATATCAAAAATGATAGTTGTTAAAAGTAAAAAGTAAGAATAATACATTTGATAATGATATATGTCTAATAAAATAATTTATCTTTTTTAATACAAACATATTCCTTACCTTTTTCCCTTAATATGTAATAATTATTTGTCTTCAATTTTCTATTAAGATTGTGTACGATCAATTGTCTCATGTTAAATAGATCAAAACCTTGATTTCTTAATTATAAGATACTCCAGCAACTCAATGTTTTGTATGCTCAATTTAACTTGCATTTAATTGTTGGAATATAACACTCCAATCTAATTATAGTATTAAAATTTTCCTAAGGTGGGTTTGGATTTACCATTTGATGACTATGCTAGAACAAAAAGAGTAGTAAGGACACGTACTGAAGGATTTTACTGCAGAAACTTTCTAAATAAGGAGGAAAAATCATAATCCGAAGAGAACAATTAATGTCACTAATCACTATACTATCTATTCTAATTTATATTACATTTAAAAAAAAACTATTTTGTAAGGAATAACATATTTTTATATATAGTAACAATTCAACTTGAAAATGTCTATTTTACTATTTATAATATATGATTTATAGTCATAAAAATATTTATGACTTATTTTAGATTATAAATTTAAAAAATTAATTTTCTTTCTTAAATTTTCTATCAAGTCAAATAACATTACACATAAAATTGAGATAGAGAGAGTCATGCTTTATGGGCCCTAGTAAAGTTTACTCCAAAAATCACTACGAGCTTAAAAGAAAATGCTTTCTCTATTCTTATTTATATGTCGTTTTTACTAAAAATAGATGTTCCTTAATACTTGTCATTTCACAAAATCAATACATAAATAAGTATTATCCTTTGTCTTTTACACTTTAAAATTATTAATCTTGAAAGTAAGAATTTGACCAATATAATTTAAATAATTAATACATGTTCATTGATCAATTTATTAATCAAAATAAATTAATATATATTCATTTATTGAAAACTTGACTTTAAGAAAATACTAAGTAAGGGTAGAATAGTAAACTTACTTAATTTCTTAAGATATATGAAATCTAAAATGATGGCATATAAATAAGAACGGAGAAAATAACTTTTTATCTCAATAATTTTTCCTCCAAACTATAATATAACGCACATTTTCTGTTTTTTTTGGACACACTATATCTATATTTATGGCTCCAATAATTAGTTTGCTACAGTAAGAGAGTATTTTTCTCAAATGACACGGAGAGGGGAAGATATGTAAATATCCCCATGTAAATTGCATCGGGGCTTCACAGACGTTTCTTCGTAATTTTGGGGAAACATACTTATGAAAAGTGGTGGAGCTACCTCAAAGCTGACACTCCTTCATCGGAAAATTATATATTTTTTAAGTTCAATTTAAATTTAGTTTTACATGTATTTATTATACGTTATTTTCTCTTACATGTATTTCTGTTTGACATTTTGATATTTTTTTGTTAAAATTTCTAACTCTGCCACTACTTTATCGGCTCTCCAGTTTCGTGGATTTTTATAGTTCACACGAACTTTTTACAGGAAAACCGAAAAAGGATAGCCTCAACAACAACAACAAAAAAAAAATTGGGTAACAAAAAGAAGACTGAACTGTTTACCAAATTCTTTTAATTAATTTCTCAAAGCAAAAATTCAATTTGTAATACCTTCTAATAGAATTAGAGAGGAAGATTCAGTGGAAAATTCCTAGCAGCTACATAGGACGGTAGGAGTAGTTGGAAAAAAAAAATTAGTGAAAAAAAATTAATTAATTAATTCACTTTTAAACTAAGAATTTTTCCTATAAAGAGAATGATAGCTCAGAGTTTAATTAGTGAAAAAAAAAAGTTACAGTACTAAAAAGAGTATATTTTAAATATTTTTGGTAAAGCAAATTAAATAGGCATAAATGGATCTGGGAGAACATTCTGCTAATCATTCTGTTCCTGTCTCATCTTCATTTCGCAAACTAAGGAAGTTTGTCACCTCTCTCTTTTACTTGGTTTTATACTGCTCTAAATTTCACAAATCTAAACTTTCAAAATGCAAGAACGATCACGAGAATTATTTATTTCAACTAACTGAAACTATTGAATTCCAAAATTTGAGAAAGTTTCTCAAACACATCTTTGTAAAACATATAATCGAACACAATTTTTACTTTTGATAATTAAATTTCAAGTAAGTGAAAAATATTTGAAAAATCTATATTCCCGTCAAATGTCTTGTTAATACTCTATTTTATCTTGGGCTTTGATCAGGTTGTTTAATGCTGTGCTGCCGATCGTGCGTTTACGGAAGTTAATGAAGCGGCTTTGCGTCGATCCAGCTGTGAGCACCAAACTCATTAATTTAAATGTTTTTTTTTTTTATTATAAAGAAACAACATGTGCTAAAAGGTACTACTGATGGACTCCACCTAAGTAGAACAAGGTCGGTTTGGGCGATCCAGCTAGTATGTGAGATTAAGTTAGGTTCGAAATTTATTTATTTTCAAAAATCGTAATACTTTTCTTTGGTGTTGAGCAAAAGTCTTCACAACACGTGATTCTATCATAATGGATTGATCGGTTTTGTTCTACTCGGTCTATGAACAAATTTTATCCAGATTTTGTGTTGTAGAGTTTAGTATTGATATCCGTTGAGATTTTTTCTTTTTTCTGTTAATGTCTAGTTTAGTTTCTAGATCTATAGATTTGATTTTTAGTGAGAATATCTCTACCAATAAATAATGGACAAAGTCAAAGTAAAGATGTTGGCGTAGTACCGTTTATGTGTCCCCTTTATGCAACTTGTTAGTGGTTGTTATGCCGGAAATTCATTGACCACAACAATCATTCTTCCTTTCTTTCTTTGTTTTCTGTCAATATAGTAATGACTACTTTTATGCAGAAATAGTTGACTTGTTTAATTTGTGCCCTAGAATATTATTTGACACTCTCTCTTTTTAAATTTGATATAATTAAGGATTTAATTAATTTAGCATTTTAATCTATTGTATATAAAAGAATAAAAGGACTTGTACGATGTTCATTTAATTAATTTGCTTGTTCAAATACAGGCTGTAGAGATTTCAACCAGCCCCAGGCAATGATAAGCTTCTCTATTCCTTTTTAATTTAATTCATAGTATTGTTTTTCCGTATGATAGTGAGACCTTTATATGTTATTCAGAAAACTGCAGGAAAAATTGAATCCAGAGAATTTAAAATTACAGTTTTCGAACAACGTACGTGGTCCAATATATACTGGGCTCCCCATAGGAGATCAAGAGGGAAATCCCTTAGATCTACATTTAATGGACTGCAGTAGTCAAAATATTATGAATTGTGGGGCAGAAGCATCAGCAAAAGTGGAAATAGTTGTCCTTGAGAAAGATTTTACGAGGTATATTGGTGGCGAAAAATCGCTGATTCGTGGAAATCCTCAAGTCAGCTTGAAAAATGGGAGTGTTTCTGTAAGTCATATTTCATTCAAACATACTAGAAATTCTTTTAAAAAACGTGAATTGAGACTGTGTGCAAGAGTTGTGTATCCCTTCAACAGAATCGTGGAAGCAGTCACTAAACCATTCTTTCTCAAGGATCGTCGTTCCAGTACGTACCTAATTAATTCATTTAAATTGCGTACTATTTCATTTTTTATTTCACTAATTTAATTAATTTGCAGTGGGAAAGAGCCTGAAGCCCCTAATACTTGATGATCAAGTTTGGAAACTGCAAACGATTCGCAAAGACGGTCCTTTCCATAAACGTTTGATGAAGGAAAACATTGAAACAGTCCAGGACTTCTTATTTCACTACTTTTTGAACCGTGAAAACCTACTCAGAGTAAGACAATTAATTAATTAATGACAATAGCTTAACTGTCGTTAAATCTGAAACATTTTGTATGAATAAAGATCCTTGGCAGGCATATGAACGTGAAGAAATTGGATGCAGCAGTAAATGAGGCAAAGAGTAAACTTGAGTTGAAAAGATATGTGTATCGTCAGGAAAATATACGAGTGGTATTTACTGATGTGGGGGAATTGATTGGAGTACAATTCTGTGAAGAGGGTCGGTCTTTCTCTTTCCAGCAGCTCGTTCAAGAACTGAAGGTTCCAATTTTACCCTATCTCATTTTTTTTTTCCCCAAACACTATTTCAATGAGAATCTGTTTTCACGAGTACTTGTTTTCTGACTTTATTTGGTGATAGGCTTTTGCAACGGAAATGGTAAAAAACGCCTTTCAAAATGGCCGACAGAATTTCAAGGTTTTATTGGATGATGATAGTTTTTATAATGGATTCACTTCTGAGGAGGCTTGTAATTATGTAATTGACACACAGCAGCGGCAACCAGTGCCTGATAATAATATTGTTGCTAATTACATGCCAAACACAAGTTTGAAAGTGAATAATTATGACAATATAAGCCAAATCAATGGTGCATTACCACATCAATTTCATCCAGATGACAACGACTTAATCGATCAGTATCTTCCTTCAATCTACTGGGACTAATTATTACATCAGGATCGTTTTCATTGGTTAAGGCGTGGTGTAGTCATGATTTTCATCAAAGGTTTCAAAATATGAAAATGAATAGTTTCAAAAAGTATACATACGAAGAAATTAAAGACATATCAAAAAGTAGTATACTATTTCCCCACAAAAGAGGTTCAGATGAAACCTGAGCCTTACTAGCCCCTTGTGGTAGATTATATTTTGAATGATAATTATAAGTAGACTTTGAAGATTAAAAGTCTTATATGGAAAGTGTGATTGTAAGGGTAACTCTATTACTTTTTGTATTAGATAATTTCTCTTTTTAGATAATAATAGCGTAACGCCTCAAATATCTTTCTCAATTCTTTGCATTATCTAGACAAATGTGTGTCAGCTTATTTTTAGACTAGCACGTTTTACTAAAATACTATGGTGTAATAAATACATGTATTGGCCTCCAAATAAATTCATGAAAAAATATAAGTCCTTCAAAACAAATATTACTCAATTTAATTTACTATCTCCCCCATTGTTTATTTGTCCAATAAAATGTTAGCCGCCAGGGTTGAAAATATATATATGAACAGACCAAGCAATTTGGAAATTGGAACAATAGATAGGTCATATTATAGTATTGCCTTGTAGTATCAAGTCCATTTCTCTAAACCCTGGTGACGACTAACTGACTGTCATCATTTTTCTCTTTCTTATTTGTCCTCTAATTAAAACAGTAGACATATGACATGACTCATGTAAATCCAATATTAACATTGTCCAGCATGTTAACTTTTACGAAAATTACGTTGTTTTTACACCATATAACGTGCGATTTATGTGATGTTTGGTTCGATATATAAGGAGTTAAAGAGTTTTAAAAAAAAAAAAAGAATTACTCCCTCCGTCCAGAATTGTTTGTCATGTTGCGCTTATCGAAAGTCAAAATTTGACTAATTTTCAAAGGTAAATTAGATTATATTAATTCGATATTTTAAACAAGAAAATTAGATATTCTAAAACTATATGAAAAGTATTATAAATTACAACTTTTTGCATATTAATATGATGAAAAAATTCATCTTAAAATGTTAGTCAATTTTTTTATAGTTTGACTCTAAAAATAAAAACTATGACAAACAATACCGGACGGAGAGAGTATGATCTAAAATAGAAATATGTTATTTTTTTAGTGACTAACTAAATAGGGTTTCGAGGTCATGCAAAGCGCCCCTCTATAAAAAAAAAAAAAACTAAACAAAAAAGAGAGTCACATAAATTGAGATAAAAGAAAATCTTTAAAATATAGACTAGGTATAAAGCACATATTAGAATTTAGAGCTGTTTCAGCATGCACATAAACAAATTATTGTCTACTTATTAGTACTATAACTATAATAATTATAATTCTCCACCAAAACATATAAATTATAAATACACAATGTATTAAAGGCTTTACATCTAAATGTTGAATGTAATAAGATATTAGGACAAAAAGCGCGTGACCCCAGCGTCAAAAGACAAAACTATGTTGTAAGTTAGTAAAAGTAGTCTATCTTATAAAATACCTAAGTCAATTAACGTAACGTGCTCAAGCTAAAAACATTATTTATTAAGCAACGAATGGAGTAATATATATTTGGAAAATTTCAATTCTAGTATTATTTCTAAAAAATAACTAGTTTAGTGATAACCAATTGATGTAGAATTTGTTCACAGCATGCCCTTTCCATTACAATAATAAGAAGATGCTGGGTTGTTACACAATTTAACTTTTCTTTTCTTAAAAAAAATTATGTTGCACAACTAAATAATAACATAAGATCCTGAACGTTAAGTCATTTCTTTATCTATTTTGTAGTTTTGAATACTTTACTTTAATGATGATAAGTCATATTTTTATTATAATTTTTTTTTAAAAATTGTATCAACTAAATATGTAAAAATTAACGGAAAATGTTTTCGTTTGTACCAAATACACCTCATATACAACTTATTATTCTCTATTTCTTGAAACAATATTTTTGTGATTGAAAGTAATAGTAATTGTACTAGGTATTGAATGTATTCATTACTTCACTAATTAACGTAACTAGAAAAGGACACGTACAGATTATTGAACCAAATTCAAACCTCAATTAATCCCTTATAAGTGACTTCCCTTAAATGTTTCACCATCTTTAACTAAATAAATAAAGAGAATTTTAGAGACTTCTACAGTCTAACTAAAGTTTAGGCTTATAAATTACAACACATGCCTCTTTTGAGGAAAAATTAATTATTTTTTCTTAATATGTTAAAATTAACAAATAAAAATAAATCACTATTTTAAAAATAATGAACAAATAAAAATGTGAGCAGAAATGATAATATAAATATAAAATGTAAAGAGATAATTGTCTAAATAATGACTTTTTCATTGAGACGGATAGAAACGACTTTCGAACTATTCTTGAAACTTGGAAAGTGCAGTGTCAACTACTTCCGCTTGTCTATAATAATATTAATTATAATTTTGTTAAACAAAAGGAAGAGGACAAATTGTACGGAAATAATATGATTTTTCCTTTACAATAAGAATATAACTATATATATATATATAACATAATTCACCTTCACTATTATATTTTTTTCAAAAAGTAATAAGTTCTCATTTTGAAAATAGTCTCATTAAAAATAATTAAGCACCAAAAGAAGTGAGGTTACAGGGATTCGAGCTCATGTCGCTCACACGTGGGAATACCTCACTTATCCATCTAAGCTGCGCACACATAAGAGTCAAAATTTGTCACTTTATACATTAAGCGTATATACATATAATACTAGTATAGTTTTACTTGATACTAAATTTAAGAAAATATGAGGAAAATTTTAATATTGTAATTCTAAATTAAGTTCTATTAAACATATGAAAATATTTTTTAATCTCGTGACGGTAATAAAGATTTATATGAAAAGTTTATTGCCAAAAAAAAATACCATTCATTTTTAGGATGAGTGGGAGAAGTAAATTACATTTGAGTTTCTCAAGTGTTTAGGCGTTTCCTGGATCCTTCCCAAATTATAATGTATGATGACTATAAATAGACGCTAGATTTTAGATTAACAAACAACACTTCCTCATGGATCTGAAAAAAAATTCTCCTAGTGATTCAGCACCTCAAGGGGCCTCATTTCATAGGTTTTGTTTTAGTTAGATTTCTTAAAAGCGTTTAATATTTCTATAACTGTGTATTTAATTACTTGAGTTCAACTTATTTGATTAATTTTACTTTATTTTGGGGTTGTTGATGATCAGGTCTGTTATGATTGTGCTCCACGTCAAGCGTTTACTCAAGACAATGAGGCGGCTAAGCATTCATCCAGATGTGAGTAGCATCACCATCAAATCATTATTTTATCGCTTGTGATTGCTTTCACATATTGTTTTTAATTTATTTGTAATACCAGAAAAAGTTAAAATGAGTTACTAAATATTAGTAGCGTGTTAATTAAATGTGTTAAACATATACTATTACTTTGGCTGGAACGGAGGAGACGATTAACTTGAAATGGAACGGAGGATGTAGAACATAATCTGAAGCAAATACCACAGAAGTCAAAGTAATTATGTCTTTGCTGCAACTTGTAAAATAATTTTGAGATGTAGAGTCCTTTCCTCTTGCTTTTACCCATAGGTCTTGTCTTAGTTTTTGTTCTTCTTCATTTCTTTTTTGAGAAATCAATATAGATTTTTCATTTGTCAATATATTAGATCTGCCTAGATTTTGATCAGTAATTCTTCGCGATAGAGAAGTTATGTGACAATATGGATGCATAGCTTAACTCGATCTGTCGGTTGGACCAGCTAATAGATTATGAGATTCTCGATTGAACTTTTTTCTGGGTAACGCCTTGGTGTTTTATTTCAACCTCAATTGAATTTCTTTTGTGAAACTATATGTACAGGTTGTAGGAGTTGAACCGAAACCTGACGAGATTTCAACCGGCCCAAGGTAAGATAAGCGTCCTTTGTATACTGGTTGCTATATATGCTCATTAATAATCTTGTTCCAGCCTGTACAAATTTATGATAGTGTAACTTGTACAAATTGCACAGGAAAGAGGAGGAAAACTTCAATCCTTGTGAATTACCGCATTTAAAATTGATGTTTTCAAACAACATGATAAAAGGTCCAGTTTATACTGGGGTACCCATAGGTGAAGATGTGGGCGATACCTTAAATCTAGATTTAGTTGATTGCCGTACTGAAAATATTGTTAAATTTGGTCCTGAAGCATCAAGTAAGGTGGAAATAGTTGTTTTCGAGAAAGAACAACTGAAACCAGTTACAAATTGGCTGGATGGAAAATCACTCATTCGAGGCGATCGTCATGTTAAGTTGAAAGACGGTAGAGTTTCTGTCAGTCATATATCATTCAAACATACTAATGTATCCATGAGAAAACGTGAGTTAAGATTAGGTGCAAGAGCTGTGGATAATTGTGATATTATTGAAGCAGTCACTGAACCATTCTTCCTTGTGGATTATCGTTCCAGTAAGTACCTTGCTTTCCAATTAATCACATATTTGTTCCTTTAAATTCTAAAATATCAAATCGAATTTTGCAGTGCCCAAGAGCAAGAAGCCTCTAAAACTTGATGATCAAGTTTGGAAATTGCCAACGATTGGCAGAGGCGGTCCTTATCATCATTGTTTAATCAACGAAAACATTAAAACTGTCCAGGATTTTTTAACTCTCTACTTTTTGAACCGTGAAAAGCTACTCACCGTAAGATTTTTTTTTTATTATTATTGAAAAATCGTTTCAACATCTATCTATCGTTGAGCTAGGATGTATAATTACTTTTACAGCATAATAATTATTACTAAAATTTGGATGAAAGGTTCATCCAAATTTTTCATGATATATACTATGTTGCTAATTCTGTCCATCATATTTAATGTGGACCAATAGTTGCGTTAGTAAGGACTAAGGAGACAACTTATGTCTCTCTCAGCTGCGCTCTCTATTTTTTGTCTATATCTTTTTAGTTAACTCCATCCACCCAGGCTTTCACTTTCCAACGCGATTCAAATTATAGCTTGTACTGAGCAGGAGACCACTGAAATAGTCCAGACCGGATCGGATATGATTTCATGATTTTACCTACTGGCTGGTAGGTTAATATATATATTTTTTCTTTTGGGTAGTTAAAGAGTTATGAACTGAAACTTCTTGCTAGCTGTTTTATAAACTTAATTTTTTATAATAAGCCAATTTGATCATGGTTATTTATACTAAAGAAAAGAAAAATCTAAGTGTGTTTTCTCTTCTTTGTTGTTACATTATGAACTACTACTGAAACATTTTTGCATATATGTATAAAGATCCTTGGCAGGAGCAGTTTGCAGGTAAGGAAATTGGATGAAACAGTAAATCAAGCAAAGAGTAAACTTGATTTGAAAAGATATGTGTATCCCAAAGATAATCTACGAGCGGTATTTACTGATGTGGGAGAATTGATTGGACTAATGAATGAAATGGGTCACTTCATTTCTGTCCAACAGCTCACCCCAACTGATAAGGTTTCCTATTTTACCCCTTTTCCAGTCATGTCTGATGTAAATATGTAGTTCCAAAACGAAGGTAGACTAATATTTTGACTTGCTTTTCGACTTAGACTTTTGGCATGGAAATGGTGAAAAGAGGTTTTCAAGATGAGCATCAGAATTCAAAAGTTTTATTGGATGATGATAGTTTTAAAAAGCTTTGCACAGCTAATTCCACTTCACCACATGACTTCAATAATTATCCACAGCAGCTCCAACCAAGCACAAGTACAAGCCAAATCAATAGCGCAACTTTTAGTACTGTTGCATTACAACATCCATTTGATTACAACTTTAACTACCAAGATCACCCAAACATCTGGGAATAATTGTTTCTTTCTATGGTTTATTTATTGAGTGATAATTATATACGTCATTTTATATTTTTAGAATTACGCCTAGTTTTGACAATTTATTTACTCAATGGACATGACATGTATTCATTCATACACATTTTAGATAAACTAATTGTTACATCATCTCCTATTCGAAAAGTCAAGTAGTCACTCTTTTGAGATATTAATAGTATATATATCGCCACAAATTTGACGGTCTAGACAATGAATGTTTGTTTTAAACTCACATATTTTAACAAAACACTATAGTGTAATAAATAAGTACATGAAAAATTATAAGTCTTTAAAAACAAAAATTACTCTATGAAAAGACATCAATATAATTTACTGTCTGCCCCATTGTTTATTTGTCCAACAAAGCCTTAGCCGCCATGGTTGAAACTTGAACATATATATGACCAATAGATCAGGCAATTCGGAACAATAGATAAGTCATGTTAACATCAACATCATGAGAAATAGACAAGTCCATATTACAGTTTCGAGTCAATTAATTACTAGTGCCTGTCACCATTTTTATATTTAAAAAAATATATATATACTCTAATTAACGAATAGATATATGTAATTAATTAGTTGATTCATGTCATGTTCAACCAATATTTCCCTTGTCCAACATGTTTTTTTACGGATTTTTGCCTTTTTTCCAGCGATACTCAAATTACTAGTATTACACTATCTTTAGAGTTTAGTGTACGTACAAATCACATATTAGAGTTGTTTCCGCATGCATATAAACAGATTGTCCCATTAATTATGAAGTTTAATTATATTGATCAGTACATATAAATACATAGTTTATTAAAGGCTTTACATCAATTCATGAGCAATTAATAAAAATATAAAAATAAAAAGATAAGCTAAGTGGAAAGAAAGATTTTAAAAGTAAAACAAATAGTATGCCATGTGCAACATGCTTTGACATTTTCATCCAAGAGTTGACACAATTCGGATGTACGTCTCAACTTTTTTGTACATAAATGTTGAAGGTGATAGTAACATATTATTACGACAAAAAAACGCGTGACCCCAATAATGTTAGTAAAATATATTTTTATCTTTTAGTAATAAGTAGTTTCTACTTTCTAGTAATGTAAAAGTTAAATAATATCACTTATTTAGAAAAAAATAAGATGAGTTATATTTGAAATTTGTTAATTTTAGTAAAAGTCGTTATAATTATTTAAATATAACAACTAGTTGTATCCGACTAATGGTGAAATTTATTCACTGCCCTTCCATTACAATGATAAGAAGATGCTGGGTTATTAAACAGTGTAACTTTTTTTAAAATTATGTTACACAACTAATTACTTGCAGTGCAAGTTAGTGGCGTACTCAGGATTTTCACAAAGTGAGTTTAAGATATAATAAATAAAATCAAAATGTGGTAACAAGGATTCAAACTTGGACAGGCTGGGAAAATTAAACCCTTTTCACCACTCGGCCAAGGGTTATATATATATATTAGTGGGGTCAAAAGTTAATATATACATATGAAATTTTAAAAACTGATCAAATATACATATATATATATACGATGTTATTTTTCAATGAAGTGGGTTCATGTGAATCCACTTGACCCTCTATGGGTCCGCCCCTGGTGCAAGCTTGCTATAACTTTCCTTTTTTATTTTAATTTCTTAATTCTTTCTCCGTTGCCAAGTCAAATACGTAGGAAATCAAGACTTTAAGAGCACAAGTCAAGAACTATTTATTGCCTTAATGACTAACAAATAATGTGTCTCAACTTTTAGGGCATGCTTAATTGTATTCTCAAAAACTAGCTTTCGTTCTTAACAGAATTACTTAATTTCATAGATGAAAAAGTTGGTTATTATCTCTCTAAGACTCTAACAATATTGGATAATAATGAAATTTTATTCAAACAAGCCGATGAATTATCTTAATTTATCCAACCGAACAATTACTCCCTCCGTCCACAATTGTTTCTCATGTAAAGGTCATGCACACCTCTTAAGGAAAATTTAATACAAAGTGTAATTTGACTAATATAACTCTACTATACCAAGAATATCAAAAGATTAAGGGCAAATTTGGAAAAAGATGACTAATTATTTCTTGATTAGTTAATTGATAATTAATTTTAGACATCTATTTTTAATATATCTGTCAAATAATTGTGGACGAAGGAAGTATGTTTATTTCTTGATACAATATTTTTGTGCTAAAGAAAAAGTATGTACTGGTTGTAAATACTGAAAGTACTCATTACTCGACTAATTAACGCAACTGGAAAGTACAGAGAAGAGAGTACTTAACCAAATTCAACCTTAATTAATTAATCCATTATAAGAGACTTCCTTTAAGATGTTTCGCTCTCTTCTGAAATTAATCCAGTGATAATAAATATTACGTATATGATTTTCTCTTTTTGATATTATTTTTTTTCAGTCATTCTATATTGAAACCTTCATTTTCAAACATGTTCGTATTTATTATCTGGTTTTTGAACCCATCGATATTGAGATAAAATTCCATATATTATTGACTTTAATTTGTTGCCTATAATGGCAATTATGACGACATTTTAGGGGAAAAAAGACAATAGATGGAAGTTCTTTTAATTATTATAAAAGTTAGGATCTTTCATTTTCTTTTTAAGTACTTTTCATAAGCACACCTCCACTTAATAATTAAATTTTTAAAAAGTCATCCAACTAATAATGGTTTCGTTAAGACAATCATATCAAATTATGTGGATTCATGTACTTTGATTGATGATTCTTTTTAATCATAGGTCGTAACATCGAATTGAAGCTCTTGGTCAACCCAAAAAAGATATATTATTATGACCAAACGCCTTATTCCATTTCATTTTCTTCTAACACAAGTTCATAGTACTTGATGAACAAAGAAAAATCTAAAGTATATGACAATCTACCTTGACAAAATGAAGGTTAGGATTTTTTTTTTGCCTAATAAAGAGTTAATTTCTTTCACCAATTACTTAAATATTGATTAAATTTTAAAGTGATCAGTTATATTTAATTTATATTTATATATATGTAGATTAATGTACTTTGTCGCGCTTCGTGCAGCTATGAAATGGTTTAAAATAAAATTTTATACTAAATCATAAAAGATAAATTATAAAAAATAAATT
Source organism: Solanum lycopersicoides (assembly GCA_022817965.1). Taxonomy (NCBI): domain Eukaryota; kingdom Viridiplantae; phylum Streptophyta; class Magnoliopsida; order Solanales; family Solanaceae; genus Solanum; species Solanum lycopersicoides. The sequence continues at coordinate 77,061,732 of CM040620.1, forward strand.
AAATATATCTATATTTTGTAATAATTGTTATTCCAAGTCATTTATGAGGTACGTTTCTTTAATTGAAATTTTTAGATTTTTTACATTAACTTTTTATAATTCGAACTTCTTCCTCCTCTTTGTAATAACTTCATCACTACTTACTTTCTATATGTTTACCAACCTAAAGAATTATCGAAATTACTAAAAAAATAATTAAAATTAAAAAACAAAATAAGGTTAGAAAAAAAATACATTTAAAAATACACACACAAAAAAAAGACAAAAAAATAGCTATGCAGGAAAGATTGAATGAAATGGCATACACAAAAAAGTTAAAGAGTATATTTCATATTTTAAATTAATACTACATTCATTATATACATTCCTAAGTATGAAGAGTCATTGTAATTAAGAGGATTAAGAATGTGACTTTAATATTTTGATATTTGTACATTATGACACAAAGTAATGAATATTAATCATAGAAAATAATAAGACAATTCGAAATAAAGTTATTGAGACATTTATTTTTATAATAAGTTCAATAATAAGTAGGATGAAAAAAAATAATCACCAAAGTATAAAGAGAAAATACCACACTATTCTAGTCCAACAATTATTAGATAGATAGATAGACTTATAAGAATTGTCAATTTTTCCCCAGGAAAATCAACACATTAGTTTAGAAGAAGAAGTAAATATTTACCCGGTATAAAAAAGAATATAAATGTAACACTTCAAACTATATCAAATAATATTGTTCTTAGAGGATACACACCTTATATTTGAAAAATAACTAATTCGAATTGTTAAAAATAAGCAACAATAAGTTTATCTCTATATATTTTAAATCATTAAACTTCAATTCTATCAAACTAATATGATCATCTCTCTTGATTAAACTTTCACTGCCATAATTCTTTTTCAATTTGCCAAACTTGTACAAAACTATTCTTACACTGTCATAAAAAACGTCTTTACCTTATTCTCGTGTTTGGCTACTATGACACAAAAAGAAATTATGTAAAACATATCTATAATCTTCATGAACATGGTGGTCATGCATATTTTCGCATCACTTTTTCTATATTCTCTCTTTTAGTCGTTATTAAATACATGATTGATAAAGTAAATGAACAAAAAATAAACAAAAACGAAAAAAATAGAAGGAAAACATGAAAATAAATATCATACAACTCCATATATGATTGTTAATTAGAGATTGTTTGAGTTCTAATTCTTAGATAGAAGAAAGTCGAGAAGAATATTATTTAAGTGGAGAATGCAAAAACATGGAGGTTTCTTTTGTAACTCAATTAGAATTGAATATAATAAATACGATAGATTTTGAAATTATTATACAAATAATTAATGAAAAAATGAAAGAAGAAAATTAAAAAAAATATATCTAAAAAAAATAAAAAATTAGGGGTATGTTGGTGGAAGGTGGGGGAGGGTAATTTATTGTTTGAAGAACATATTTTTAAATGGGTTGGAATCATTTTTTATCCAAACCATATTTGACCAAATTCATATTTGTCAATATTCTATTTGGATGGATTGCAATTCTAAATATTTTTGTTCAATCCATATTTAATTCATCCAAAATTAATCCAATCCAAACATTTGTCACCCCTATTTATAACTGAAAATTTAAAATGAATTAATTAGTGGTTATCTAATCTTGATTTTTAGCAACTTGACAAAGTAGTTTCAAAATTCATTTTTTTTCTAAAATAAAATTAATTCATTTTTAAAATTACAACTGTTATAAGCTTAAGATTTTGATTTTTTTTAATTAGTATTATTTAAAATGAAAAATCAAAAAATAATTTGAGCGGACATTTTCCTCGCCCGTTATTGTTATTATTATTAAAAAATATAATTTTATCTTTTTAAAAAATTCAAATTAAAAAAGTGTAACCAAAGAAATAATGGGGAGCTATTTTTATTTTTAAATTTTAAAATAATAGGGATTAGGGAGGTATTTTTAAAATTATTGAACTTTTTTTGAAAATGGTTGATTCACAACCCTTTTGATTTTCTTTTTTCTTTATACTTTTTCAATGTATAAATTTATTATTTGAATGATTTCTACATATATTAATTAGTGGCCATTTTTTATTTTTATCTATTATCAATAAGAGTTAAAGACTTCAATATTTATTTTTAGAAAATGTTTGATTCACAATCATTTTTTATTTAATGTTATTTTATTATTTGTCTAAAGTTTTTTATTTAAATATTGAAAGTTTATTTTTTGAGGTGCTCACACATGTCATTAATTCAAAGTCAATTTAAAATTAATTATTATAATTTTTTTTATCTAATCATGCTACATATAGTTAATTTGAATTATTAAAAAAAATTATTTTCATGGTGTTGACACGTGTCACTTGATTTTATTCTTATGAGCAAATTTCGAGATGGTGTTAGTCATCAAATACCACTTAAATTTACACAAATCCAACAACATAAATGTGTAAAGATAAATCTTTTATTTTTTTGGTCAAATTTTATAGCAGTCTTGATATATTTATATATATTTTTACTCTTATAAATTCTAAAAAAGAATTTAATTGATTATAATCTAATAATTAATTTTTCTTTTCAATTGGCATTATAATATTTTTGCATTATTATTTTTATATAGAAGATAGAATATTGTTATGTGGAGGATAACGTGCAGCTACAAAAAAAATTGAGTTATTGGTACCTGTCACTACCTGCCCCATTTTCTACGCTGAGAAAAAGAGAACGTATCTTATTAATTATTTCATGTCAAAATCTAAACATGCATTTAAACAACTTATGAGAATTGTGATAATGAATAAATAAATAAATAATGACAAATAAATTAAGAGTAAATTAAAGAAATCACCTAAAACGTAATGTTTGAAGAAATAACTTGAAGAATTACAAGAAAATGAATAATCAAGAGTAAATTAAACTCAATAGTGTTCTCGCCCCAACTTCAAATCCTCTCTTATCACTTCTAAAAAAAAAGAATAAAATTCATACGTTAATTTTATTTAGCGATAATTTATGGTAGCTATGAGTACGTTAACATAACGATAGATTGTAGATAAAACATTTTTTTTTCCAAAGTGCGTGAGTGTCATGCGCCTGGTTTATTAAATCAAAAGAAATACAGTGATAATTAATGAAGATTGAAGGGACATAGATTCCTATGACTGTCAAACAAACAATTTCAACGAAAGTGTAGGGTTTTGGTAATGTCATGGGGATCAACACCGCGTATCTAAGAGTACATTCTTTGTAGGTGCACCAAATTTTAAAACCAAAATTAAACGGTTAAGTAAATTTATACTATTTAATTATTTATTATAATTATAATTTGTTATAATTATTATTCACGACTGATATTATAAATTAATTATGTGGGTTGAGTTCAAGTTTATATAATTAGTCACATACGTATATGTATATTTCGCCACAATATACAAATATATATGTATAATATATAATTAGCCCGTTTGAATTAAGTCAAAAAAATTGAATTTTAAGTCAAAATTAAAAAGTCAAAATGAAATGATTTTTAAGTTAAAAATTTCAAAGTAGAGATGATCTACTTTTGGTATTTGACTTAGTTTAAATCATTTTAAACTTATTTTAAGTCATTTTTTTTACCTTGTCAAACACTTACTAATTTATTTTTAGTTATTTTAAATTTATTTTAAATTATCTTTTTATATTTGACAAACATTTTTAAAAATTAAAAATAGATTTGATCGACTTTTAAGTAAATGGAAACTCCCTTTAAAAGAGAAAGAGGAGGTTACTATTCTTTGTATCAACTTTCAAAAAGAAAGTTCTAAAACAAAGAACTTAAAGCTATTCAAAAAGCTAACAAAGTCGGTCAAGATAAAAAAATAAAAGGGAGCTGTCATTGCCAATTACATCATTCTTCAAGAGAAAAAGCTCCGCAAAGTTAACAAGCATGTTAAAAATTGGTTTTAAACTACTGTTAATTTATAGCTTTACCAATGTGGCAACGCGAGTGATGCCTTTATCCATATTTACATTCAATTTCTGCTTTAATATTAACATATATTAAATATAAAAATGTGAATTTAACTTCAGTTCTTTTACATATAAGCTTATAAGGTTGATAATTTATTCGACGTGTTTGATATAAATGTCTAAAAATGTATATGATTTAACTACTTATAAATCGAAAATGTTTCACCATCTTTAACCATAAAGATAATTTCATAAACCTTTTCTGAAGTTTGGAGTTATAACATGGTATCTCTTTTGTGATGATAAATATTATTTGAACTTTTTTTTTTTAATTATATATTTGTGGTAACATAACTATTATTTAACTCACAATGGACACGTATACATATGTCTCTGTGTCAATTATATGTCTTCTTTTATTTTGGATAGCAAAATGGGGATTGGGATAGAATTCTGTCATTAATTATTGAAGAACCTTTATTTTCATTATTTTCCTTTTTAAAATACCAACAAGGCAACAATGAGGCAGTCAAAAATTACCACGTTTGGACCAAACTTAATTTTATAGTTATTAAAAATCAAGTTGGCCCTAACGTGGCAATTTACTAACTTTAATTTGTTGCCGATAATCGCATAATAACGACATTTATTTGGGAAAGAACAATAAGAGTTCATATAATAATTATTATTAAAGAATGGAGACTTGATATAAAGGTCAAATAAATAAGATATAAAAGAGTTGGAAGTCAAAAGGGTAAAAAGAATTGTCAAAAATTTTAAAAGCGTATATCAATTTTTTTAAAAATTAAAATGGTAAAATCGTGCAAAATCGCTGCTATAGCAGCGATTTCTTAAATTTGTTTTTTTTAAAAAAAATAATAATTAAACAAGTCAATCCAAATGAAGCGATTTTTAAAATTATTTTTTTAATCATTTTTTTTATAAGTTGTTGCTTACGTTAAATTCTTTTTTGCTTTATTTTAAAAAAAATATATATAAAATCAAATCGCTGCCAAGGCAGCAATTTTTAATTATTATTTTTAAAAAAAAAAAAACTCTGCAAAGACAGCGATTTACACTTAATTTTTATTTTTTTAAAAAATTTAATTAAAATTGGGTAACTTTTTTTGCAGCGATTTAATTAATTTTTTTTTAAAAATAAAAAATTAAGTGTAAATCGCTGTCTTTGCAGCGATTTAATTAAATTTTTTAAAAAATTAAGTGTAAATCGCTTTCTTTGCAACGATTTATTTTTTTAAAAAAATTAATTAAAAATCGCTGCCTTGACAGCGATTTGATTTTAATTTTTTTTTAAAATAAAGAAAAAATTAAATAAGAATTTTAATGTTATTTAAAAAATTGTAACTTTTTTTTTTAATTTTGAAAATCGCTTCATTCGGAGCGACTTGTTTAAATTTTTGCTTTTTTCGGCAGATAAAATTGCTATATCGTCAGCGATTTTGCTGTTTTGATTTTAAAAAAATTGATATGTCCTTTTAAAAATTTTGGCAATTTTTTTTATTTTTTTGGCTCCGAAAAGCTTGGCTCTTCAGTTTTTAAGTACTTTTTACTACTCCCTCTATTCATAAGCACGCCGCCATTGAATAATTAATTATTATTTTTTTATCCAATTAATCATGGTTTTATTTTGACAATCATATCAAATTATGTGGATTCATGTACTTTGATTAATGATTCTTTTTAATCATATCTCCTAATAATGAGTTGAAGCTTTCACAACCCAAAAATGGATATATCATTATGGCCAAACGTCTTATTCCACTTCATTTTCTCCAACGTAATTTTGGAGAATTACATGAATTTCAACTTGCTTTAGTACATTTTTCTCCTTTATTACTCAATACCATCTTAATTAGATTAATATATATTAATTTTCTCAAAATTAACTAAAAACATAATCTCAAATTGGGTTATCGTCGAAAGTTTAGTCTTCATGATAAATGCAAGTTACTGAAAAAGCTATTTTCTAGTCAAGTCATGCCGCAAAGTGAGACTTCCAACTCCTAATTAGTACTATATATTCATGACTTATAAGCATAATAAATAAGTTAAGAAATTCTAATCTAATGTTTAATTATAGATTAAAGAATTTATTTTTAAACATATAACTCAATATATTTTTTTTCAAATTTTAACATGAAACTCACCAAATGGGAGCAATATTATGAACTTTGACTTACTTTTATTATTTTTCACATAGCTCTTTCCGTCTCAAGATTTTACTACTTGCAATATTTTTATTACTTCCCACATATCTCTTTTTGTCTGAATAATCTACTACTTACAATATTTTTTTTATGGTAAACGATAGAAATCACATACTTCTAATATAAAATTATCATTTGTCCCTGATAAGTTTATAATTACAGAAATTTCTCAAACTGATACAATGATACAAGTGCTGATACATTAATCTGATGCGCGAGATACATTAATCGTTAAGTAAGATACATTACATTTTATACATGATACACTAATCTGATGTACATTTTCTACATAATAGACTAATCTGCTGTACATTTTTTTACATGATGGACTAATATGATGCATGAGATATATTAATTTGATGCGCGAGAAACATTAATTTGATACGCTGATACATTAATTTAATTAGTGAAAATGAGAAATTTTGAAAATTTACATAACTAATAGATAATAATGGTAATAAGAGAATTTATTGATGGATTTCTGTTATTTTTTCTTTTTATTATTACGAAAAATAGCACTAAGTCCAATGCTTAAGAAGTAGAGATAAAAACATACACGTTCCGTGTGCTTATGAAGTAAGAACTACTTGTAGATTTATCATTACGGCAAATGCTTATGTTCTTAATTTTATTTATGTTCTTTTCAAAAATTAATTTTGACTTCCCTCAGATAACATAATCTTTAAGTATTAAAAAATTCGTTCTGGTCGGCCACGAAAAAAGCGAATTCTTTTCTGGGAAATTTAACATCTTCCCCACTAATTATTCGTGCAGCCGCCACCTGCCCCTTTTTCCTTGCGGAGAGAAATAGGATGTTTCAGTGTCACATTGATTGGATTGTTCAATGTCGGTGGTCTTATCATGTTTTATTTGTTGTCCTTTTCGATTGTTTTTTTGAAAATGTTGGGCTAAGTATGGATTGAGTCCGCATAAAAATGTGTAATTTGTTTTGATATTTGAATAAAATATAATTTTAAAAAAAATTGATTTTTTCTTGTCATAAATCTAAATAGGTATGTTTTTTTAAATAATAAAATGTGAGAGAATTAAATAAATGATAAACTAAAATAAATATCGCCTAATAAATTAAAATAGATTAAATAAATCGACTAAAACATTATTAAGATAGAGAGAAATTCTCAAATCACACTTCAAGTTAATATGTAAATTAAACTAGTCTAGCTAAATTCATTTTCTTATGATTCATCGATGGAATTAGGACACGTTTTAGCTTCTGTAAGTTCCAAAGGTTAAAGAAGCGACAGTGATTCCTTTGACTGACAAACAAACAACTTCAATAGAATATACAAAAACAGACCAAACACAACCGTCTGAAGAAAGAAGTAATGTTCACACCATTATAAAATTAAATATCATGGAGATTAACACCGAGTATCTAAGATTTTGGCCTTGTCTACCAAATTTTCAAGGAAAAATTAACATCCATATTTTAAAAATATCATGTAATCTTATCTTTGAATTAAAAAATATCTACAAATATTACCTAATTTTGCTATCAAATATACTAAAATATGGTAAGATATATAATATTACAAACTAGAGTGTATTTAAGTAATTAACTTCTAAACTAGTAGAATTCTCTAATTTTAAATTCGATTACACCATTGAAACTTAAACTAATTTATAGTCGATCGTACCTAAGCGTGTCATTTAATTTGCATCTAAAAGAAAGGATAGTAATAGTAATATGATAAGATTCTAATTATGACATGCTTATTCCACTTTAAGCATATAATTTGAAAGAAAAATGTGGGATTGGCCAGCCCACTCTATAGTTACAACTTACGTACGTAAGGGAGTTTATTTAAGCCGTCAACACGCGTGTTTCTAAGCAAATACATAGGAAAAGAAGAGGTACATGCACAATAGTAACCTAGCTAGCTCCCTCTAAAAAAAAATTTTAGTCTCCTACTATATATATTTCAATTCATTCTACACCAATTATTATAGCATTCATTTTGTTGTTTCTATTTATGAACAAAACAAAAAAGACTAGATGATAGCGGCTCATAACATAGACATGTTCGAACAAGGAAACTCAAGTTCACATACAAACTCCAATATTAGTACTCCTCATTTTACCATGTAAGAAAATTAAATCATACATCTTTGTTTTTCCACATGACTAAAATCGGATCAAAACAGTTGTTGTAATTCTCATCAAATTCCAAATACGTTTGTTGTATGATTTGGTTTCAAAAAATCAGCTTTCGTATAGTAAAATGTACTATAGCTAGCAGCATTTTATTTTTTTTGTCTCGTTCAAGAAAAAAGAAAAATTTATAATTAGTCTCTCTCTCTACATATATATATATATATATATATATATATATATATATATATATATATATATATATATATATATATATATATATCATGTGGGATCATAACTGACAACTTGTACATGTGATGACTGATGCATCAATATATTGAACAATATTGTTGACGTTGACTTAGTTATTTTCTGGTATTTTATTGGATCTCCAAATCTCCTTTTAATTTTGAGCCATTGTTTCTTTCTGCAGATCCCGGCAGATTGTGTCCACCTTTCCACCAGCTTTGTGGTCGACTTTTCCGGTGAGTTATAATTCCCTATGAAAAAATTATCCACAGCAGCTCCAACCAAGCACAAGTACAACCCAAATCAATAGCGCAACTTTTAGTACTGTTGCATTACAACATCCATTTGATTACAACTTTAACTACTAAAGATCACCCAAACATCTGGGAATAATTGTTTCTTTCTATGGTTTATTTATTGAGTGATAATTATAACGTGTAACTACGTCATTTTATATTTTTAGAATTACGCCTAGTTTTGACTTATTATTTACTCAATGGACATGACATGTATTCATTCATAAATATTTTAGATAAACTAATTGTCACATCAAAAGTCAAGTAGTCACTCTTTTGAGATACCTTATATATCGCCACAAATTTGATGGTCTAGACAATGAATGTTTGTTTTAAACTCACATATTTTAACAAAATACTATAGTATAATAAAAAAGTAGATGAAAAATTATAAGTCTTTAAAAACAAAAATTAATCTATGAAAAGACATCAATATAATTTACTGTCTGCCCCATTGTTTATTTGTCCAACAAAGCCTTAGCCGCCATGGTTGAAACTTGAACATATATATGACCAATAGATCAGGCAATTCGGAACAATAGATAAGTCATGTTAACATCAACATTCATGAGAAATAGACAAATCCATATTACAGTTTCGAGTCAATTAATTACTATTGCCTGTCACCATTTTTATATTTTAAAATATATATATGTACTCTAATTAACGAATAGATATATGTAATTAATTAGTTGATTCATGTCATGTTCAACCAATATTTCCCTTGTCCAACATGTTTTTTTTAACGGAATTTTTTGCATTTTTCCCAGCGATACTCAAATTACTAGTATTACACTATCTTTAGAGTTTAGTGTACGTACAAATCACATATTAGAGTTGTTTCCGCATGCATATAAACAGATTGTCCCATTAATTATGAAGTTTAATTATATTGATCAGTACATATAAATACATAATTTATTAAATGCTTTACATCAATTCATGAGCAATTAATAAAAATATAAAAATAAAAAGATAAGCTAAGTGGAAAGAAAGATTTTAAAAGTAAAACAAATAGTATGTCATGTGCAAGATGCTTTGACATTTTCATCCAAGAGTTGACACAATTCGGATGTACGTCTCAACTTTTTTTGTACATAAATGTTGAAGGTGATAGTAACATATTATTACGACAAAAAAACGCGTAATGTTAGTAAAATATATTTTTATCTTTTAGTAATAAGTAGTTTCTACTTTCTAGTAATGTAAAAGTTAAATAAGGTGAGTTATATTTGAAATTTGTTAATTTTAGTAAAAGTCGTTATAAATATTTAAATATAATAACTAGTTGTATCCGACTAATGGAGAAATTTATTAATTCACTGCCCTTCCATTACAATGATAAGAAGATGCTGGGTTATCAAACAGTGTAAATTTTTTTAAAATTATGTTACACAACTTAAATAGAGCTTAAATATCTTTACATGCAGTGCAAGCTTGCCATCACTTTCAATTTATTTATTTTTTTAATTTCTTAATTCTTCCTCAGTAGCCAAGTCAAATACGTAGGAAATCAAGACTTTAAGAGCACAAGTCAAGAACTATTTATTGCCTTAATGACTAACAAATAATGTGTCTCAACTTAATTTTATTCTCAAAAACTAGTTTTTGTTCTTAACAGAATTACTTAATTTCATAGATGAAAAAGTTGGTTATTATCTCTAAGACGCTAACAATATTTGATAATAATGAAATTTTAATCAAACAAGCCGGTGAATAATCTTAATTTATCCAAACAAACAATTATGTCTATTTCTTGATACAACATTTTTGTGCTAAAAAAAAGTATTCCCTCCGTCCAGAATTGTTTGTCATGTTGTGCTTATCGAAAGTCAATTTGACTAAATTTTAAGGTAAATTAGATCACATTAGTTCGATATTTTAAACAAAAAAATTAGATATTCTAAAACTATATGAAAATTACTATAAATTATAATTTTTTGCATATTAATATGATGAAAAAATATATCTTAAAATGTTAGTCAAAGTCTTTATAGTTAGACTCTAAAAATAGAAACTATGACAAACAATACCGGACGGAAGGAGTATGTACTATTTGTAAGTATTGAATGTGTACTCATTACTCTACTAATTAAAGCAACTGGAAAGTACAGAGATGAGAGTACTTAACCAAATTCAACCTTAATTAATTAATCCATTATAAGAGACTTCCTTTAAAATGTTTCGCTCTCTTCTGAAATTTGAGTTTATAACACATATATATACCTTTCCAGTGATAATAAATATTACGTACATGATTTTCTCTTTTTGATATTTTTTTTCCAGTCATTCTATTTCATTTTCTAACATGTTCGTATTTATTATCTGTTTTTTGAACCCCACCGATATTGAGACAAAATTACATATATTGTTGACTTTAATTTGTTGTTGATAATAGCAGAGTTAATACATCAGATGGTCACTCAACCATGCACTCTTCTCTGATAAAGTTACTCAACTTTCAATTTTAACTCAAAAGTCACCTAACTATCTCTTCTTTCTCTCAGAAAGATACTCAACTTTGAATTTTAACTCAAAAGTTACTAGTCAAACTCCTTTTCCCTCATAAAGTCACTCAATCTATTTAATTATTTTTTAATTAAATTTTATTGAAATTAATTGTTTATATAATAAATTAAACTTTTAAAAGATAAAAAATACCATTTAGTGACCCATCACCTAACCCGACCCATTGAAAAATATAAAGTGGATCATATTATTTTTTTAATGGATCGGGTTTGATGGATGAATTACTAAATGATTTAAATGGTATTTTTTATTTTTTAAATGTTCGTTTGTTATATAAACAATTAATATCAACATATTTTAATTAAAAAAATAATTAATAGATTGAGTGTTTTCTGAGGGAAGAGGGATAGTTGAATGACTTTTGAATTAAAACTCAAAGTTGAGTAACTTTTGAGTTAAATTGAAAATTAAATGACTTTCTAAAAGAAGAATGCTTAATTCAATGACCATCTAAGATATTAACTCGACAATAATGACATACATTTTAGGGAAAAAGACAATAGATGGAAGTACTTTTAATTATATTTTAAAAGTTAGTAAAAGAAGCGGGAGATTTAGGAAGAGAAATTGGGTTTAGTCTTCTAGAAAAAGACAATTTGTGGGTGTGTGGGTTGATGGTATATTAATTAATATATTTAATAATTTTATTTATTTGTAGGGCTGTGATTACATGAGATAAATGATGTCAGGTTTATTTGATTGAAAAATATAATTTAAAGATTTTAGAAGATAAAAGAGTTAAATAATTTTAGTGATATAAAATAAAATTTAGTAATTTTATTAAATAATTTCTTAGAGTTCAGTAATTTTTTTAAGATGTTAACTCAAGAAGTATGCATAAGGCAAGGACTACCGATGAATACATTAAAACTTGTTGATTTACCATTTTGTTTTCAGAGAATTTTCTTACTGTATTAACAAATTGTCAATCCTTTAACGCCAATTCGAGAGTCGAGATGATTGATGCTGCTACAAAAATGATTGGTAATTGAGAGCGATTTTTGCTTGACACAATTAAATGTAATATTGATATTTTTTATGATATCAATATCGATATGACAGGAATAGGCACGATGCTACGTGATCATTTGGTGTAAACACCTGGTGTGAGTAAGTTTTTTCGGTAAGGGCATCCATTTATTAAAGTTTTCTTTTTCTTTTTTTTTTGTCATGACACTTTTATAAGTATTTTAATTTTAAAATCTTAATTTATGTCACTTTTAATAATTAAAAAAGGTATAATATATAATTTTTACCGCGTCAATCACTTTAAAAGTGCATTTGTGTTAACATTGCCATGTGGTAAAAAAAAGTATAATATTTCTGTTTTTGAAAAACAATAATAATAAATTTAAATTTAAATCTTTAAAATTTTGAAATGGTAAAAGTTGGATTTTTACTATCATACATATCTTGTTTTCTTTTTAGAAAACATGGGTAGTTATACTTTTTAATAAAAATTTGAACTCAATCGTATTTCAGTTTTTGTTTCCTTTTGTGTTTGTAATTTTAATTTTATTTAAGGATTTTAAATTAATTAAGTTATTTTAATAATAAATAAATATTATTATTATTATTATTATATGCATTTATTTTTAAATAAATAAGGAGATTGTGAAAAGATAGTTGAAAATATTTTATGCTCTTTAATCTCAATAGAAGAAATAAGAAATCAAGGAATATCAACCACTGCATCTCTTTCATCGTCCTTATATATGAAAGCAAAACCTGCAAATTTTTTTGCCTAAGAGCATCAGATCATATGTTTTGTTTATCTTTTTAAAAACATAAGAGAATTTCAATTACATTGACAAAATGAAGTTCAGGATTCTTTTGCCTAATATAGAATTAATTTCTTTCACCAATTACTTAAACATTAATAAAAATTTAAAGTGATCAGTTATATTTAATTAAATATATATATATTGACAAAGTAGTTTTAAAACTCCTTTATTTGGGTAGATAAGTGTTTTTTTTTCTAAAATAAAAATTGATTAATTTTTAAAATTACAACTGTTATAAGTGTAAGATTTTGTCATTGTTTTAAAAATAGTGATATTTTGTTGTGTTGATAATTTGTAGCATTGTTATGAAACATAAATATGATCAAATTTAATAAGTATTATTGAAAATGGAAAATCAAAAACAATTTTGAGCCAATATTTTCCTCGCCCATTGTTATTATTATTATTATTAAAATTTAATTTTAATTTTAAAAAAATCAAGTTAAAAAAGTGTAACCAAAGAAATAATGGGGAGCCATTTTTTATTTTTAAATTTTAAAAATAATAGGTAGTTATTTTTATTTTTATTTTTTAAAAATATTTAACTTTTATTATTGAAAATGGTTGATTCACAACTCCTTTGATTTCCTTTTAATTTATACTTTTTCAATTTATAAATTTATTATTCGAATGATATTTACATGTATTAATTAGTGTCCGTTTTTGCTTTTTATCTATTATCGATAAAAGTTAAAAACTTTAATATTTATTTTTTAAAAATGGTTGATTCACGGCCGTTTTTTATTTAATTTTATTTTGTTATTTTGTAAACTTTTATTATTTAAATATTAAAAATTATTTTTTGGTGTTGACACATGTCACTAATTTAAAATCACTCTAAAATCAATTTAATAATTTATTATTTAATCATATTACTTATAATCAATTTTAATTATTTAAAAAATCATCTTTTATGATGCTAGCACGTGTCACTTAATTTTATTTTTATGTGCCAATTGCGAGATGGTGTTAGTCATCAAATACCACTTTAAATTTACACAAATTCAACAACCTAAATGTGTAAAGATAAATCTTTTAATTTTTTGGTCAAAATATCATTCTTGATATATTTATATATAATTTTACTCTTATAAAATCTAAAAAAAGGATTTTGATTGATTATAATTTAATAATTAATTTTTCTTTTCAATTGACATTATAATATTTTTTTATTATTTTATAAGACAAATATATATAGATATTTAAAAAAAAAAGAGAGAGAGGGAACATTGTAATGTGGAGGATAACGTGCAACTACAAAATATATTGACTTATTGGTACCTATCACTACCTGCCCCATTTTCCATGCTGAGAAAAATAGAACGTGTATTATTGATTAGATTTTATGTCATAATCTGAACATACATTTAAACAACTTATGAGAATTGTGGTAATGAATAAATAAATAAATAATGACTCATAAATTAAGAGTAAATTAAAGAAATCACCTAAAACGTAATTTTTGAAGAAATAACTAGAATAATTACAAGAAAAGAAACAATTAAGAGTAAATTAAACTCAATAATGTTCTCCCCAAACTTCCAATCCTCTCTTGTCACTTCTAAAAGAAATAGAACAAAATTCGTGAGTTAATTTTCTTTAGTGATTAAATTTATGATACCTAAGAGTATATTGACATAACGATATCTAGGGGTGTCAAAACGAACCAAACATAGGTAATCCGTGTAACCCGTCCAGAATTTTAAGGATTGGGCTCAAGATAATTTGAATTGGATTTAATCTCGATCCATTCAAGCTTAATCCATCTGAAGAGAATTCTCATTTGAGCCCAATTCAATCTCCAATATCAATCTGTTTTAAAACTTTTTATTAACATATGTTCCTATATTAAAGTTATGAATTATTATATATTTAACATCTTTTAGAATTTATCTATATATTTGTTAGTTTTTTAATAAAAAATTCTCGAGCGGAAATTCATATTGTGATTATAAAAGTTAAATATTAATATTTTAAATTATTGAGATCAATCAGGTCAAATTGGGCGGGTCAAGACTCAACCCATTTTTTAGCCCATTTAAGCCCACAATAAACTTGGGTGGGTCAAGATCCAATTCGATTTTTATTCAACCCATTTTAATATGGGAAACTTACATAAATGTAAAATAATCAAAAAATATTTACCATTTATATCAATAATATTTCATTTTCACTTCATCACTTTTAATTCATTTATAATACAAGTTTAATTCATATTACAAAGATCAATTTTTTATTCACATATAATATAAATTTTAATGATAGACAATTCATTTATCACACATTTTAATACACTTATAATATAATGTGTCAAACTTTTACCAAACAAACATAATATATTTTAAAAAACAATTATAATTCATATATAATTCATATATATTGCATACATAATTCACTTTTAATACATATTGCAAATTTAACTTAGTATTGTTATACATGGTAATAAATAAAAAATATTACTAAAATCAGTAATTATTTATTAAAATGTACCAATTTATATAATTTTTCCTTTTAATATTTTCAATTTCAATCCAATCAACCTATTTGACACCTCTACAATAAATCCTTTTTTTTTTCCAAGTGCATGAGTGTGCTCATGGTTTTTTAATTTTAAAAGAAATACAGTAATAATCAATGAAGATTGAAGGGACATAGATTCCTACGACTGTCAAACAAACAATTTCAACAAAAGTAGGGTTTTGGTAATGTCATGGGGATCAACACCGCGTATCTAAGAGTATATCCTTTGTACTTGTACCAAATTTTAAATACATTTACACCGTTAAATTTTTTTCTCTATTTCAGATTAATTATTCCTACCAAGAGCCCATTGATTGATTTAAAAAATTAGTTTATAAATAAAAAATAAAAGTCAAATTGAAATAATTTTTAAATTAAAAATTATAAAATTAAAGGGTGACATACTTTTGATTTTTTAAAACTTATTTTAAGTTATTTTTTACCTTGTCAAATGGCAACACTTATTAATTTTTTTAAGTTATTTTTTATATTTGCCAAATATTTTCAAAAATTAAAACTGATTTTAAAATAAATTTGATTAACATTTAAATAAATCTAAACACCCTCTAAAAGAGAAAGAGGAGGTTATAAGTACTCATTGTATCAACTTCCCAAAAGAAAGTTCTAAAAGAAAGAACTTAAAGCTATAGAAAAAGCTAAGAAAAGTCAGTCAAGATAAAAAAAAGGAAGTTGTCATTTTCACTCGGATTTTATTGTTAGGCTTTCCAATTACATCATTCTTCAAGAGAAAAAGCTCCGTAAACTTAACAAGCATGTTAGAAATTGATTTTAAACTTCTTTTAATCTTTCAGCAAACATAAAATTTATATTTATATGTTATAGCAAAATTTAAATAATTGCACTTCATAGTAAATATATAAATGTATAATTCACTATACATATACAATTGAAGCGAATTGCATAAAACGAGAAAGAGAAAGAGACTTGGACAGAGAATTGTATAAAACGAAGTGTATAAACGAATTATATAATTATAAGTGTATAGAACAATTATATACAATTTGAATTTGTATAAAATGAGAAAGAGAGAAAGGCAAAAGAGACTTGGGCAGGGAATATACAATTGAATCGAATTGTATAAAACGCGAAAAAGAGAAATTATATACAATTTGAATTTGTATAAAACGAGAAAGAGAGAAAGACAAAAGAAACTAGGCAGGGGAGTATTTTTATTATATAATTATAAGCGTATAGGACGAAAATATATGTATTTGCATGTGTATACACAATTTTCTCTCGCTTTATACAAACAGAAACACAATTTATACATTTCGTTTCTGTTTGTATAAGCGAGAGAGGCGAGGGTGACGAGCGAGATTAGGGAGAGTGGCGAGCCAGACTTGTGAGAGGGGAACAAAAATATATGTATTTATACATTTCCTCTCGCTTTATACAAATAGAAACAAATATTATACACTTGTGTTTGTATAAAAATGAGAGGAAGCGAGAGAGGAGAATAGCGAACGAGAGTTTGAGGGAGAGAGGTGACTAACAAACAGTTTGTTACGAAACACAATTAAATCAAAGAATGACTATAGCAATTAATTTAATTTATTAGTTTGTCATTATATATAATTTTTACTTAATTTATAGCTTTACCAGTGTGGCCACGTGAGTGATGCCTTTATCTATATTTACATTCAATTTCTGTTTTAATATTAACATATAAAAATGTGAAATTAACTTTGCATTTCTTTTAGATAGATATAAGCTTATAAGTATGATAATTTATTTTATGTGTGTTTGATATAAATGTCTAAAAAATGTATATTATAACTACTTATAAATCGAAAATGTTTCACCATCTTTAACAATAAATATAATTTCATAAACCTTTGAAGAACCTTTATTTTCAAACATGTTCGTATTCATTATTTTCTTTTTAAATTATACCAACAAGGCAACAATGACAATTTATTAACTTTAATTTGTTGCCGATAATTGCAAAATAACGACATTTTTCGGAAAACAAGTAGATAGGAATTCATTTCATTATTAATATATTATTATTATTATTATATTTATTTTTAAAAAAAGAGACTTGATATAAAGGTCAAGCAAATAAGACATAATAGTTATGCTCTTCATTTTTAAGTACTTCTTACTCTCTCTATATACATAAGCACCCCCCCACAGAATAATTAAAATTTTTAAAAAATTTATCCAATTAATAATGGTTTCGTTGAGACAATCCTATCAAATTATGTGGATGCCTGTACTTTGATTGATGATTCTTTTTAAAAACATATCTCCTAATAATGAATTGAAGCTTTGACAACTTTCTCGTACGTAATATTGGAGAATAACATGAGTTTCAACTTAATTTAGTATGTCTTATTCCTCACTTTGGAGAATTGTCTTATATATATTCCGCCACGAAAAATGCGACTTCTTTTCTGGGAAATTTACCATCTTCCCCTCTAATTAATCGTTTAGCTCCCTTTTTCCTTGCTAAGAGAAATAGAACGTGTTAGTGTCACATTGATTGTATTTTTCTACCAGATATACTAAAATATGGTAAGATAGCAAATTAGAGTGTATCTCCTAAACTAATAAAATTTATGTAAGTTCTCCAATTTTATCCGGTTACACCGTTGCCCAAAACATGTCATTTAATTTGCACCCAAAAGGAGGAATGTAATACTCCCTCCGTCCAGAATTGTTTGTCATGTTGTGCTTATCGAAAGTCAATTTGACTAAATTTTAAAGGTAAATTAGATCACATTAGTTCGATATTTTAAACAAAAAAATTAGATATTCTAAAACTATATGAAAAGTACTATAAATTACAATTTTTTGCATATTAATATGATGAAAAAATACATCTTAAAATGTTAGTCAAATTTTTATAGTTTAACTCTAAAAATAGAAACCATGACAAACAATACCGGACGGAGGGAGTAATTGATAAGCCTCTAATTATGTCTTGATTATTCCACTTTAAGCATGCATATAATTTTAAAGGAAAATGTGGGATTGGCCACCCAATCTATAGTTGCAACTTAAGGCAAGAGAGTTTATTTAAGCCGTCAACATGCGTCTTTCTAAGCAATACATAGGAAAAGAAGAGGTAAATGCACAATAGTAACCTAGCTAGCTAGGTCCTTCTAAAAAAATATTTTAGTGTCTACTCCCGTCTCCTACTATATATATTTCATTTCATTTGCCCTACACGAATTATTATAGCATTCGTTTTGTTGTTTCTATTTATAAACAAAAAAGAATATATGATGGCGGCACATAATATAGACATGTTCGAACAAGAAAATTCTAGAGAAACAACAAACTCCACTAGTACTACTCCTCATTTTACCATGTAAGAAAATTAAATCATACTACATCTTTGTTTTTCCACATTAAAATCAAATCAAAACGGTGGTTCTAATTTCTTGTTGTAATTCATCAAATTCCAAATACGTTGTTGTATTATTTGGTTTCAAAAATTCATTTTTCGTATAGTAAAATGTACTATAGCTAGCAGCTTCTTTTTTTTTGTCTCGTTTAGGAAAAAAAATCACTTATATATTAGTCGCTAGATCACGTGGGTTTCACAACTGACAAGTTGTACATGTGATGCATCTGCTTTCATAGAAATATTGAACAATCTATTATTGTATATGCTTTACGTTGACCAAGTCATTTTAATTTCTGGTGTTTTATTGGATCTCCATATCAATCTCCTTTTGAGCCATTGTTTCTTTCTGCAGATCCCGGCAGACTGTGACTACCTTTCCACCAGCTTTGTGGTCGACTTTTCCGGTGAGTTATGAATTCGTTGTAAAAAAATATCGGATTTGCTTTCTTTTTGGTTTGTTTTTGTTGTACTTGTTACTTTGTCTTTCACATATTTTTACTTGCTTAACTTTGGTCATATGCTTTTTTTTCTTTCGTTCGCCAATTAGATGTGGTGTAATCTTAATTAGCAATAGAAATGGCCGATTTGGACTTCAGCTTCGTGCAGCTGGTGTTAATATAATAACTAATAACCTGATGCTTCTGTAAACCATTGGCCAGTTTTCACCTAAAGTTGTGGATCTATTCCAATTTACCTCATTTGACATGCCAAGTAAAGTTTATTACATTTGAGAGCTGGCTCGCTTGACAAAATGAATGAGTTCCAGATCTAATTAGGTTGGTGGCATGTATGTCTAATTGTCAATTACAAAGTTTTTTCTTTTTTTTTTTGGTACGTGGTTGGAAAGAAATTAATCTTTGTCAAGAACACAATATCTATATTTTTGGATCCGTACTAGATTTTTTTCTTTGGGAAGAAAAGGGCATCAATTATGTGAAAAACTTAAAAGAGAATTAATCAATCGCCAAAATCTACTTAAACCTAATAGCCGAAATAGACTGACGCCTTCCTTTCCAAACATTCCTAGGACAGTGCATAATTGAGGATATGAATATTAAAGTAATTAGTTTTAATTACTTAATTATATATTATGTCTAAATACGCGAAAGCTTATTAGTTCATCAGAATAAATGCATGTATATGATCAATACCTGACTATTTAATCAACATTTTATATATCCAGGTGGAGCATGAATTTAACTTTGACTTGGAAGAAATTTTAACTGATCAGAACAGGTGAGAAACAAAGAGCTATTTGGAATGTTTTTTTCATATTGTAATTTCATGTTGTATGTGAGATTAAACTATATTCCCCATATAAAACAGGATCAATTCCCAGAAGAAACTCGATCCTTGTGAATCGAGATGTTTACGTTTAAAGTTCTCACACGAGATTGCCCCATTGGTTTTTACCGGAGAGTGTATTTTTCCCAACGGTACCAAATTGGAATTGGTTGATGCTGCTACAGGACAGCAAGTGAGACATGGGCCTCTAGCCTCAGCACAAGTTGAAATATTTGTACTTAATAACGCCGAACTAAACAGTCATATTAAGATTCAAACAAGAGGCGACCAAAATCCATATCTGAGGTTGGAAGGAGGTGTTGTTTCTGTTAACGAAATTATATTCAAATACTCTCCAAATCATATGAAGAAGTCAATCGGGGTAAAACTAAGAGCAAGGGTTGTCGATCAACCTCAAGTGATAGAGGCCGTGACACGACCCTTTACTCTCAAGGATAAACGTTCAAGTGAGTATTATATTATATTATATTTCTACTTAATAAACTAAATAGTGATCGAGTCAATTTGAGTTATGTTTTTTCACAGAAAGCAAGAAGCGGTACCCTCCATCACCAAAGGATGATGTATGGAGACTAGAGCATATTTACAAATCCGGTGCTTTCCATAAGCGGTTGACTGAAAGCGGTATAAAAACAGTGGAGGATTTCCTAATTGAACTCCAAAACAATCCTCAGAGGCTACGCCATGTAAGTAGCTTCTAATTCTACGTCTAAGAACATTCAACGTTGAGTGACTTCCTGTAGAGTTGAGTGACCATTATTTATGCGCAACTTGTGATATTTTTGTGGTGCACCTAAACGTACGTTAATTTCCTACATCTGGATTACTGTGTGCGTGTAGATCCTTGGCAAAAGCATGTATGAAAATTGTTGGAAAAAAGTTACAACGCATGCTAAGACTTGCAATCTCGACGGAAGAAAGTACCATCACTTGGGGAATTTGGTCGCGGTTGACGAATGCCAGTCTTTAGAGTTTGAAAATACTTCAGTGAGTACCAAATTTATTTGCTACCCTGTTTGAGCTTTGAAAATTATATATCTCTGAATTTGTCACATTTGATGATTCAGGGAGCAGCAGCTGAAAGTAACAGTGCTGAATCTTATGCAATTGTTGACCGGCAATACGAGTCAGATGAGATGTCTCTTGATATCACATCTGTGATTTCAGAATCAGAATATTGGGAGAAAATTATGCAATTTCTTCATTCATAGTTAGACATGCTTTACATGTTCACAACACTATACTTCTTTCCTTTCCAGCTCGTGTATCTGCACTTAAGAAATAGTAGAGGTTTGTGACCTCATTAGGATTGGTAAGGTAAGACCTAGTCCCCTTACTTATATTTATTTACGTTGAAGTTTTTATCTTATTATCAATAAAAGGCAGATAGACGTCTGTCTAATGATATATATCTGTTGAAATAGGTATTATTTTGGATGTAAATTCGGTGTTAGTTAAGACTGAAAGAGCAAGTGGTCTTGAAGTGCTCTTATAATTTGATGTTTGTGCACAGGCCAAACACATGGAAATGATTCTTTTGACGATGAGACTTTGTAATGGGACCAATATTTTATTCTGATATCTTGCAGGTTAAAGTGTGATTATCGATATTATCTAATAAATATTTAATTATTAAAAATAATATATTCTTAATACTTTATTATATTATGTCTAAAGATACAGTTACACAAAAGTTCATTAGTTCAGAGCATAGTGTAATTTTTGGGCTATTCATTTACTCAATTTACTATCCCATAATATTTTTAAACATTGTAAGGACGAATCTCTCACTTAAATATAATGTGATCTAACTTTGTATCGGAGGAGGAAAAAGAGCGGAAGAAAAGATGAGAAGATAAAAGATTGGAAGAACGGATGAGAAGTATTATATATGTATATATTGAGTTAGTGTAGTGAAAGAGAGAGTTAAGATAGAAAAAATATAACTCAAGTCTTCAATTATATTCATTATATAAAAATGAGTATTTATGTGTTGAAGGAAGGTATTCTTTTGTGGAGTGTTCGATCCTTCAACTAATCCGGAGTTGCTTGATTTATAAACATTGTTGAGATGTTATATCATGGAGGGAACAAGTCAAGAGTATTATTATTTGATCGGTGTAGATAATGTCGCATTGGACTCGAATCTATTTAAAGAGTGCGACATATCCATGTCTCAGCCTAAAGATTTGTCTATTTATTTTTGTCATTTTATTTTCAAATGTACTATATTATATATGTGGTTTATTACACCAACAATGACATTTCCTTCAGAATTTTCAACAAAAAGAAAATGAGTTATATAAATTGAACAACATAATATTTTGGGCAAAGGGTCAAATATATCCTTGTACTATTGAAAATAGTTTAAATATACCCTTTGTTATAGTTAAGGTTCAAATATATCCATTATGTTATACTTTGGGTTCAAATATATCCTTCTAATTATACTTGACACAAATTTACCATCAACTTGAACGGAAAACGCGCGACAAGCTCAAAATCAAATAACGCATCTCGAATTTCAAATACTTAATTCTTTTAGAAACTCATTTCCTCCCGCTTTGAATTCTTTTCTATGCATCTCTTTCTTAAAAGAAGCTAATAATTTATCGTATTAAAAAACATATATGATTTTTCTTTCTTTGGAATTGAGGTTTTTTCTTAAATTTTTTTTATCATGATTAACCTCTTCTAAAAAATGTCGATATTAATTAAAGAAAATACACTATTGAGATACGTTCTAAAAATTTTCAGCATTCAAAAATCTATGACTCCCTACATTCATTAATTTTCTTGTACTTTTATAATAGTAAGAAGATGTGGTTACAATGATTAATTTTATATAAATAAATTTGAAGATTTTTATTTGTGAGGGAAAAATGCATCACAATGATGTCGTGTGATATGCATATTTTATTATTTATAGTACAAAAAATTTTAAAATAGAATAATGAATGAAAAAATGAAAATAAGAGCTCAAAACGGAGGGAATGAGTTGGGATGATTTACACAAGTGAGTATCTAAGGATGTTGAGAGTAAATAATTTGATTTTGAGTTTGTCACATGTTTTTCTGTCAAAGTTAAGGGTATATTTGCACTTAATTATAATGAGAGGGATATATTTGGACTCAAAGTATAACATGAGGGGTATATTTGGAACGAATGTATAACGAATGGTATATTTAAACTATTTACTTTAGTACAAGGGTATATTTGATCTTTTGCCCTAATATTTTTGTGTTATGTAGCATATTAGGGGGTAAATAGTTTCAAAAATTCATATTTTCGAAGATAATCAAGACTTACCGGAGAAATAGTTTTAAAGATCTTGAGGGGGGGTGGGGGTGGAGAATTATAACCTTTTATGATTAAAGTGTGTATATGATAAGTTGTGTCAAATTTAAAAGGATTTTTAATACTAATTATCTAAATAATAACGTTTTCATTGACTTAGAGAGAAACGACTTAAAACACTGTTATGCAACTTGAAAAGTGCAATATCAATTACTTCCGCGTGTCTATAAATATAATGCATATCAATCATACTATCAAACAAAAGGAAGAATACAAATGATAATTAAAAAAATAATGTGGAAATACATACTTTAGTTAAGGGTTAGCCCACTTGATTTAAGATTAGCATAAAACAAGTGGTTTCAATTTGTTTGATATTTATTTCAAATTATTTGGCATATTTTATTTTTTAATCTATTTAAAAAGACTCTTCTCAAAATATATATATATATATCATGAATTTATGTCATGTCAATCCAATATGTTACATTAATGGGGAAATATATATGAATAGACATATGTGATTAATTAGTTGATTTATATAATTTCAATCCAATATTTCCCTTGTCCAACATGTTTTTAACGAAAATTTCTTCCTTTTTCTATATAAAGATGACCATATAATGTGCAAAATGCAATTAACTAGTATTACACTATTCTTAGAGTTTAGAATTCGTACAAATTACATACTATTAGAGTTTCTGCATATATTCACACAGATAGATACTGAGCTGACAAGAGTTATTGAACTGAAAACAAATAACATATTCAGGTTGATTTGAGATTTGGATCAAGTAGTAGGTGATAATGGTTTCATAAAAAAAGATAGTAGTAAGCGATTCAGAAATTATGCATATATAAGAAAAATGTATGCCATCTCTTCTTTTAAAATCTTAATTTTTCATCCATATTCTTTATCTCTTTATTAAATATTTGTTATTTTAATATTTTTATTATAATTCAATAATTTTGATATCATAATTATAATTCTTGAATCGTAATCACATTTAGAATTCGATTGGTTACACTAGACCAAACAGATAAATAGGTCATGTGCAAGACCCATAGTACTTTTCATCGGTCCAAGAGTTCGACACAAAATTCCAAAAGGTAATAAGACATTAGGACAAAAAGCGCGTGACTCTTTTATATGATGAGTAGATAAATATTTTTTATTTTATATGATGATTTAGAAATTAATAAATTATTTAACTTTCTATATTGCCCCTTGCTCATACTTAGCTTATACAAAAGCATACATTAGAATATACAAATAGTTAGTATCGAAAATTGTTTAAATTTTTAAATATTATATTAATTATAGGGTAAAATGAGAAAAATTATAATTAATTTTATTTTAATTTAATAAATAATAACGTAATATAAGGTTACTATTCTTTATAAGGTTTCAATTTTCATCTAATATAAAACGAAATGAGTATAAGTTAATAGTAATTTTTTTAATTATATTTTTTAAAACTAAATAATTTTTTAATATGATTAAGGTAAAAACATTACATATTTGACAACCGAGGGAGTAATATTTGGACAAAATTTCAATTCGTAGTATTTGTCCTTTAATAAAACTGATTTAATCAACTTGTTAAAAGTTGATTATATAATTTTTACAGATTTTTAAAATCAGCCTAGATTTAGTGATTAATAAGCCCCTCTAATGATATAGGCATGTCCAATTGTATCATATCATCATTTAAAACGTGATTTCTAAGCATTATATATGGCTGTGTCTAAGGACCTATCGGATGTCCTTTTTTAATTGTTCTATTACAATTAACCAATAGACATAAATCATAATATTGACGTCAAAACTTATATATATTTAATTATTTAATTTATTTTTTGTAAAAAAATTATTTTCCTCATAACTTTAAACTCTTTTTTTTCTCTTTTTTTTTTTTTTTTTTTTTTATCTTTTCACTTTAATTTATTTTGAAAAAATTATGTTTAATTTATAACAATAATAAAAAAGAAAGTGTTCTTTGCTTTTCTTTAATTATTTTGATATTCGCTCAAAATTAATTTGTTTTAAATACAAGATATTTAAAATTAAATTTTTGAATCTACTAAAAAATCAAACAAAATAAAATGGATAAAGAAAGTCTATGAAATAAAGAATGAAGAAATAATGAATGAAAAGTAAAAAAATGTTGAAAAGAGATAGTTGCTCGGATGGTAAGTATCCTAATTATATTATATTTATTATTAAAATGAATTTGATATAATTAAATAAAGGAAAAAAGGTTAATATACCCCTTAACTTTGCCATAATGGCTTACATATAACCGTTTCCTCAGACTTAAGTGACAAAATAATTTTAATTGAATTTTTAATTATTTTTAAAAAATATAATTCATTTGGGTATGTTTATTCCTCGTCACACAAATATTTTTTTTGATGTTTTTGTTCAAATGACTAATTTAAATATTTTATTTTGTTGATCAAATTTATTTATGTTTTAGTAATTTTCTTGTAAAATTAATTATAGATGATTCAATTATTTTTTCAAATAGAAAAACTAAATTACAATATAGTTATATAGTTGAAAAACATAATTTTAAATATTAATATAATCAAAAAAATACTTTTAAAATTGTTCATTTAGACTAAAAAACGAGAGAGAAAAAATAAAATATGAAAAAAGAAACTCAAATAATTATAATTAAAGAAGTCAACAAACAATTTATCTACGAAAAGAATTAAACTATACTTTGAACTTTACAAGAAGGTTCATATAAACATTTACATAATTATTTCTTTTAAAAAGTCAAAAATATAATTTAAAATTAATATTTTCATTTTCATTTAGTGAAAGATATATGTGTATCATTTGTATAACGACAAGCTTATATAAGCTAAAATATTTCAATTTTAAATGACAAAATTAATAATATATAAGACTCTTTCACTATAAAAAAAATTGTGAATTACATGGAGATTTTTCTAAGGATAAATATGAAAATGTTCTTAAAACTTATTTTTCTTCAATTTTTCATACTAATTTTCAGAAAAATTTCTCATATAATTCACCATTTTGTTGTAGTGTTTATTGCTCTTTATTACTAAATAAAAATATGGACCACATATAAACAACGTTTTTAAAACATACATATATGCTTCTTCTTTCTTTATTTCTCCAAAAATTTCTTATCAAAAAATAAAATAACTCTTCAAAGATTCTTTAATGGAGTACTAAAAATTCTTCTTAGCAATGCATTAGCTAGCTGTCACCTACTAATTTTTTATTGGAGGACAACTCACAACTGTGTCGGTGTTAATTTGAGAACGTAGGTGTTAATTTTTCCAAAGTCTATAGAATTTGAAAAATATATTTTACATCAATGGTCAATAATCACCGCAGTATAACGCTCGATAAACGAAATTGACAGTAAATTTGAGACTGATACAGTAATACTCATATGATTGCAAAATCTCTTTTATACTAATCTTTTAAAAATAATATATTAACTTTGATAAATATATAGTTAAAAATTTATTTAAACATAGTAATTAATAAATTGCTTAATTGGAGGTCATACATTAATAATAAATACAAGACTAGCATTCTATTGGGTTATTATTGGCTATGATGGACACATATAAGCTATATGATTCTTTGTGATTTCTATAATTCGATGATGTCTACTATTACTATATCTAAAGTATTTTAAGTTTTGAATATTATTCTTAAATTACATTAAAAACTATTTTAATATATAGATATTTTAAAACATAATTAAATTAAATTGCTCTATAAGAGATCATGCACTTTTAAATTGAAGAAAGATCTATTAAGTAATAAATAATATAATTGTACATTATATTTTCGTTACATGATAATTATAATAATAATAATAACAATAATAAATACATAATATATTATATGGAGTAGTTTTTATTATATAACTTATGTTATTTATGTTTAGGCCATGGGGCCAAAATGGTTGGGGCCATGTCTTCTATATATAGACTTTTTGCACTTGTTGTCATATAAAACTAAGACAAAAAAATTGGTCGCGACGTAGACATTTTATATTTGTGGTAATATAAAGGAGAGAATATCTTTTCAACATTAAATTCTATATTAAATTTTAGTTTAATGTTAAATTTATGGATCTCCAACTCTATATCATTTTTTATACGTAATGTTAGACTAAATTTAGTGTTACATTGTTTATAAACCAAATCACTTTTCAAATAGTATTCTATTATAATTATCTTATCTAGTATACTAGAGATTATATATATGTTTTTTAATGAAATCTCAAGTGTACTTATCTATTATTATTTTTGCATTATTTATACAATATTAATTTAGATCTTAAAGTCGATATGTATATAAGGATATTCATATATATAATTTTGATATAATATCAAATTAAATTTAATACAAATTTAAGTAATGTATTGATTTCGAAAGTTGATTATTATGTAAAAATTAAAATAAATATACGTTTAATATTTATTTAAATATATTTCATCAATAATTCACTTTTATTTATATTATTACTTAATATAATCTATAATATTAGTTAGCAATGCATATTATTTAGAAAAATAATGATACATAATAATTCTATATTAAATTGTTATACAAGAGATAAAAGAATATGAATTATTGGGTATAAATAAAATAGAAGAAATAATTCATTTTGTGGAATAAGAATATATAAATAAAATAAAAAATAATAATATAACACTAATGAAAGAGAAAATATAAAGAAAATACATTAATTTAGTGTAGTAAAATTGAAGTTGATTAAGTATCACTTATTTTTAATATAAATAAAAATAGCTTATAAGTAGAAATACGAAAAAAGTAATATTGACATTATTTTTTTTTGTAAATTTCGGTGTTGTGGATAGATGATTTCCTCATCTAAATAAAAAGACATAATAGTAGCTTTCTCTATTGTCTCAAGTATATTTACGAGGTAATTACTTTTAGCCAATCATATGATTTGTCATCCAAATAATGTCTTCATTAAGACAATCATACCAAATTATTAATTCACGAACCTTGATTGATGGTCATTTTTCAATCAAGAATGGATGCTTCCTATTCATTTTCTTTTCCCGCGCACTTATATTATTTATTTATTTTAAAAAAAACTTTTATGTTAGTAGTGATTTTGCAGAAAAACAATTTCAACCTACTTTAGTTTTTCTTCTTTTATTCCTTACGATCTTAATTAGAGTGAACTATGAAAAATTACATAATATGTAGAGATTTAATTTAATAAATATATATAGATAATGACATCTTTTAATATAAGTTAAATATTTAATCTAATAATAATTAATGTGTTGTGAAAATTTCTAAATTATGAGAAATTGTTTTATAGTTGGTTATTGTTATACCGTATTAATAATATAAATTTAGTTTTACATATATATTAGGCAGAGTTATAAATTATTCATTAATTATTTACATGTATTGTATTAGTTATTTCACGTGGCACGCTACAAGCTTATCATATAAGACAATAGCCACAATAATTGACTTTCAACCCTAACCTATAGTAGTTTTTGTTGGGAATTATTTCTCCGTACCTTTGTTTTTAATTTTTATTTATGACTATCAACGAGCTTAAATATATGATTTTATTATAAGCGTAAGAGATAAGTTCTAAATTAGAAATTTCAATGTAATACTATTTGATTATAGACTTCAGAAATGGTTTTAAACTTATTTTTTTAAAATAGATGTTTAATTATTAAATTTTAAAAAAATCAAAATAATCAAATATTTTATGTTGTCAACTTCTGTTCATACAACTTCAAATTTATTCAAGTAAAATATATGTCTAAGCACAATATGAAAAAAATGGAAATACATGGCCTAATATATATTAACTTATTACTTTTAATTTATTTTGACTTTAAAATAAATGGTCAAACACTACCTATCTCTTTTCGTCTCAACGTCCTATTAAGATTTTTTAATTATGTATTTCATCAAATAATTAGTTTAGAATGTTTACGTGTCCCTCTAATTCCTGACAAAATAATTTAGACACTTTCTGCATAGATTTTGAAGTTATGTTATGTTGTGCAGCCAAAGAGTAGAGTACTATAAACGTGCAGCCGCAAAATAAACTAATTTATTGAATGATAAACTATACGGTGTTATTGTGCATTTTAATAATATAAATTAAAATATTAAATGCATGATAATTAATAAGTATAAAGTGGAGAAAATAGCTCTTTACTCATATCTGCAGTTATAATGGAGTAGTATGTTCTTTTCATTATCTTGCGGATTGCCCCCATCACTCCTTAAATGACCACATTTTCGATATTTATTATATATATATGGAAGAAATATTATATCTATATAAAGAATATTTTCTTCAGTGGGTTGAAAAATGAAAAAATGTAGTGAATGAGAAACATTATATTGTGTTTATATTTTAAAGAGTCAGTTTGAATTAACTTAAAAAAATAGCTTTTAAGTCAAAAATAAAAAGTTCAACTGAAATGATTTTTAAGTTAAAATAAACGTAAGTGGATACCTACTTTTGATTTATGACTTATTTTAAGTCATTTTTGACTTATTTCAAGTTATGTTACATATTTGTCAAAAAATTTTAAAAGTAAAAAACTGACTTAAAAGTAGGTTTGATCAATTTTATAGTCAATCCAAATAGACTCTAAATCTTCAATTAATTCATTATTATGATGGAAAGATAATTTTGAAATTTGATTTTTGAAAGAAATGGAGGAAAAATGAAAGCAATGAATAGAATGGTAATAATTTTACCTGTGAAATGAATAATATGGCCGAAAAAGAAAAGGAGATCAAAGTGTATATATTAAAAAAGTTGGGAAATGCTTTTGTATATTTTAAGTAGGTCACATGGGTGGTGTCATATTAGGGGCTAATACCACTAATTTTGCAAGACTTGTGACTCAATGCCACATTAAGTCTTAAGAGTGACTATTTTGCCAATTCTATCTTCAACTATTCTAGAGTTATTTAAGTTATATAATGTTATTAAATTATTATATTAAAGATTATGTTGCAGTGAATTTAATATGATCAATACATGGGTCTTCATAATAAACACATAGGCACGATACAAGAGAAGTAGTATATATATTTCAATTCAGGTGCCATACACACTCATTATTTCATTTGTTGTTTCTATTTATCAAAAGAAAAAAGAAGTAGTTGATGGCGGTACATAACAATGGCGTGTTCGAAGAAGGAAGCACTAGCTCACATACTGAAACAACAAACCCTAATACTCCTCCTTTAATTACGAGGTAATAGATTTTGTAAGCCTTCTAGTTTTTTATGACTGATCAGTGTTGTATTATGCCCTTTACTCCTTTTTTGCCTAAAAAAATAATTACGATGTAATAATAAAATGAAATAATTTATCTTTTTTTCCACATTATAAACACACACAATAAAATAGTAGTACTTTGTTAGGTGTTCATTGAATCTAATTAAATACGTAGTTGGTTTCAAAATTAGTTTTTCCTTAAAATAAAATGAGCAAGTAGTTTTTTTTGCATCGTGCGGGAAAACGATGGAAAAACTTATTCAGTCGTTGTATATGATGTGTGAACACAAGTTATAAGTTGGTATATACTGAACATCGTTTTGATTTGCTCATTTTCTGAATCTCCATATATATATATAAGGGATCCCTGCAAGCTATGGAGGATTGTGGTGGCCTTCCTACTAGCTTTGTGGTCGACTTTTTCAGTGAGTTCATATTTTCTATACATATTAAATTTTTTTATTTGTAGCTATTTCTTTTTGGTTAATTTAATTGTTACTATGACGTTTTTTTTTATTTTATGAAATCTTACCTCATTTGGAGACCAAATCCCAGATCTAAGGGTTCTTTAAATTATGTATATGGTATCTTTTTGAAGAAAAGGGCATATCAATTATACGTAAAGTTTAAAAATGTTAAGGAATGACAAAAGTCTCACATCGTGATTAATGAGATGGGTGGACTCCTTATAAGACTTGGGCAATCCTCCTCCCTTTGAGCTAGTTTTTGGGTGTGAGTTAGGTCTAAGACCTAATTTCTACATGGTATCAGAGCAGGGCCCGTCTCACCAGATGTTGGGGCCCCCCGAAATCAAAATTGCCCACGCACCAGAGGCTAAGCACTGGGCGTGAGGTGGGGTGTTAAAGAATGACAAAAGTCTCACATCGGTGGTTAATGAGATGGGTGGACTCCTTATAAGGCTTGGACAATTCTCCTCCCTTTGAGCTCGCTTTTAGGGTGTGAGTTAGGTCTAAGACCTAATTTCTAAAAAAAAATAAAAAATCGCTTCAACATTCCATTTTAGAAGAAGCCCCAAAAAGTATATTATGAAAAATTAGGAGAGGACACTAATTACTACAAAAAGGATATTTGGTGACTGAGTGGAATGAATGAGAAAAGATAGATTAGACACTGAATTTGATTGAAATAGACCCACTTCGCTGTCCGTCCCTTACCGAATATTTATTTAAGATCCATGAGCTTGTTGGATTTTATATTATTTTTGGATTATTTTTTTCTATTAAAATACGATAATTTCATGTTCTTGGAAAATCAAGATGAGTGATTATTAAGATGTTCATGAAGATTAATTGAGGATAAACTGTTTTTGTTATTATTATTATTATTATGATTATGATTAAGATAAGTTATATAAGATGTTCATGTTTGGATAAAAAAATACATGTTTGATGTTGTATTAAGGAAATATTAATTAAGTTTCCCCCATCAAAATCTGAATATTCAAAATATTTTCTTTATATAATAATTAATAAGTAGAAAAGTTCAATAAATAATTAAATCAATCAAATATTTTGAAAAATTATGTCCATCGGTAATGATGATGTCTAGGTGATAGTTATGGTTGGTGTTGATGGTTGATGAGGTAAATGATGGCGGCGATAGATAATTGTAGTAGAGATCAGCTAATATGAGTGGTGAATGATGATGACGGTTGACAATATATTTTGATAGATGACGAAGGTGATGGTATATAATAATTGATTATTATTATTATAATAATGGCTACTTGGCTAGTGATAATGAGTTTAAATAATTGCTAGTAATGATAACGTTTGATTATAGTAATTATAAATATCAACAATTAAAGTAACTAAGTATGCCAGTTGTGCATGTGAGATAATGCATGGTATATAATTGATAATAGGGCAAAACAACGACAAAGTGAAAAAGATCTCTGTAAATATTTCAAAGAATTTGCCTAGACCCAAAAAGATCAAAGACAAAAGGCTAAATTTTACTCTTTAACATCAAAAACTATTCTAGTTGGGGACGAGATTTGAAATCGGACCTATGTTTAATGTTCTATTATGATATTATGCATGTTTAAGTGTAATTATATAGATAATACATTTTAAATTACTTAATTATATTACGCCTAAATAAAAAAAAAATTCATTGGTTCTGAACAAATACATGTATATCAATAATACCTGACTATTTAATCTAACATTTTATATATCCAGGTGGAGCATGAATGTAACTCTGACTTGGAAACTGATGAGAACAGGTGAGAAACAAAGAGCATGGTTATCACTGCTTCTAATAGGATTTAAGTTTATGTATACTTAATTAGTGTGTAGGGAAATTTTATATTATTGGTGTGCAAAATGACAAATCACATCAGTTGTACAATAATTACAAGTAAAACATTTTGTTAAGCATAACTTAGTGCAACTTTTTTTTCTCCATAAACAGCTTGTCTTTCGCAAAGATAAATATGTGTACATATGCACTGGTTTTGTTGTATTAATTAATTGGTATATAGTACTCCCTCCGTTTAAAAAAGAATGACCCTATTTTCTTTTTAGTCTGTTTCAAAAAAATGACTTTTTTCCTTTTTTGGCAATACTTTAACTTTAACTTTCCACGTGGCATGTTTAAGACTACAAAATTAAAGATAATTTTGGTACATTTGACATAACTTTAAATTAGAACCACAAGATTAAAAAGTCTTCTTTCTTTTCTTAAACTCTGTTTCAGTCAAACTAGGTCAATCTTTTTGAAACGGAGGGAATAATTAAAGTGATACTTAACTTATGAAACCCGGCCCTTAAACTTACACTGCCCTCTATAATTTCATGTTGTATGTGAGATTAAACTATATTCAACATTGTTTACAGGAACTCTCAGAAGAAACTCGATCATTGTGAATCGAGATGTTTACGCTTAGAGTTCTCACACGAGGTTGCCTCAACGGTATTTACTGGAGAGTGTATTTTTCCCAATGGAACCAAATTGGAATTGGTTGATGTTGTTACTGGGCAACAAGTGAGACAAGGGTCTCCAGCCTCGGCACAAGTTGAAATATTTGTACTTAATGACGAAAATTGGACAATTGAAGAACTAAACAGTCATATTGTGATGCAAAAAGGAGGTGGAACATCAAGGGGGGAAATAAATCCGTATCTTAGGTTGGAAGGAGGAGTTGTTTCTGTTAACGAAATTAAATTCAAGCATAGTGCAAAGCATATGAAGATGTTGAACGTGGTAAGATTAGGAGCAAGGGTTGTCAATCAACCTGAAGTGATAGAAGCCGTGACAGGACCCTTTACTGTCAAGGATAAACGTTTAAGTGAGTATTATACCTCTATCTTCCCCAGACCCCACCTAGTGGCATTTCATTGGATATGTTTTTGTAGCTTTAATAAACGAAATAATGAGTCTATATTTGAGTGATGTTTTTCACAGAATGCAAGAAGAGGTACCCTCCATCACCAACGGATGATGTTTGGAGACTAGAGCATATTTACCAATACGGTGCTATCCGTGAACGGTTGACAGAAAACGGTATAAAAACAGTGGAGGATTTCCTTATTGAACTCCAAAACAATCCTCAGAGACTACGCCATGTAAGAAGTTACTAATTCTATCCAAGTACCTAAGTACTTACGTACTATTTTGCAAAATTTAACAATCAGGCCAATATATACTGATACTATATTTTTAATTTGTCGTTTCAGTAAGAAGCAATACATCTGAACTTTTATCTACTTTTTGAACGTGTAGATCCTTGGGAAAAAAATGTCTGAAATTTATTGGATAAAAGCTACAACGCATGCTAAGACTTGCAATCTTGATGGAAGAAAATACTTGTACCGTCATTTGGAGACGGAACAAAATTTTACGGTGGTGTTTAATGTTGCTGGTCAGGTTATGTGGTTGGACTCGGGGTGTGGTTTACATCATTTCACAATGCTTTCTGAATCTCAGAAGGTAATGATAGTGAAAAAAAATGTTCAGAATAGTCCTTTTTTTCTCATTGATTGTCATGAATATGTTCATCTGTTTGGAATGACAAACAGGTGTACGCACACAAGTTAGTGGAAACTGCATTTACAAACTGGAAAAATGTCGACAAATCTAATAACGAGATACCTTTCATGGATCACTTATCATCATCTCCGGTGGAGCTAGGATGCATGAGCAGATGTAAC
Organism: Solanum lycopersicoides; assembly: GCA_022817965.1. Taxonomy (NCBI): domain Eukaryota; kingdom Viridiplantae; phylum Streptophyta; class Magnoliopsida; order Solanales; family Solanaceae; genus Solanum; species Solanum lycopersicoides. The sequence goes on from CM040620.1 coordinate 77,096,881, forward strand.
TTTGGGAATTTGGTCACGGTTGACGAATGCCAGTCTTTAGATCAGTTTCAAAATACTTCCGTGAGTACTACATTAAATTTCTCACCAAATGTTATTTACTTACCTTAAAAATCTCTCTGAACTATTTCGTCACATTTGATTCAGGGAATGACTGAAAGTAACTGGTGGATAGACAGTGCTGAGTGTTCTACTTCTTATACATTTGGTGACCGGCAATACGAGTCAGATGACATGTCTCTTGCTATAACGTCTCCTGGCCATTCAGGTTGGGAGGAATTTATGCAATTTCTTAGTTCTGATGAAATTGAATTTGAGGATGAGCTTGGCCAAGCCAACAACTCTGTTGCTGAAACAAGTTCCACACAATTGCCACCAAGTGAGACAATGGATTCTGAACATGTATGCGCAAATGATAATCAACAGCGCCAAATGAACAGTGTCTCATTGGTTCCAATGGGGTCGGCGTGCAAAGGCAAGTCTAATAAGGGTTGGACCAAGATATCAAGCATATTGAAATGGTTATCACTAAAGAGGTATGTTAAACTTAAAAAGCTTCGTATGACCAAGAAGCGCAAATTAAGCCACAGTGAAACTGAAAACAAAAAACTGTTCTGTCCTATTTAGCAGTGGTGGAAAACGTACAACAGACAGCATGTGAAACTAGGACGTGGATGATGAATAATTTTGTGTGTGATTTTTATGAATATCTTGACTTGATTTCATGTTTTAAGATGAACCGTTTCACGAATTTGAGAATTTATTAAAAATACTTTTGCACCGTTAGACATGCTTTATAGTTCCACTACTTTTACTACTCATCGTATCAGCTTTCAAAATGAAAGTTCCAAACCAAAGAATTTCAACCTATACAAAAACATAAAGAAGATAATTCGGTCAAGTAAAAAAATGAAGTTATTTTTTCACCCGATCCCTGACCCCCTTCATCACCGGCCAGCCCCCCCAAACCCCAACCCCTCCCCAAAAAATTAACCCACTACCCCCCACCCCACCCCACCCCCAAAAAATAATAGTTTTGATTTTAAAAATATTTTTAATTTCATAAAATATTTTTACTCTAGTAAAAATAAAAGATGTATCTCAAAAACATTTTTCATTCATAACTCAAACACTAAAAATTATTTTCGGAAAATATTTTCTACTCACCAACCAAACATGAGAAAATAAGTCCAAAATCTACTTGTTTTCCTGGATAACATTTTCCATAGAAAACCTTTTCCTTCATACCAAATAAGTCACTCAATTTTGATTTTTCACTTAAAAGTCATGACTCTTTTCACATAAAGTCACTTCACTTTAATTTTCAACTCAAACGTCTCTCAATTATACTCCTTCTGTCCATTTTTATTTGTCATGTTGCGCTTTTATTAGTTGAAAAGAGAGGGCACAAAAGTTAGTCGAAAAAAAAAGTTTTTATCAGTGGAAGGGATATGTTCTTTTTGTGAAGCTTTAGACTCAACGGAGGGAACAAGACAACAAGAACTACTGCTAAACTAGAGAAAAAACAATTGTTGTAGTGCGTTTGAATGTTCTTAAAGAGAACAAGATATTTGCGCTTCAAATTTTTATTTCTTTCATTTTATTTAAACAATTGTTATCGTTATTTTTGGCAATTTTTCACTCACATGTCATGTGCAAGATGATTTGACATTTTCATCCTAGAGTTGACACAATTCGAATGTAGGTCTCAACTCTTTTGTACATAAATGTTAAAGGTGGTAGTAACAGATTATTACGACAAAAGAACGCGTGACCCCAGCCCCAAAAAATCAAAACTATGAATTACTGTATCTGGGTTAGTTAGTTATATTTTTTTTATCTTTTAGTAAATAAGTAATGTTCAAGTTAAAAAATATCACTTATTTAAAAACGAGGTGAATTATATTTGAAATTATTAATTTTAGTACAAGTCCTTATAGTTATTTAAAAATAATGACTAGTTGTATCGATAAATGGAGAAATTTATTCACTGCCCTTCCATTACAATGATAAGAAGATGAGTTATCAAACAATCTGAACTTTTAAAAAAAAAAATTATGCTACACAACTCAATAGAGCTTAAATATATTTACTTGCAGTGCAAGCTTACCATCACTTTCAAATTTTTTATTTTTATTTTTTTTTCATTTCTTATTCTTTGTCCGTTGCAAAGTCAAATACGCAGGAAATCAAGACTTTTAAGAGCACAAGTCAAGTACTATTTATTGGCTTAATGACTAACAAATAATGTGTCTCAACTTTTAGGGCATGCTTAATTGTATTCTCAAAAACTAGCTTTCGTTTGAACACAATTAATTAATTTCGTAGATGAAGAAGTTGGTTATTATCACTAACAACATAGGATAATAATCAAATTTTAATCAAGCAAGCCGATAAATTACGCCCCCACTTCACGCCCTCGGGCCCAGCTTTAATATCATGTTGAATTATGTCTTAGGCCTAACTCACACCCAAAAGTTAATTCAAAGGGAGAAGGACTGCCCAAAGCTTATAAGGAGTTCACCTATCTCATAAACCATTGATATGAGACTTTTGTCAGAATTCCTTTAAATATTCACCCTCTATAACATAAAACTAATTTCAGAGATCCCTGTTAAATTTATAACACATATATATACCTCTCCTTGATAAAAAAAATATTACGTATATAGTTTTCTCTTTTTGATATATATTTTTTTCGAGAAAATGATCAAAATGGTCCTTAATGTATTGGGATAGCTTTATTTTGATCCTTAATATATTTTAGATGATCGAAATAGTTTTTCATGTATGACAAAATGTATTCAATTTAGTCTTTTACCCTAAACTCAACAATTTATCCCCAAAAACTGTTAAATATAACTGTGGGAGCCATATAACTTTACAAAATCCACCATTTTTACCGTCTTTAATAGCTCGAAAAGAGTTCCATGAATTCTAAAATATGATTTTTCTCTAGCATCTGACAATACAATTACAAAATAATTTTTGTAAAAAGGTTAAATGGTAAATGTAATGCAAGGAGTAATTATTACTAGCACATCTCTTTTAAGTATCCGTATGTCGTATGCAGATCATACTTTCAATTGGAAATTTTACATAGGAGCTGCAAGTCTTTCAATTTCGTGTCTCAGTTGATGGTGTTCTTTGGGGTACTTTGTTATCTTATCACATTTCAACGTAGTTACAATAATTATTTAGTGATTGTGTGGTTAGATGTTAAAAAAATGATATTTTAGACCTCACAAAACTCTTTTTTTGAGCTAATAAAGATGATAAAAATAGTGGATTTTATAAGTTATTATGTAGGCCCACAGTTATATTTAACAATTTTTGGTGATAAATTGTTAAGTTTAGGATAAGAGACTAAATTGAACACATTTTGTCATATATGAAGGATTATTTCAATCACTATAATATATTAAGGACCAAAAGAAAGCATCCAATACTTGAAGGACCATTTAAACCTTCAACCTTCATTCTCAACCTGTTCGTATTTATTATTGGGCTTTTGAACACCATCGATATTCAGACAAAATTCCATATATGATTGAATTTAATTTGTTGCTAATAAATGGAATAATAACACATTTTTGGAAAAAAGGACAATAGATGGAAGTTCATTTAATTATTATAAAAGTTAGTATCTTTCATTTTTCTTAAGTACTTCATTGAATGAGACAAAATTTTATATTATTATTTGTTAACTTTAATTTGTTGTAGCGATAATTTTGGGAAAGAACGATTAGATGGGAGTTCATTTAATTATTATTATTATGAAGAAAAAAAGGATTGTTTTTGGTAGAAAAAAAGAAGAGAAAAACTTGATATAAAAGTCAAGCAAATAAGAGATAAAAGTTAGGTTCTTCATTTTTTAAGTACTTTTGACTATCACTTAGTTAACAAATGTTTGATAGGTATATTAAAAATATATCTTAAGATTAATTATTAACTTGAATAATCAAAAAATAATTAGTTATTTTTTTTTAATTTTGCTCTTAATAATTCTTTATTTTTCAATTGAAAAATTATGTAGACTTTTGATGTTCTTGCTACAGTAGAGTTATATTAGTCAAATTACACCTTATATTAAATTCATCCAATTGATAATGGTTTCTACAATCATATCAAATTACATGGGTATTTTGATTGACAATTCTTTTCAATCATAATTAGAGTAGTACTTAATAATGGATTAAAACTTTAACGACAGAATAATGGACATATCATTATTATGACCAAACGTCTTCATTTTCTACACCACACTTTCATTTAAAAACGAGGCATCCTCCAAGAAAAAAGAAATAAAAAATGAGATTAAATTTTATAGCATTCTTATCTGGATAGATTTGACCCCGTGTGAAACTACTTCGATCTAAAAAATAATAATTTTGTAAATTCTAAAAATAGTAATATTGTAATTAATTATAATTTAGTATAATTAATTTTCTTTTACAATTGATAGTATAACATTTCTTGTATGATTTTGTAAAAAGAGAGTATATTAAATTATTGTAGGTTATATAATAATACAAATATTTAGATATGTCTTGTGTTTTGAAACTTTTTTCAATATAATCATTTATTACCTTAACTATCAAAATTCACAATTATTCTAAAATTGTTTTTGATTTTAGAGTATCTTATTTTTACGATATAATATTTTGTAATACTTTTAATTACAAAAAGTAATATTATAGTGATTGATACTTTAGATGACATTTAAAATTAAAATCATATTTTTTTAAAATTTATTTATTTGATAATGTAATTAGTTGAGCTTAAAATGTTTACTAAAACATTTCAAAGAATTGAAGATGATCTTACAAAGCCAATATTAAAACATGATTGATTCAAATTGAAGTGAATTAGACAAGTTAAGAAATAAAAAGTAATTGTAAATTTAATTACCTACATTTTAATGATAATTACATAAATAATAAATTTCAGAGAAATATGCAGAATAATTAGTAAGAGATTAACACCAAATTATCAAGAAAATTTTAACTAATAGTAACAATAAATACATATTCTTATTAGGATATTTATTTTCCTCCAAGTGTTAATACAGTTCTTGACCCTGGTTATCTCTATTAGGTATTTACCTACTTCATCTTTTTGTCTGCTAAGTGCTTTTGAATTAGATACGTATCGTAAAAATTAAAAAATTATTGGTCGAATGCTTAATGAAACAAAAAATTACTGTTCTACCATATAGTATAAGAGAATATTGTTATGTATCAAAATAAATCGACTTATTGGTACGTGTCATTACCTGCCCCATTTTTCGTGCTGCGAAAATAGAATGCTATCTTATTGATTGGATTTCACGTCATAAATCTGAATAGGTATTTAAACATAGTAAAAGATTTGTGATAATGAATAAATAAATAATGACTCATGGATTAAGAGAGGTATTTAAATATCCTATGATATTTGTGATAATGAATAAATAAATAATGACTCGTCAATTAAGAGTAGATTAAACAAATCACCTGAAACATAATGTTTGATGAAATAGCTCCAAGAATTGCAACAAAAGGAATAATTTATCACTATAACAAAAATAGCGTTTAACGATAATAAATAGATATATTAATAAAGAATGTTAAAGTTTTTACCGAAATTAATTAAATTTTAAAAACTCATCCAATTAATAACGGTGGTTTTGTTAAGACAATCATATCAAATTATGTGGATTTATGTACTTTGATTGATATTATTTTCAATCATGACAAGTGTAGTAGTTAATAATGAATTGAAACTTTTGTCAACACAAATATGGATATATCATTATGACCAAATATCTTTATTTTCTCCAATGCATTTTCATATATAGCACTTTGTAATTAATTTTTGATGAATTTCAACCAATTTTACTAAGTTTTTCTTCTTTATTCCTTAATAACACCATTTTATTTTATTTTTGGGTAAATATAACACCATCTTAATTAGCTAGATTGAACAATAATAATTTTCTCAAAAGTAGCTTATCATTATTTTTTGGTAGGTTCTCAAAATCAACTTACTATATCTGAAAAGCATAATCTTGAATTGGGTCATCGTCGAAAGTAAAAAAATGCAAAGTAATTGAAAAACTACTTTTCCAGTCAAAGTCAGCCCGCAAAAAGAGACTTAAAAAAAAAAAAACTTACCAGGCCTAAATAGTAATTCAGATTACTCAGCCATGATTTGCAGTACATATCTTTTTTCGTGAAGAAACAATAATTTCTTCGCTTACAAGCATAAAACGTACGTTATAAAAATTTAATTTAGCATTTTATTGTATATTTGAGAATTGATTTTTAACCAAACACCATATATCTCTTTTCGTCTTACCATTCTATTATTTTTGATATTTTTATGATTATGAAAATTGAACTCTATTATTTTTTATTCTATCTTCTTTTTTATATTTTGAAACCCACGAAGTATCACAAGGCAAATGCTTTAAGAAGTAGATATTATAAATACATACACGTCCCATGTGCTTTTTATTTACCATTACGACAAATGCTTATGTTGTTTTTATTTATTTTGCTAATATTCTTTTATTAACTTTGACTTTCGTTAGATTCATTACATAATATTTACTAAGAATTTTATTCTGGTGGGCCACATTAAACGTGAGTTCTTTTCTGGGAAATTTAATCTTCCCGCCTAATTAAATAATTTAGATCGCTAACATGTTGTTCAGGCCTTATAAGGAGTTCATTCATGTCATTAATCATCGATGTGAAACTTTTGTCATTCTTTAACAATCCAACTCACTCCCCGTGCTTAGCACTTGGTGCGTGAGCAATTTTGATTTTTGGAGGTCCAACATCGGGTGAGACGGACCCTGCTCTGATACCATGTGACATTAAATCTTAGGTCTAACTCACACCCCAAAATCTAGCTCCAAAATCTAGCTCAAAGAGAGGAGGATTGCCCATGCCTTATAAGAGATTCCACCCATCTCATTAATCGATGTAGAACTTTTGTCATTATTTAACAAAGTATTAATTTATTTTTAATTGGAAAAAATAATTTACTATAATATTGGAGGATAGAGTATAAAGTACAGCCGCAAAATATACTGACCAATTGGTATCTGTACATATCAACCCCTTTTTTAAACGCGGAGAGAAATGGAATGTGTGACCATGATTAGATTTCATGTCATAAATTCAACAGGTACGCATTTAAATTATGTGAGAGAATTGAGATGAATGGTAAACTAAATTTAATAATGACTCAGTTAAAGAAATTGCCTAAAACAATTATGAAGATAAAGATAGAAAAATTTAAATCAAACTTTAAGTTGGCTCATACTATTTTAAATTTCGACCTAATTTTTATTTACAATTAATTTTACTAACTTCGTTTTCCAAATGATTCATCAATGGAATTAGGACGTCAATGTAAACACTTTGAAATATTTGCGAAGAAATGTAACAATTTAACCATCGTCCGACTAAAAGTAATAATGCTTTTTAACCTTTTATTTTTTTACTAATTTTTTTTTATGTGTTCGTGTGAGCGTGTGCACGTGTTAATGTTATTTTAAAAAAAATATTGAAAGAAACATATTTAATTGTATTGTAGAAAGCGGGTGAGTGAGGGTAATGAAGGGACATTGATTCCTTTAACTAGCAAACGAACAACTTGCTAAACCAACTATCTGACCCAAAAATTAGCAATGTTCACCCCACAAATAACAACGCGCATCTATTATTTTGAATTTGCCTACCTAATTTTTATTCCGGTTAAAATTAAACTAACACTTCATCTTACCCAAATTTTTTTCATTTAATTTGCTCTCAAAAAAAGAACGATAGTAATACTTTCTCTATTTCTATTTATTTGTCCATATTTCTTTTTATATTTATCCCTATTTACTTTTCTATTTTAACAAATCAAGAAAGGACAACAATTTTTTCCCTGATATGTCCTTATTTTAATTCTAGAAATTTATAGTACCACTAAGTTGATAATATTTTAAGTTAAGGGTAAAATTGTAACTAACATATGATAATCATTAATGCCTTAGTATGTGTGTCACTTCTGAATGAAGTGGACAACTAAATAGGGACGTAATTAATAAGCCTCTTATGACATGATTATTCCAGTATAAGCATTTATTTTTTTCAAAGTAAAATGTGGAATTGGCCTTACAACTTATGGTAACGGCGTTTAAGCCGTTAATACACACGCATCTTCTAAGTAAATACATAGAAAAAGAGAGGTACATACACAACAGTAGCCAACCTCCATTTAGAAAAACATAATTTAGTGAGTGTGTATATATTTTAGTTCATTTGCCCTACAGAATCATATAGCATTCTTTTTGTTGTTTTTTCTATTTACTTTAAAGATCATAGTTGATGGCGGTAGACATGTTGGAAGAAGGAAACTCAACCTCACATACTGAAACAACAAATTCCAACACTCCTCCTTTTACCAGGTAACAAAATTAAATCACACATCTCCACATTACAACACTGGTTATCATTTGTTGATGTAATTCATCAAATCCCATATACGTTGTTGTTATGGTATGATTTGATATTTAAAAAATTTCATTTTTCGTATGGTAAAATGTGTACTATAGCAATAGACCTTTTTTTTGTCTTGTTTTTAAGGAAAAAGAACGACTTTTTAATTGGTGGTTATATATTTATATCATAACTGACAAGTTGTACATGTGATATGCATTTGCTTTCATACAAATATTGAAAAATATATTACTGTTTATAGTTTGCGTTGACTAAGTCATTTTAATTTCTGGTGTTTTATTGGATCTCCATTGTTTCTGCAGACTCCTACAGATTCTGGTCGCCTTTCTGCTAGCTTTGTGGTCGACTTTTCCGGTGAGTTATAAATATTTTCCATTCTTTAATTGTAAGTACGGATTCACTTTCTTTTTTGGTTAATTAATTTGTGTTAAGAATTCTCACATCGAAAAATAAATTTATCCTTTTTCCCTCGTGAACTAGCTTTGGGATTGAGTTCATCGAAAGATCCATTTTTTTCTTTCTTTCACCAATTAAATTTGATGGGATTATGTTGGTTCATATATATATATTCATTTGCTTAATTAGCATAAATGGATAATATTCCCCGTTTGGAGTTCAAGATTTGTGGTTTAATTGGCTGCAAATATAACTAGCTCGATGTTTCTGTAAATTCTTGGCATGTTTTTTCACCCAAACTTTTCGATCTATGCTCTTTAACGAAAAAACTTTGATATACTCTCTCCCAATTTATTTAGATTTTGAAATTCAAACTAGTAAATTTTTTATAAATATATAAATCACATTTTAAAAAATTAAAAACTTTATATCCAAATTATTTGATTCTCAAAAACAAAATGTATCAGGTAAATTTGAAATGATTGAATAATTTTTTTTGAGTGGACAAAATGAATGAACTCTTGAATAATTTCCAGATCTGTGTTGGGTTTTAATTAATATAACTACATATGGCATTTTTTTTGGTTGGTGTTCAAATATGTCTATTACAAAGACCCCTTTTGGTATATAGTTAGAAAGAAATTAATCTTTTCTGGAACACAAGATCTATATTTTTGGTTACGTACTAGATTTTTTTTTCTCTGTGGAGAAAAGGGCATCAATCTTTTGTAAACTTAAAAAGGGAAATTAATTAATCTAATCAAGTGTAGATTAAATTCCAAAAAAAAAAATAAAAAAGCAAAAGGGAAAAAAGAAAAGAATGCAAAATCTATTAAAAGCAAAAAAGCTGAAATAGACTGACGCCGCTGTCCGTTCCTTTGTAAACATTCCTAGGAAAATGCATAATTAAGAATATTTTATTTCCTATGATCATTCGTAGATTATTTTATGATAAATTATGATAAGTGAATAGTAAGACGTTTATTAAATTCAAATGTTTGTATAAAATGATTGAGAGGTTGAATTAAGAAAACATTACTCAAAATAACATTTTCCCCTCAAAATCTGAATTTACAAAATATTGTCTTTATTAAAAACTTTATAAATAAAAAATAAAATTAATAAATATTTTGAAATATTATGTGTTCGTTGATGTCAAAGGGATTGTTATGGATGTCAATTGAAAATGGTTTTAGCTGATGTGATTGTTGCGGATAGTATAGTTGGTAAAAATAATGGTCAATGGTGGAAGTGATTAGAGAAAAACATAATTTAAATTACTAAATAACATTATCTTTAAACACCCCTTATGTGTGGGCTTGATGTTTGTGCACATCCCACAGACATGTGATTCTTTTGGCGACGAGATTTGAAATCGGAATCTATGTTTTATTATGATATCAAGCATTTTGAAGATATATTTTATTATGATACCATGCATGTTTGAAGAGTAATTATCTCATCTAGTTATTATAGATAACAAACATTTAGTTACTTAATTATATTATATTTAATAATGATTTACTTTGGTTAAAAATTCTCTATATCAACTATTTAATCAAACATTTTATAGATCCAGGTGGAGGATGAATCTCACAGTGAATTGAAACAAATTTTGACTGATCAGAACAGGTGAGAAACAAAGAGCAACTTAGGAATGATTTTCAGAATCATTATTACCAGTACTGCTTCTAATCATGTAGTGAATTTTTAGAAACTTTAATGTGATTTTACTATCATGTTATAGCAAATTGCGTATGATATATTATAGGCTACTAAACCATACGTGTTATTATACCGTTAATGCATAGGACTTAATCTCAATAAAGAAAATTACAATCACATAACTTGTACAATAATTTAGCATTAATTGGTATAACATGTTTTTTCATAAACAACAATTTCGGATAAAGTCTGTGTACTAACTAACTTAGACCCTTAAAACTTTTATTGCCTCTGTAATTTCATGTTGTATGTGCGATTAAACTATATTGACACGTATAAAACAGGATCAATTCCCAGAAGAAACTCGATCCTTGTGAATCGAGATGTTTACGTTTAAGGTTCTCACACGAGATTGCCCCATTGGTATTTACCGGAGAGTGTATTTTTCCCAACGGTACCAAATTGGAATTGATTGATGCTACTACAGGACAGCAAGTGAGACATGGGCTTCTAGCCTCATCAGCACAAATTGAAATATGTGTACTTGATGACGAAAATTGGACAATTGAAGAACTTAATAGTCATATTATGATGCAAACAAGAGGGTGTGACGAAAATCCATATCTGAGGTTGGAAGGAGGCGTTGTTTCTGTCAATGAAATTAAATTCAAACATACTCCAAAGCATATGAAGAAGTTGGACGTCGTAAAGCTAGGAGCAAGGGTTGTCGATCAACCTGGAGTGATAGAGGCTGTGACAAGACCCTTTACTGTCAAGGATCAACGTTTAAGTGAGTGTTATATTTCTACTTAATTACCTTTAATATACTAAATAATGATTCAATTTGAGTTATGGTTTTCACAGAAAGCAAGAAGCGGTACCCTCCATCACCAACGGATCATGTATGGAGTCTAGAGCATATTTGCAAATACGGTGCTTTCCGTAAGCGGTTGACTGAAAACGGTATAAAAACAGTGGAGGATTTCCTAATTGAACTCCAAAACAATCCTCAGAGGCTACGCCGTGTAAGTAGTTTCTAATTATTCGTCTAATTAAGAATTTTCAAAGTTGAGTGACTTTCTGGGAGACGAGTGTATGATTGGGCTAGTGATCATCTAAAATATTATCTCTGTGCGTGCAACTTGTGATATTTTGTGGTGCACGTACACGTACTTAATTTCCTGCATCTGGATCTGTTTATGCCAATTTACTGATAGTATTTCTCCAGGTTTCTGCCTTAAGACTGTTAATGTTTTTTTCTCGTTTCAGTAAAAAGCAATACAAACGAGTTTTTTATTTTTTGTGACTGTAGATCCTTGGCAGAAGCATGTCTGAAAATTATTGGAAAAAAGTTACAACGCATGCTAAGACTTGCAATCTTGAAGGAAGGAAGTACATGTACCATCATCTGGAGACTGAACAAAAATTTACGGTGGCGTTTGATGTTGCTGGTCAGGTGATGTGGTTGGACTCAGGGTGCGGTTTACTTCATTTCAACATGCTTCCTGGTACTCAAAAGGTATATAGTTATCATGTATTTGCTCATGTGTTGGCCCATTTCTTGTTCCCTGCTTCAAATTTGGTTTGACAAACAGGCCTATGCACGCAATTTAGTGGAAACTGCATTTGCAAACTGGGAAAATGTTGAAAAATCTGATAACGAGATTTCTATCTTTGATAACTTATCACCGTCTCCGAGGATAGGGGGCATGAGCAGATGTCACTTGGAAAATTTGGTCACGGTTGACGAATGCCAGTCTTCAGAGTTTCAAAATACTCCAGTGAGTAATACTCTTTTGCCGTATTTATTTGCTGCATTGAAAATCTATCTGATTTTGAAAAGAAGTATTCCGTTTGGTTCAGGTAACAGCTCAAACTAACCGGTGGGTAGACAGTGCTGAATGTTCCACTTCTTATGCAATTGCTGATCGACAATCAGAGCCAGATGAGATGTGTGTTGCTATCACTTCTCCGGGGCATTCAGATTTAGGTACTTGGGAGTATCTAGAATCCCTCACTTGTAACACATCTGCGATTTCAGAATCAGAAGATTTGAGGAAATATATGCAATATCTTAGTTCTGATGCAATTCAATTTGATGATTTATCATATAGAGACCTTGGCCAAACCAACAACTCATTGGTTCCAGAGGCCTCTTTGTGCAAAGACAAGTATAAGAAGAGTTGGATCAAGATATCTAGCATACTGAAATGGTTAGCACTGAACAAGTTTGTTAAACTTAAAAAGGTCCGTATGACCAAGAAGCGCAAATTAATTTCCAAATGAGCCACACCCCTGGCTCTGTCCCATTTAGCTATGGTGGAAACCAATCAACAGTCATCAGAGTCCTGTAACGTCTGATGCTAAAATTTGTGCGTGTGTGTGATGTTTATGAATATATTGTGGTCATGTTTCAACATGGACTATTTGACACATGATTTACATTTTCATTACGTTTAATTCATGTTACGCTCTTTCCTTTTTAAATCGTTTCAAATGAATGTTATTTTTCCTTGACAATTATTTAATGACACCATCTACACTTATTTTTCTAAAGTGAAAAGGATCTGATGGACCCTTATATTTGTATGGGTTCATATTATGAAATTTTTTATTTAATATTTTACCAACTAAATTCTTAAACTCAATAAAAAAATAATTGCTAAACATCTCTTATCATGTATATAGCCCTCTCTCCATTAAATAGATGACATGTCAAAATCCATGTCACTCAATTTATTAAATAGATGACATGTAAAATCCATGTCACTCAATTTAATACCACGTCATAATTATATGTATTAAATATTTTCAAAAATTATTAATTAATTCCTTTAATTAAATTTTTGATCTCCACTCGTCTTATGCCCGATCCAGCCGTGAAATGGCCAAAATCCGCCGGAGAAAGCTGCCATAGCCACCATTCCTCTGCCCAGCGAGACCACAAACACTTTCCCCTCACACGTCTCTGTCTCCGTCGATCACCTTCTACATTTTCCTTCAATTCTTCTCCAACCTCCACAAATCTAAGCCGCCGCACCACAACTCCGGCGGCAAAACCTCTTCACCCGTCGTGACCAGCTCCTCGCCGCTCATCCGCCTCGTTCTTCCCTTAACTGCCTTTATTTCTCTGCACCATCAATGATCCCCTGAAAAATACCAAGGACCGCCTATCGTCGCCGTCGCCGTCGAACGAGCAGGAGACTTCTTGCCGCCTTCGTCGAACCAGCATGCCATGAGACTCCTTGCCGCCTCCTTCCGTCGTATAGATCGCCAAAGAAAATGAAAGGAAAAAGATGGTTGAGCAGGGATGGGAATATCTGAAAAAGTAGGTGGATGGGGTGAAGAAGAAGGGTTTTTTATTGAGATAATGGTATATAATAGCTAATTAATAACCTAAAATAAATGGAGTAGCTAAGGTTTGATTTAATTGTGCTCCATAGCAAACGTTTGCAAAAAAATTGCCAGGTACCTCTCTTCCAAATATCTCGCTCGCCGCTCGCCGCCAATCTCTCGCTTGCTTTCTCACCTTTTATATAAACACAAGTATATAAAAATTGTTTCTAATTGTATAACGCAGAGGAAATTGTATAAATACATATATTTTTGTTCTCCTCTTTCAGATCTCGCTCGCCACTCTCCCAAATCTCGCTCGCCACCCTCGCCTTTCTCACTTATACAAACAGAAGCGAAATGTATAATTGCGTTTCTGTTTGTATAAAGCGTGAGAAAATTGTATATACACATGCAAGTACATATATTTTTGTCCTATACACTTATAATTATACGATAAAAATAGTCCCCCGCCCAATTTCTTTTGTCTTTCTCTCTTTCTCGTTTTATACAATTCTCAAATTGTATCTATTTTCTCTCTTTCTCGTTTTATACAATTTGATTCAATTGTATATTCCCTGCCAAGTCTCTTTTGTCTTTCTCTCTTTCTCATTTTATATAAATTCAAATTGTATATAATCGTTCTATACACTTATAATCATACAATTCGTTTTATACACTTTATTTTTATACAAGTCTATGTCCAAGTGTCTTTCTCTTTCTCGTTTTATACAATTCGTTTTATACAATTCGCTTCAACTGTATATGTATAGCGAATTATACAGTTTCTATGTTTGCTATGGAGTACAATTATGCAAATTTTGCTATAACATATAAATATGAATTTTTTATTTGCTATATCTGAAAGTTATCCTTTTTTATTTTAATTTTGAATTAACTATTTTATTCTTTTATAATGTTAATAGTTTGCAATTTTAAAAATGATGTTCACCTGCTTTTACACGCATGTATTCATTTTTTTTAGCCAATTCAATCATCTTAATACCACATAAATACGACCAATAATGAGAAGTATAAGGGTGTATATACCCTTATGCCTTATAAGTATGATAATTTATTCATAAACCCTTTTTCCTTATAAGTATGATAATTTATTCATAAACCCTTTTTCCTTATAAGTATGATAATTTATTCTATGTGTTTGATAAACTTCTTATAAGTGAAGTTTTTTTTATAAATTCAAAACGATAAATTGATCCGTCCCCAATTACAATGTTTTTTGCCCTATTAGCACTTTTGGTTTAATTTAGTATCTATTTATTGTATTGTATTTCTAATTTTTAAAATAGTTTCTTAAGAGAATAGTCAAAAAGGTAATAGTGAAAAATAACATTTTAATTTTTGTCTTTTAAATGTTGTTCTTGGAGATTTAGTTATACTCAACCAACGATATGAACTAGATGAAGTAACATTCGTTATTAATTTAAGTATTTCAATACAATAACATAATTATTTATCTATAAAATGAAAAATAGTAAAAAAAAATATTCTTAAATTATTTGAAAATGAAAATGAATAAAAATATCTTCTTTTGATCTAAAAAAATACATCTTTATCATTAATATTTTTACTAATTTAATCAGAAAAAATATATTTAACAAATTAAATAACAACAAATATATATTTTAGATGAAGCTAATTCCACCCGGCGTCATGTCATGTGACGAGAGCATAACGTAAAAGCCAAAAGGGTGGGTATTGAATTGTACGGAAGTAAAATGTAGAAGAACAACATTGTTTAGTGTGGGATGGTGTGTGCTCTTAAATTTTACTATTTTTATTTTCCACAAAGGGTCGGCTTTTGTTTTTAAAAAAACACGGCTGTTTTTGGGACCCATTTTCCTTGGGCAACTCTTTACCCAGAAAAGCCTCACTCTCTCTCTCTCTCTATATATATACACTTTGGATTAATTCTCATTCATAAAATAATTTATCATTATTTCCTTTTCAGTTTTCTAAATATATCTTAGTTTTCATGAATGACATATTAATGTCTAA
This sequence comes from Solanum lycopersicoides, assembly GCA_022817965.1. Taxonomy (NCBI): domain Eukaryota; kingdom Viridiplantae; phylum Streptophyta; class Magnoliopsida; order Solanales; family Solanaceae; genus Solanum; species Solanum lycopersicoides. Next base: position 77,112,789 of record CM040620.1, read on the forward strand.
TTCTGAGGATTTAGGTAACCACAAAAGCAATTCAGATGATGAGCTGCTTTTCTCTTCACCTACGTAAGTCAACTCTGAATCATTGCTTGATTTTATAATGAATATTCTTGCTCTACTAAGCCAAAGATTCTGATTTTTATTTTGACAATTTTGATCAGCTTGATGTTTGCTTTGACTAGTAATTTATGTTCCTTTACTTGTATTTAGTATGAAGAAAATGTTGGAAGTGATGATGATCCAGACTTTTGACCGTGTTCTAAAGCCAACCTTGGAAAAATTGATTCGTAATGTTGTAAGTATACTACTTTACTCAATATTCAAATGTATTGGATCTTTTATAGTTGTTTTGGGTGAATCCACGCACTTTTATATATATATATATATATATTAGATGTTTAAATTCTTTTATTTTAGTTATGTGTTTACCTAGTGGGAGTTTCGATTGAGTCGCAAACAAAACAAAAGAAAAAAATGTTTTTACAACTTCTTTCTAGGTTAAAAAAGGCAAGAAAAAAGTCAAAAAGTTAGAAATCAGACTTTTAACTTTTAGTAGTTTAAAAAAAAAGTGAATCTAAACACCCTTCTATTCATATTTTTGATAATCCTGACTACAGAGCCCTACCCATATAACAGCTTTTCGTTTTAATTTGATGTAAATGGACTTTGATCCAGTGGAGATTAATTAAAATAGGAAAAACCAAGAAATGGTGAATTATTCATTTTATGTTAGGCAGGGGAACTGCTGCTAATCTGTCGTATGAGAATCTTCACAACTTTAAAGCTGAAATTCCGAATTAATATGGTGGCATGTTGTTTTGGAAAACTTAAGTTTTTCAATTTTCAAAACAAAACTACTTAAAACATGAAACTAGTGTAGTGATCAATATTACCTATCAGTTGGTTTAATTGCTTCAAAAAAAAATTACTGCTTAAATCTTGGGGATTTAGTAGTTAATACGTTGTTGTTCGTATTCCAAAGGTCTTCTTTGTAATATTTATCATAGCCAGATAGAAGGATGGTTTTGTCCTGAAAAAATGATTTTCTTAAGCCGAGGGTCTTGGAAAACAGTCTGTTTAACCACTCTCTCCATACTCCATTTGTGGGACTACACGGGGGTATGTTGTTGTATTCCAACAACTTCTTCTAAGTGTACTTTCTCTGTCCAGGTAAAACATGAACTTGAATTGGCAGAGAAGAAGTTTTTGTTCACAAAGGGGTAAGGATCATTCTCTGTGTTATTCTGTATTCCTATTCCCATTTAGCAAGTGATAGTGTCTCAATCAATTATATCGTCAATCTCGTATCTGAGACATCATTGTTCTCCAGAAACCCTGAAAAAGATATTCAAGCTCCTAAACCAAGAATCTTGAAGTTGATGTTCTTGTCGGAAGTATCTGTTCCTGTACTTACCGGAAAGGAAATTAAAGGAGAAGGAGGTAATGCTATTGAATTGGTCTTAGTTGATGATAACACTGGAGAAATTGTTGAATCTGGACCAGAAGCATCAGCTAAAGTGGAAATTGTTGTTCTAAGGGGAGAATTTGGAGATGTTGATGGAGGTAATTGGACAGTTGAAGACTTCGGTAGTAATGTTGTGCGAGAGAGGGAAGGAAAAAAGTCTCTTCTAGCAGAAACTGTACATGTGAGACTTAATAAAGGCATTGGTTCTGTAGATAAAATCAAATTTTCACATTCTGCAATTTATATGAAGATGGGGATGTTCAGGCTAGGTGCACGATTTGTTGACACTTTCAATAGCATTCAAGTAAAATAAGCAAGGACTGAATCTTTCACTGTCAAGGATGGGCGCCAGCAATGTAAGTAGCTTTTCTATTTACTCAATAAGGGCAGATAAAGGAGGCTTTGCAGGGCTAATATTTGTTTTGTGGTACTTCTTTTTCGATTTCTAAACTTACTTTTCTCTAACTATGTGTGGTGATGAGGCACAATACGAAGATAAACCTGAGCAATTAAACCATTACAGGATCTAACATGTTAGAATAGCTACTGATTACTGCTGGTTCTATCTGTGCAGATCATGAGAAGCATGATCCACCATCTCTATCCGATGGGGTACACCGGTTAAAAAACATAGGTAGAGGCAGTAAGAATCGCCTCTGTGATGTAAATGTCCGCACTGTAGAGGACTTTCTGATTTTGCTCCTAAAAGACAGTGAGCGACTCAAATGTGTAATTCACTATGCCCTTTACCTTCTTAAGTTTCACTACATAGTGCTTGCTACCAGTATAAACATGCTTATTTGAACTGCATGTTAAAGCTTAACTCTAAAAACTTACTAACTCATGGACTGATGCTGTCAATTTTAACCTTGTATTGGAACTTAGCATTAAAATAAATAGTGTAAAACTAAATTACCATCATACAGTGCGTGTTTCGCCTTTATTACAATCTAAAGCTAATGACATATTTTGTTGATTTTCAGGTACTTAATCTAAAGCCAAAGATGTTGGAGGAGACAATTAGCCATGCTCGGAGATGCATAACTAATGAACGGACATACTCGTATATTGACTTACAAGAAAAAGAAGGGGTGGTTTTTAACATTGTTGGAGAGGTGCAGGGACTTATTCTAGGGGGTCAATATCTACCTATGCATCTATTATCTGACAGTGAAAAGGCATGATTTTTTAGACCAAAACTTTTGCTGTTCTCTCTTTTCTTTCGTTGCTTGTTTCTCATATTTGTTGCTGTTTTCGTCCAATTTGTGTTTGAAATTGACAGACTAATGCTCAGAGGCTGCTCGTATCTGCATGTGAAAATTGGGATCATGTAGCAACAGTTGATGATGAGACATTTGTTATGCAATATCCTTCTCAAATATTGCCAACCATGAACCCTTCGAATTCTCCTAGCCGAGAGGTTGCTAGCACCAGTAATGGCATTGAGAATCTTAGAACAAGTGATGGACACTGTTCTACCTCTTTTCAGCGCAATGTTTCATCCGTCATTCCTGCCAGAGTTGCAAGCGGAATCAGTCAGAACGATCCTGATTCCGTCAGTATTAGTAACCAGGAGTTCTCTAACTCCCCAATTTATAGTCCATTAGTCCAACATTTTTGGATTGATCAATGCAACTACCAGTTAGAAGACATATATTTTGGATTTGATACTCATCAACCACATGATGCATCTGCGTCTACGGTAAATGTGCATAACCGGTGGAAAATGTTGCTTAAAATCTTTAGACAGTCCTCAATGAGAAGAAGAGCTGCAGCATTAACGGATATTCAACCTCTGAAGAAGCAGAGAGTCTTTTGATTCCATTGCTGTATACTGTTCGTAATCAGTTCAATAGCAGGTGCATAGTTCCCTAGTGATGTTGCTGCTTGCCAAAAATATTATTAACTTTGAAGAATGAGTTTTGACTACTCTGGTTATGTTATGCAGTTGAAACTTGTAAGGATAGATCTCAGAGTTCCTCATCACAAACAAAGGCAGCATAACCTTCCACTGCGGATTCTAGTTACTCGTTGTTCTGGTGCTGTAGTATCCGGGATTCAACATTTGAGAAGGCATCTTGAAAGTCTAATATAGTTATATGTTAGAATGTCGAAAATATAGGTATATGTTCTGAAGTGTTTAGATTCATTTTATATCTTGGTTAAAATGTCGAAAATATAGGTGTATGTTCTGAAGTGTTTAGATTCATTTTATATCTTGGTTAAAATATTAGAATATTATCGATGATCATCTCATGATTTCGAGTCCCAATAATTAAGAGTGTCTTTGTTTCATGAAAAATCTTAACTCCTGAGTATATAAGTTAAGTAGGTGTAGCTAACATGAAAGGGAATTGAAATAATACTATGTGAGGCAAGATTTTATGTTGATATTACACCTTCTATATCTTCTTCATTATCAGGTACTGAACTTTGTGTATTTTGGAATTCATTTCATATTAGTTTTTTTCTGTCTCGTCGATTCTGATATGCTCAAGTACTACCACTCTTAATAGTTAATACTATTTTTCTGCCTTCTCTATTTGATTTCCCCTTGTTGGCTGAATTGTCTGACTTAGAAAGATCATTTTCATGGGGTAATTTTGCAACTCCTGGCCTTGACAGGGTAGAAAGTTACTGATCACCGTTAGTATTATTCTCATCAGCAATGATTTGATGAACTAACGAGCCTGATTAATATAATGAGCTTCCATTTATCACCAGTTTGACATGTCTCAAGTATTAAGCATTACCAAAAAAACCAAGCTAAATGAAGCAGCAGCTTTGATGATCATATTTAGATTCTGAAACATGGAACTCCGCGTGATTAGTGATAGATTTTACACTTAATGCCATGACTAACACTGGTGAGATGAATTGCATCTGGCATTCACCTGTCAGCAGAACACAGGACATGACATTACATGACAAGGTATGCAGGATTTTTAAAAGAAGAGGGAGAATCCTTTTATGTGTTTAAATCCCATTTATTGAATCAGTTTAGAGAAACAAAATGTATCTTATTACATTGTTGATTCTGTATACTCAAGTATATGCTATATTCTTGCAACTCGAAACAACTGCTCTGTATATAATTCTATAGTAATTGCTAAAAAGACTGAAGCAACTGTAAGGTATTCTGCATTTGTACACCATATCAGCCTCAGCAAGAGCGTAGAAGTAGATCTGACTCCATTAATGAACACCTGCTGGCTCCAGAATACAGGAACTCCTACATTTTGCAAGCCTTGCTGTCCTTACACATTTCCTCCTTTATGCAAAGAAACAACAAAGGTAAGATTTTAGTAGTCTGTAGACTATCAAACACGAAAACAAATGCTCAACGTTATGCTTTAAGCGTTGAAGGATCTATATCAGGTTTGATTTCTGCCAGAAATGGAAAAGAATATAATCTCAGTAGGAAATGTTATATTGTGCATACAGTTTCCATGTGTCATGCATGAGATTCAAAAATCTAAATTGGAACTTTCTTCAACTCTATCAGGAGAAAGAAACTGAATGTATCTATAGGTTCAAACACTACAGATCATGGATCTGAAGCTTGTATCAATGCAACCTGCACATCAAGTGAAATGCTGAGAAAGGTATTCGTGTAATAAATACATTGACTGGCAGGGACAACGATAGGGGGCTTTATTGATGATTATGCATCTACGCTATCCTTCAAAAAGGTATGAACAGTGACAACTACAAAACTTAGCTTAAAGGGACATTATAGAGCCCACCTTCTTCCTTCGTGCCTTCAGAACTTCTTCTAAAGATGGTCGACCTGTAACAAGAAATACAGCTTCAGGATATTGTTTTTAAGACTATAAGCCATTAGTATATTAATTTTCTGAAGTGCACCATGATGGCTTGATAAGATAGAATGTAAACTGCGTAAAGAAACTGAAACAAAATATTACTGGACTGAACATTTCTAAATGATTGAAGGCTGTGATATACTAACATAGGTGTCTATAATTTGTTTATGCATGTGAACTAGATAGGGAATTAAGGGTTCAACGTGAGCTTAGATTCATCTGATCTTTGTCTCCAAACCTTTTTTATAAGGGTTATTTGGAAGATACGATGAAATGGGATTAGACCTGTTATTTGAAGACGATATTTTGCCCAAACTCCATACACAGTATCAGCAATAGTTGCAATCTGCAAATCACAAGCTTTCATGAGAACGTGTCAACTAGTGTGACACAAGAAAATACCATATCAAGAATTGAAGAGGACTTACAGGTTCATATTTTGTAATTGCATACACCCACCCTAAACCAACTGCTTCATACAGCCGTCTAAACGCCTAAATCAGTTATAAAAGAGAAGAAAGGAATTGTAAATTTCATATTTGAAGGTAAAAATTACAAGTATCAAATATATGGCACACCTCAACATCTGTAACCACAGTTCCATCTGATAGTATAGCATGTATTCTTCCCATAACCTAAAAAATACAGTGACATATAGACTAGAGTCATTACTTGATGAAAAGTAAGAAAACTGAAGCGAGCTCGAGCAATTCAAATTAGGTACTTGTTAGATAATTAAAATGGATGTATTTAATTAATTAAGATTTACATAACTAGCAATTTAAGGATCATACCGTCTCATAATCTAGGCCTTCATTCTCCTCTGGGCGGTATTTATCTGAACTTATGTCAAGAAATTTAATTGTTCCATAACTTTTATTCCTCTCTCTTAGCATGTCAACCTGGAAAAAAAAATCGTCTTCACAATAGAGCAGCATCGACAAGGAGGACACACTAGAGGTAAATGGAATACTATTGATCATCCATTACATTAATTACTTGAAAGAAAACTGTACAAAAACAGAAACAGGGAGAAAGTTGACAAATTGATATGATTGTATACTACTCGAGAGTCAATTTGACTAATCTTTGAAGTTAAATGAGACTATATGTTGCAATATTCTAAAACTGAAATTTCTATATTAAAAAAACTATACTTGAATCTCGAAAAACAAAAGTGAGAGGGAATATATATACCTCACGCATACAGAGTGGACACTCTCCATCGTAAAGCATCTTAATGTTCCAGTTTTCTGGAGATTTCTCTTCATTAATATCCTTATTGGGTGCCACAGTTGTTCCACTAATTGCCCTAATCGAATATCTTGGTCCTGGGCATTTGTAATTAAAAAAAAAAAAAAGTTTCACCATTATGATCATGTAAAGAATTAAGCAAAATAGAAATTGATTGATGAAAAGTATTTACCATTTTGATTGAGCAGATGAGGGTTTGGATTGGGAAGAAATTTAGAAGAAGAATTAGAATAAGGGAATTTTGTAGTTATATAAGCAGGAAGTGCGAAGAGAGATATATTGGTTCGTCTAACAACAGGAGATGATGCTACTCTGAAAGCCATTTGCATATTTTGGCAATGAAGAAAAAGTGATGAAGGAGAAGGAACAGAGTCTGTTTTTGTTCCATGTTAACGGCCACACCTACGTGGCAGTTCCATCTTCACTAAAATCATTTTGTTTTTCATCACCCTCGTGAAAATAATATTTGGAAATTTTATTTTAAGATTTAATATATATGTATAAAAAATATTTTTAATTAATATATTTTTTTATAATGTAATTTTTTAATTAATAATATATTTTATACATGATCAATGATGTTTGATTGGTCATCTGTTAATATAAGTGATTACGCTCCATCTCTCCCCTTTGATAGATCAAATTCAAAAAAAAAAATGTTTGGGCTCAGATCCATTAAGGGCTTCAATCCAGTACGATGAAAAAGGCCAATACATACATATGGCCTTGAATTTTTTATTTTGATTCCTCTCTTGAGCAAAACTTAGAAGGTCAAAACTCAAAATTATTGTTCACGTGGCAAAATATGTTAGAACTTGAAGGTGTTGTTACTGGTGTTATGACCCATCACTTATAAAAATAAATGGAAATAATCTAGAGTTTTGGAGAGGTTTGGAGAAAGTTTTAAAATACTTTAAAATATTTCTTGGAAAGGTTTAGAATTATAGAAAATTCTAGAAGAGAGACTAATTTGTAAAAGTATGTAGAGACTTGTACAAAAAAAATATTCACACCATAGTAAGTGTGTAGTATAAATAGAGGGACATTCATTTGTAAACAAACCAAGCAAAGTGCAAACAATGGTCAAGCAATACAAAAGTCTATTGTGACAACCGTGAGTAAATTGCTGAGTGTAAACAAAACAAAAAAATCATACAAGATTGTAAAAGAATTGTGAGTAAGTTATCGAGTGAAAACAAAACAAAAAAATTAAAATCAGTCACATATAATGTCACTTTTATAATGCACATGTGATGCAGATAGAATCGTCAAAAAGGGCTTAGCCCATGTGGCCGGTCCAATCCAATCCGTTATTGGAATAGGGTTGGAATATAATTTTTTAAGCCCGCTTGAAATCGGGGCTTATAAGCCTAACCCATTTAGGCTCTTAGCTCTTGAGGCCTTATCGGGTCGGCCCATGGACCAAATTATTTAATTTTAATTAAAATAAACTTAAAATAAAATAAAATGAAAAACTAGAAAACCTAAATGTAACCTCTCACTATACCGCTATAGTAGATTACAACTACTAGATTACTAGTACGTGAAGACTTAAAAAGCTAGAGCCTAACTCCGCTCCTTACTCTTATAGTTCTATTGTTGTCTCCTTTTTGCTACGAGGACAATTTTTACACATGTAACAATTATCTCTTTTAATATTTATCTATCTATAACTAGTTATTTGGTGAATATGGATTAATATTTTTTTAAAAAAATATGAGTTTTCTATAATGTTTTTAGCTTTTATTAATTAGTATTATTATAGATGTTGTTGTAATAAGTGTTTGTGGAGTTTCTCTAAGGAGCTTACTTCATGAATTTTTTTATTATTTCGTTTTGAATATAAGACTTAATAGTAAACACTATTTATGTTATATGTGATAGAATGTTTTATGGCTTGAACAACTAATTAGTTTTTTGATTCATTCAACAAAATACTTTAGTGAGAAATGTTCTTTAGTTTACTAGTTTGTTCTTCAAATATTATTTAGTATTTACTTAAGAGATTATTATTATTTGTCTTTAAATATTTATTGCTAGATTTTATTTAGAATTATGGAAACAATGTTATTGTTGATTTGACACAAAAAAAAAAAGGGTTAGTCCGCCCCAGCCCTTGACCCTTCTGGTTTGGACCGAATTGGCCATTTTATAGCCCTTTGAAATGGAGGGCCAGTCCATCTCAGCCCATTAAATTCTTTGGCCTGCAAGGCTCGTTGGAGTAGGATTGAACTGGTCCGTTTTGACAGCTCTAGATTCGGATAGTGCGATAATCTTTTTTAAAAAATAATTGAAAATGAAATCTTTTTGTTTTTTTCCCTCCATTTATGATTGGCTTTAACTTTTCCAAAAATCTCACTTATAAAGTAGCATTCACATAGACATGTGCCTTTTGAATTATTCTCCATTATTAAAATTGATATGAATTATTGCATAGATAAATTGTCATAATATTGAAACCACCCTCTAGTATACATAGAATGATTTGGTATATTATTATGTACAATTTCGAGTTCTTATGCTTAGTTATTTCGGTTAATTTTTGTTTATAAAAAATCACTTTTGAATTTTATTGATATTGATATACTTCCATAAGTTCATTTTCTATATAGGAAAAATTACATAACAAGCTAATATAGAGTAGTTAATTATGTTATAGCTTAACATAATTATAAAAAAATTGTTATAGTTAAAGAAAATAGTTATGTAGGGGGTCCATACTTTGTATCAAAACGAGTAAATAGATAAATTCTAGCCAAAGAGATCTATTAGATTTAACATCTTCACTATTTATGAAATTTTCTCAATATACTGTACTTACAATTGTAATTTATTTATTAAGATTAAAATTTAAAATAGTACAAGAATGCACCCTCGTGTTGTGTCCCACTTTAAACACATTAGTATTTAAATGGACTAATGCACATTACCTAACCTCGATGGATACTTTAAATAGGTTATATTACATTGTTGAAATGATGAAAGAATAATCGTACGTACTCCCACTTGGTGTATATATGCCCTATATTAACTTTAATTAATTTTAAGTTATATATTAAATAAACAATTATAACAATTGCTTTTGGCTTATGGTTCTAGATTCCTTTCCGTGAGTCACTATATAATATTCATTTTACTTTTTATTTATTTGATTATCAATATCTAATTCTATTAATTAGATAGTTGTTTAATTATCCGTATTTTGAAGTTTTTTTATATATATTTTACTTAACATAAATTATGTAATAAAAATTATCAATTTTTTTCTTCATTTTTTTAAAATTTTAAAATATAGTGTATATTGGCTTGGGTTAAATTGATAGGTTTGACAAACTTTAAGATTATGTTATCATGGCTCCATTCTTCTTAGGATAATGATTCTATATTTCATAAAGTTATTTTAAAGGTGGAATCAATTCAAAATAGATATTAAATAAGAGAATTATTAGTTGTCCCAATTGTGATGTCTTCGTTGTTATTTTTTAATTGATAAGAAAGAAAATATATAATTAAACATAAATAATGAGAAAAATGTAGAAAGAAGAAAAGAAAAAATAAATAAAGAGAAAGTCTCATTCATTGGCCGGGATATCCCATATAACAATCATTAATTCAACGACTCCTCGCTTTATTTGATGAATGAAACAAAAATACGAATATCAAAAAACAAAAAAGTAAAGTCTATGCAATAAAAAGAAAGTAAAAAGTGGATTATTTTTTTCTTCAGAATATGATTGAGAATGAGCTGTACTTCTCTACATGCATTTCTGTTTTGTCCAATTTAATAAAATTAACAGGAAAAAAATATTAAAGATATGTAAAACTAATATGAAAACTTTATTTTTCTCCTTGAATTATTCCTAAATATTTGCAGTAACGTAATTAATCATCTTATGATTTGTGAATCGAATTTAAATCGTAAATTGAAAGTAATTGAACAATTTTAATTTTCATATGTGTCAATAGTTGGACGGTTTGACCCGCTGCAATATATCATAAGTTAACAGAAAGGCTTGTCCTTCAGAGAGCGACAAACTTTAAGGTGCAACGGTTCCATTGGCAGCTGGCAAAATGTATACTCCCAAATTCATGTATACACTTTTTAATCTAAACAAAAGGAGGAGAAAAATGTTCATATATGGCTTATTTGTATTATAAGATTAAAACATCTGAGTGTATAATATGTATTAATATTTATAATGACTGAGTCATATATATCGAGCTATACTAAGTTGAGAGTGTCCAATTTGGTATTAGAGACGATGAGATCAATTTTAAATTTCACGATAAAATCTAGATTTTAAGAAGAACGTATGATAATAGAAACACTAATAGATCCTATAGTATAACGTGGTATGTCTCACCCACTATAAAATTTTTGATAGCGAGTAGTAAATGCAGCGATACAGTTAACTGTAAACTTTAGTTAGGGGTGAGAAAGGCAGAATCCCCCTATAAACAATAGACGCGTGTTTGGTCAAATTCCCTACAAATTAGCAAACAAGAATTTAAATTAGCATTAATTAGAGCCCACAATGTGGACAGCCAATATTTGAAAAGGCTTGTCCGCTGCTACTACTTCAACACGCCCGCACTTCTTCTCTGACCTCTAAATTACCCAAATTTTCAACTTCAAACACTTAATTAGAGACTATTTGCATCTCTTTATTCTTTATTGAATCGATCAATCGATCGATCTATCTGCAGAGAAAAAAAAAAAAGGAATGGCAACTTTTGGAGGGACAACACAGAAGTGTAAGGCCTGTGAGAAAACTGTCTACTTGGTGGATCAACTTAAGGCTGACAGCAGGGTCTATCACAAGGCTTGTTTCAGATGTAATCATTGCAAGGGTACTCTTAAGGTCATACTACTTCATTTCTAAATCCTCTTTTATACGGACTAATTCACATCATCTATGATCAACTTTAATTTTATTTTGGTTTTGTTAAAAACTGAATGTTTATGCTTGTTTAAGATCGAATATAGTGGAGAATTCTGTTCATATACTGTGGTTGAATTTAAACATGTGGTTCTAGACAGGTTTATTTGATAAAGATGAAATGATCTACAGAGGTCCTCTCATCTTTTAATTCTGTCTTTTGGTGTTGGTTATAGTGATGATTAATGCATTATACATGGACCTTTAAGAGATACTATGGAGTAATGGTTCATTTTACTTAGTTTTAACTTATATGTATGCACCCACGGGCAGAGCGACGTGGGTACTGGGTACAACGGATTTATCCTAAACCCCTTCCATGGAAAATAACATGAGGTTAAGATTATTATTTTTAGGTATAAATAGTAGATGTTGAATACGCTTGACTTCTTTATTTATGGATTTATTTTGAAGTGCTCTAGTGAAAAATTTGATTCGGCCACCAATAGATTGATGTTAGTGTAATGATACTGATTCTTCTGTTAGTTAAAACTTGAATAGGAAGATCTATTTTATTTTTGAAAAGATAGTATAAAGGGTGAACCAAGATTTCTTCAATTCTGAATTTTGATTAGTTCTTCGATTGCCCAAGTACTGGCATTTTTTTGGATCTATTGAAACGAAAACTCAGACACTTAATGTGCAAACTTTGGCCTTCACTCTCTGGTTGAGTAGTTAAAACAGCCTGTTTGCAGCTTGTTCTCTTCTAATTTAGAAATCATGCACTCAAATTAACAGCTAATTTGCAAGCTGTTGCAGTATCACCCTTGGTTTTTGTTGAAATTTGTAGCTGTGCCTACCAGTAATGGTCCATTCTACCCGAGGAATTGTATTGGTAGCTCATCTTCATCCAGATTGGAAGGACCATATCATATTTATATCACTTACAACGTCATGTAGTTTAGGTTGACTAATTGTACGATGTCAGCTACATTTTCATGTATCTTTATCATCATTTCCATGCCTTTTTTTGTCCATCCATAAAAAAGATATGTTGATCTTAATATCCTCGTCATTTTTGAACTTCTGCAGCTAGGTAACTACAATTCCTATGAAGGAGTCTTATACTGCAGACCTCACTTTGATCAACTATTTAAAATGACTGGAAGCCTGAACAAGAGTTTTGAAGGTTACTAGAGCTACCAAGCTGATATTTTTTATAAGTCATTTTTGCGTCACTTATTCCTTTGAAGCTTGTTTTCACTTGTTCGATATATTGTTTGCAGGGGGTCCAAGAACAGTCAAGGAAAGATCTCTTGATAAGGTACTCCATATTTGATTGATTTCTAATGTCAAGATCATCGATGATCCCTTAAGCATACACCATTCTCTTCTTTTTACCCGTTGATCTCACTTGTATTGTATTATCGATTTTCCCAGGCACAAGCAAACAACAAAGTTTCAGCTTTGTTTGGTGGAACTCAAGATAAATGTGTTGCGTGCAAGAAAACTGTCTACCCTCTGGAAAAGGTAGTGATATATTCTTTTCTATGTAGTAGTAATTAGTGGAAAACAATGAAGGTCTACGTAGATACTTAAATGATTTACTGCTATTTCACAGGTAGCTGTTGATGGCACTTCGTACCACAGGCCTTGTTTCAAATGTAGCCACGGGGGTTGTGTAATCAGTCCATCGAATTATGTGGCACATGATCATAAGCTCTATTGTAGGCACCATCATACGCAACTCTTCAAGCAACGAGGTAACTTCAGCCACATGGAAGATCATGAGAAGATTAAAGGGGTGACTGAAAATGGAAAAGCATGAGTTCCTTCCATAAAAGCTTTCATTTTCGTGTGATTTTGCTATACAACAACATCGAGAGTCGGCTTTCTGGCCTGAATCAGGTGCAGAGGTCAAACATATATATATACAAGAGGGGTTATTTACAATGCCTATATGTGATATTTTCATGAGAGAGTCAACAAAGTTTTACTTCATTTTTCTTTTTATCTTGGTGTGTGTTTTACTTGATAAATCAAATAGTTTTGCCTAAAGTTTGTGCGATGTGATTGCTCTTGTGGTTGTCTGGAAATTGGAGTGACTTTTTTATCACTTTCCTTGGCTCATAAACTAAGAAAATTCAATTTTTTCAGTTTCCTTTATTGCATTTTCTTTCAACTACTTATGCTCAGTTGCTAATCCACATTATGCTCCTTAAAAGGTAACAGAGAAAAGAGGCGTAGCCATTGAACTCTGTTTTACACTTCTCTGTATTAGCCATGATACTATAAGTGTTGAGCCATGAGTGGGGAACTCGTAAAGTTTAAAATCAAAACGAAGTAATGTATACATACAGCAAAATGAATCTATTTTTTTTAGTAACTCGCTCAACCTGTTCAATTTTTAAAGATACATTATAACTTTTTTTGTCGACCTGACCAAAAATTGAAATCCGAAATATCCTATCAAACTATCTGGTAATAATATTCCATCCCCATTAGGTTAAAATGTAACCAAACCTATACATACAAAACTCAATTTTGGAGATTTTGTAAATTTGAAGAGAAAAAAAAAGACTTGGTGCAGAGATCTGAATATATAGAGCAGAGACTCCCAACTGATTTCCAGTTTCTTTTGTGAAACTTCAAATGCGCTTTCTTTCATGGCGTAAAGCCAAACACTTGACTGTTATTAAGCCCAAATGTCGAATCTGTTATTCTTCAACTGCCACTTTTGCCGCCGTCTTTCAAGACAAAATTCACATTACTCGAAAAGAATTGTCTAAATTGCTACACCAACGCCCACCTAAATCTCAACTGAAGCAAATACATGCCCAAATACTCGCACAAGAACTCTCATCAACTGCTTCTATAGTTAATTCTCTGATTCACTGTTATCTGCATATCAAGGAAGTTACCTCAGCAAGATTTCTGTTTCTTCACCATCCTCTGTCTTCACCCCCGATTCTAATATGGAATCTGATGATTAGAGTATACTGCAAACTCCAAAATTCTTCAGAAAGTTTCAGTCTTTTTCGCCAACTCTTGAATTTAGACCACCCCATTCGGGTTTTTCCGACGAGTACACGTTCACTTTTATTGTTACGTCATGTGCCCATCAAAAATCAATTGTACATGGAAAAATTGTTCATGGGTTGGTGGTGAGAAATGGGCTTGAATCAAACTTATATGTGGGCAATTCGTTGATTAATATGTATTCGGTTTTCAAGATTACAGATGATGCATACAAAGTGTTTGATAGAATAGCCGAAAAAGATGTGTTCTCTTGGACCAGTTTGATATGTGGGTATGCAAATAATGGTGAGATGTATCAAGCTTGTGAAATCTTTTATAAGATGCCAGTGCGAAATGATGTTTCTTGGGCTGTTATTATATCGGGTTTTGCTGGAAACGGAAGGTATATGGATGTACTTCTCTATTTGAATGAAATGTTAGGCTCCGTTGTGGATAAGGTTAGGCCTAATGAGGCTGTTCTTGTTTGTGCTCTGTCTGCTTGTGCTAATCTTGGGGCCTTAGAACAGGGAAATTGGATTCACGCTTATATTAAGAGGAATGAAATTCGTGACAGTTCAAATATATTTACTGCTCTAATTGATATGTATGCAAAATGTGGTAGAATAGATATTGCAAGATTGATTTTCAATAGAATTCCAAGTCCTGATGTACACAATTTCACAAGTATGATATCAGGGTTATCATATCACGGGCATGGTGAGCATGCCTTAGCCGTGTTTAACAGGATGTTAGATGAAAATGTTAATCCAAATGAAGTGACTATTATAGGGGTGCTTAATGCCTGTAGCCATTCAGGTCTGGTGGAAGAGGGTTCTTCAATCTTCTATAACATGGAGAACTTATGGGGACTTAAACCTCTGATTGAGCACTATGGCTGTTATGTTGATTTACTTGGCCGTGCTGGATACTTGGAAAAGGCACTTGGAGTTGTAAAGAGCATGCACATAAAACCTGATATAGTCATATGGAGGGCTTTGCTCAGTGCCTGTAGAATCCATCGTAATATTTTCCTTGGTAACAGCATTATAAATTTTATAAAGCAGCTTCACTCTGATGGACCCAGTGGAAGTGAGGTACTTCTTTCTAATATGTATGCATCCCTAGGCAACTGGGATAAAGTTTCTGAAGTGAGGAATGCAATGGGTCAGAGAAAGACCCAATCAGACATTGGATGTAGTTGGATTGAAGTGAATGGTGTTGTTCACGAGTTTCGCGTTGCTGATAAGCTACACCCACAAATTTTGGAAGTTCTAATTAAATTAAATGAACTTTGGATAGTGCTTTCCTAGATGCATTATTGCTAACAGTTAACACCATGCATACATTCGAGAGAATGAGGAAGCAGCAGCTTTTCTTGGTGAAAAGCTAGAGTTTAGCGTTTGGTTCCATGAATCTGTTTCTGAGACTTAAATTGGCATATGGTGAAGTTAAGAACTTGTTGCAACTGTCATTCACAATTGAAGGCCATTTCTAAAATTTATGACTGAGTGATCCATTTTTATAGGCTGCTTCTGATTTCTATACTTTTAGAAGAAGAATTTTTATGATGACTACTCATAGTAGTCAGTTCCGGGAAAGAGCACTCATACCTGTAAAGAATGTTGAACACTGTTTGTAGCAGAGTGTGATCTGCAAGGCTATTCTGCTTTTAGGTTTTAACTTTACAGGATGGATTTGAAGTCTGGGGTTCCTAATCTTGTTAATCTCAAGTGTCAGCTTCCTTACGTTTTTATCTTTTAATGATTTGGAATCTACTATACCAGCCCAACGGAAGGGTTTGCTTTTGATATGAGGTCTCATGCATAAGGTGCAGCAGAAAGTTAACCTCTTTAGACATGATGAATTTTTCAATTGTATGAGTTTCGCGGTATATCAGATTGAATGAGGGATGGAAGGATGTTCTGGTATTCAAGTTATCCACAGATCTACACAACAGTGGAAGTAGAGAGGGCTGGAGCTCCTACAAATCAATTATAAAGCCTAACGAGTGAAAATGGTTCACAGTCCGACTGCTTTATGAGTGCCCTGAACTTAATCTCATATGTCTTCTGTGTCATTTTCTGCATTCCTCTTCAGATATGCTTTCGTTTCTTTCCAGGAATTCATGCTAGGTACTGAGTTCATTCTCCTTATAAGTAATCAATGAAAATGTGTGCAGTTTATTTCTCTTATGCTCTCTCTCTCTGTCTCTCTCTTGATTTTACTTGCAGACTCATCTCATCTTTTGTATCACACTTAAATCATTTCTAGCATAAGTTCTTGAAATATGTATGTTGATTTTCTGCATCCATCTCAGATAACCTTATTTATTCTGCATTACTTGGCCCATTCTAGACCATCTCAAAAGCCAACCATAAATTTTCTGGTCTGTCATGACATTGAGCAGATGTTCTCAAGGTGTATTCACCACAAATTTTCAGGCATGATATAAGAAATTGCAGAGTGATGTTTTTAAATTAGAATGTCTGGTTTATGCCGAGACCACAACGTTAAAGCTCTTTCTTTTGTGGTCTCTAGGATTCCAGTAAATAATTTCCTATAAAGTATCTAGGGGTCAAGGGCATGTGGCTGCCTAGTCGCAACATTTGCAACCTTACAAATTGAGATATTGCTCCTTTTGTTTTGAAGTAAAGGTCTTGGACAAAAACTACAGATAATTGTTAGAGACTTGCATTGGTTTACCAAAATTAATGGACCTTCACCTTTCATAACATTACCATCATTCTCTGGTACCACTGAAATGATAGGTGGAAAAGTTAAATACGTAGAAGATGCAAAATAGTCGTACTTGCTGCTTAGTAATTGCTATAAGTTCTCTTCATATCTTAGATTAGGAAACTGCAAATCAAATGAAGGTCCTACTAATAGATATGATCTCCACATTTTTTTTTTGTTAGGACCACAGGTACATAAATGCCGCTATCTGAATTTGATTTGCTCAAGTTCCTGTGGTCAAGAACCAGTGGCAGAGCTGGCTAAATTTCTCTCCAAATGGTACCACTCTTACCTTTTTACTTTATCATAGCAGCTGAAAGTAAAGACGTTGAAGAAAAAGCGGAAAAGGGAAGTGTTTGAACCAATATTGAATCAAAACGATGATATATTTGAACTACCATTTCACAAGAGCCAATTTTGAAAAGCTATCTTTTGTTTTCTCCAATAAGTAGTGTAGGGAATAGGCTGATAGCTGGGAAATGTTAAAGAAATTAAAGAAGGATCTAAAATGGCTCTGTGGGGAAACTAGAAGAAAGGCATTACATTATGCACATGTAGGCTTATTCCAGTGCAACAAAAGAAGACTGAAATGATTGCTTTAAGTCAAAAATGAACAAAGCATTATTACTAGAATATATTTTTTAAAAATTTGCTCATCAGTTGTTGTCCCATTCATTATACCTGTCACAAAGAATGCTAGCTACTTTACTATACTATTATATACTTTATAGATAACCCGCAGGCCGTAAGCCATATAATGATTAAGCAAATTACTTTCCCCACTTGAATTGGCATCTGAGAATAGTTTTTTCTTTGCACAGTGGGGTTTATAGAATGTAGCTCATTCAGACCATTATATCATATTAGTTGGGTGTGCAAACAAAAGTTTCATACGAAAAAAAAACAAGTTACATATAATAAGATGTTGATATATTCTTTGATGATGCAAAACAGATAATATCACATCATGTTAAGAGTATTTTTGAGGTGGTTTACCGCAACCATATTAAAGGTGGCAAGGGCGATCCAATTAAGAATTTGATTATGGTTTTATGCTACCTAATGGGGTTTCTTTTCTTAGTGGAACCTAAAATAATCTTAGTGATGCCTGCCTGTGGAATATTAAGTAAAAGCATTGTTTTTTTTTGAAATTATTGCTGCTATTATTTGTTAAGATAGTGATTAGTATATTAAGTTTGTGGAACAGGGCGTCATCATGGGAAAATAGGTTGCCCTTATCGTTTTGTATAATGTGCCAAATAATACGTGAAAGTATCATACATAACAACTAAAGGAATTTTTGAAATTTCTTCTTAGATCTCTGCAGAATAAAATAATTCCTTCGTGTCTTTTAAATGAGATCACACCGAATATACCATATATTATTATTATTGTCGTCTTTTAGACCATTCTGACACCATTTAAGTAGTAACGGAGGAACTTGATATATTAAGTAGCTTGTATGAGAATTGAAAATTTTTCTACAACTACAAAATAAAAAGTCCCAAATTTGGCATAACCTTCCGTTTTTAAGAAAAAAATTAACTTATATTCACTTATAATTAATATAATGAAAAATTTAAACTATCGGTGCAATTTTGACTTTCTTAGAATGTTGTCTGTCTGTCTTAATTTTAAAGTTACTGGTAATTCCATTTATCATAGATATAATAATTACGAGCAATTACCTATCAAGTGATCTGAAAGTATAAAAAAGTTTGCACAATTTGAAATAAGGTAGTTGATTTAAACATTCTAGTCCCTACTAGTAGTGTAAATAGTTGAAAGTTTACACAAAGTTATTGATATTATTAACCCAACTTTGTTATAGGTAAAAATTTAAAATATTACAAGCATTATATTATCCGATGACTGAAAGATCTGATTCAATCCAGCAATTGAAGGCAACATAGGATAAATCTCATATCGATCCACTTTTAGAATTGAATTAGACCTAAGATTCATTTTTTTAAAATATTAATATTAAAGTATAGGACTCATCCGATTCTCATTTTTAATATTGGTATTGTCAACTCACATGTTGAAGAGTCGCATTCGATTGTAAAAGGATGAATGAAATGATTTAAACCATCCCTGAATTTTGAACAAGTTTTGTTTCTTTAACAATAATTCAACTCCTAGGTTCATTATCAATCTACTACATGATTTATCCCATGAAGACTTATAAGAAGCATTCTTAGTAGGGAACCACCCACCAAGGTCTATAAATTTGATTAGCCTACGTAGGAATGATTAGATAGGTATAGCATTTTATGGGGTTATGTGTTTGTTTTTTGATGAATAATTCATAGTAATAATATACCTGACGTTTGACTAGAACAAGGCCCCATTCATTTGGCAAATAAAAAAGCATTCATAAGGATATATGATTTATATAGATGAAGCTCAGCATATCCTACCAAATAATAATGCACGCATGCATATATCATATACTATACTTTTTGCTTGCTGTCTTTTTTGTTTACTTTTGTGTGTTTCCTTCATATTTTCACTCTCAATTACTAATATCTTTAATTCTTTACTCTTACCTTTTTCCATTTGCTCTATTCTTCTCTGTCATTTGTGTGTTCACTTTTTGCTACAAAAGTTGGATTTTATTAAAAGCATTGCGCACTCATGAATTATATCACTAGTATACCCCCTCCCTCTCCTCATGATTTTATTACTAGGAGCAACTATTTATACTTCTATGATTGTTGGGTAAAATTTTGGATTACCCTTTTCTTTTTTTCATGTTTTATTTGGGGTGAGGAGGAGAAAACGTACTCAACTTGAGTTGAAATTAGTTCACCCAACCAAAAAGAGAAAAAAAACTTGTCATGTATACTATTAACAAAAAACAACATACTCTTGTGTAAATTGTAATTCACAAATACGATCTGAAAATGGATAGAAAATATATAAAATTTATCCTTTGTTCTGTACAGATAGAGAGGTTTCTGATAAATCAAACAAAATATTGTAAGGAATGAAAACGCTAGCATGCTATGGGTGTCCAAATTCTTGAAGATAACTCCAATTTTACCCTTGGAACTTTTGACTATGATGAGTGAAAATTACATTACTATGTGATATCAAAAGCTTAACTTATAAGGCTTTAATTGCTCAATTTCAAATAGTACAAAAAAACAATTTAATAATATCCACAATCATAAGTACTCATGTATAGTCTATAAAGGTTGAAACTTCCATAAAAAATCAAAAACTTCAAAGTGAAAGGACAATAAAAATAGCTATTAAAAGGAACAGTACAACTAGTTACCTATTGAGTTTTTTCAAACGTCTTAAATTACTTGTTCTATCTTTTTAGTATTATTCACACTGCTAAAGTTTTAAAAATAAAGAAGTGAATTTGATTAATTTTATTACTGATTTAGTCTAACGCAAATTATATGGAGTAATTCATTCAAACGTTGGAAGTCTATTAGAATCCAAATTATAAGTATAACAAAATTTGTTGCAAAGCCCACAATGATTTTCAATTAAAGAAGGCCTTCCCAAATGATTACAAAAGTTGAGGGATGATGTGAGTTTTTTTTGTTTTTTTTTTGTTTTACTGCCTCATATTTGCTGTACATGTCATTAATTAACTCTAATTTGATGAGGAAAAACTACCCAATCTGTTGTTTGTTTTACTGGTGGAGGTGAATTTTGTCCTTCAACTACTCCACAATTTCATAACACAAATCAAAATAGTAGCATCAAATTTATCTCAGCTTGTAGCCTCTGATATGCTGTGAAGTTTGGGATGCCATGTTCTTGGTTTTGCTCCTGTTGAACTCCTATGTTTTTCTTGTTTCACCTGGAAAAAAGAAATTACATTCACATAATTAAATAATGAACAAATTTGTATTAACACTCTTTATGCAACAATGGTATAATTCCTCGAATCATATACGGTTTCTAATGGAAACTTACATTTTTTTGTTCTCTGTATTTTTGAAATTCAGAAAAAAAAAGAAAAAAAAACAAGCACAAGCCTAACTTTTCACTATTATTTTATCTACTTCCTTCTTCATTTCTTCTCATCTTCAGAAACAGGTGAAATTGAAAGTTTAGTTTGAAAAAAAAAAATAATCACCTGTTTGGAGTTATCCAAATCGGATCTTCTAACAACTCCATTTTTAGAGTGTGAATTCGTTGATTTCTCACTACTCTTGTCACCGGATTCTGATTGGTGCTGCTTCATCTTCGAATACTTCTTAGCCCATAATCCTTTCATCACCTCTGCATAATTATCAACAATAATCATAAAATTCAGTAATTAAGTACACTAAATTAGTTCGTTCCTCCTCAATTAACCAGAAATTAGAATATAGAACTAACCTTGAGTAGTAATTAATCTGTAAACATGACCGAGAACAAGCGTATCCGTCGGTTTGAGAAGCTTAATACGCGTTATACGAACTGGCATATTATTAGTTCCACTAGTATTACTCGTCGCACTGTCAGTTTTTTTGGCGGTGGCAGAGGAAGGATTAGTGGGCGGACATAAGGTGGTGGTGGTAAGAAGAAGAGCAACATAATGACCTGGATTCATCTTCATGATTTCGTTAGCAGTAACAGGCCAATAGAGTTTATCAACTCTACCGCTTGGGTGTTGTATAAGCAAAGTAGCATTATCAATGGCTTGGCAGTTACCCATCTCTCTCAATTTACTGAAAGCCTCTTTTTTTTCCCCTCCTCTCTCTAAAAAAGTGTTTTTGTGGAGAAGAAGTAGCAGTGAAGGGAGATAACGAAGCAAAACAGGGGTTTTTTATAGCCACACTCACCCACTAACTGACCCCACCCACCACCCCATATATGTAATGTAATGTAAAGTATATTCTTGTTTGTAAAAATAATTAATTTCAAGTTAATATGAAAATTAAATTGGTTTTAAATAATAATCCATAAATTAGAATTTATCCTGTAACTGATTCAAACGTATATAATATAAGTGTCATCATATGCTGAAGTAGTAAAAATCATGTTTACTAAAGAGTAGTGACGGTGAATGTATTGTGTGGCCAACTTTTTAGACAGTGAGTAAAAGTTAAGCCAAGTAGATAGTTCAAAAATAAATTTGAAACATGTTTTCTTCGTTTAATTTAATTAATCAATTCCTAAACTATACTACATGATTAATTTCGAACTGCATAATTTGATAATGAAAGATACGTTTTACGAAGATTTTAAGGACCAGCTGTTCTGCACCCAGTAGAGTAGTGATTAAAGGAAGTGATGTGAATAATGAGAAAGTGTTGCTCTTTTGCTGTCCCTCGTAATGTTAAGTATTTAATTTGAAATTGATTAAATTTAAATTTACATTAAATTTATGAGTATTCTCAGTGTTTATCACAATTTTGATGAGAGATGAAAATAAAAAAAAGGATAGGATATGAAGGTTTTGCTATTTTATCACGTAAACACAATGCTTTACGTCATTCTACTGCTAAAGTTTTTTACCACTATGCTTCGATCTACTGCTTTTATAAACTCAGCTGACGCGCCAACTTCCACCTGCTTCCTTCAAAGTACTCAAATTGAACACCAAATATATTCTTATGATCTTATCCAAAATAGCCGGTAACAACAGAGTACTGCTATTCCTTCCCTGGCAGACCCACACTAAGGCGTATTGCACTCAATAATTTTCGTAAAAATTATATGTATATATATATATATATTTTAAAATTGATAAAATTAAGATATAGTCTAAAACGCATTCATAAAAAACATAGAAGTACCTTTGTGCAATTGGTAGGAGGTAAAGATACCATCCACTAGACCACTTATATTTGAGCTATGTTTATATTTGTGCACTCAAAGCCTTCAAATCCTAAATTTGCCTCTGCCTACACTTCGCTTCACGTAACACTATTTTTTTATTTTAAAATTTATAATGATTTATCGAAAATAGTTTTTCTATATTAGTATAACTTAACTTATAAATATAAAGGTAATTCAGAATTTAAAAGTTATGAATATCATATCGTTTTTAAATAAGTATATACATTAAATCAATAAAATATTTAACCTTTATTTCCTACTTCGTATATATCAACTTCAGACTTCAATTTGATTATACGTCTTATTAGTTTATAAAGACAAATGAATAAAAAAAAAAAAGTTTGTTGCCAAGAAAAAAGATTTCAGTAATATTAATTTTTTAAATATATAATATTAACTTCACACTCTTTTTAAAATAATATTAATTTTTTAAATATATAAAAAATTGAATCAAGTGAAAAAAATAATTTATTTTATAAATTAAAACGATCAAAATATCTATTTAAAAAGAAAAAAAAGGATGGAATATATATTTGACCTTGGGGATTGAAGTGCACGCAATAAGTACAAAGGTGGGTAAATAAAGAAAGAGAGAAATGAGAAAATTGATGGAGACGATAGGGGATGTTTGGCATGACTCACCAAACAAAACAAAAACTAAAAACGTGAAATTTCAAGTGAAAATAATAGGAAGAGTTATCTCATGATAACAATCCACACAAGAAGCATGCACCACATCCAAACAAACCCTCATAAGTGCTTGTCCCTGTGAATCCTATACATAAAATATTTTTTATCTTTTTTTTCTCAAAAAAAATAATATTTTTTTTCTAGTAGTAAGGGTAAAGTGAATAAAAAAATAATTTCGTCTTCTCTTTTTTTATATCTTTGCTCGTGCAAATATGAACACTGTTTTTGGTCGTAATCAACTTTTTTATTTCACTCAGCAACCTCTGTTATCTTTTCTGACCCAATTCCATTTTTGCTTCCCTTAAAAGAAGCATACAACAATATAAAACTCTCATTTTTTGCCTTTGCCCATCTTTATAGTGGAGAATATATCGAAAATAATTTTCCTATTATTACAAATAGTAAGACCGCCAACATTAGTGGCAAAGTCATATATAATCGAGGGTACTGTTAACTAATTGATATTTATTTATTAAAAAATTATATTATATACTAAGATAATTAAATATATATTTTTATTTATGTATATATTACACATTAACACGTCTTGTCTTCTATCGTAAACTTTCATTTATATTTTGATATTCTTTTAGTAAAAATTCTGGTTCTTCGTGTTGAATATATATTATCGTTGTTGTTGTTGCCCATGTCGTTCTTCTTTTTTGGAGAAAACTAAGATTTCTCTATAAGTTTAATTCAGCTTCTATCAATTTCTCTATCTAAGAATGTATAAAATTGATATCATACCAACAAACCAGGACTTCATATCTACCGATCAATTTTGAGGCAAAGAATCAAAATTTTGTTCTTCTGAAAAATAATAATATTTTATTGATTAGGGTAACGTGCACTCTTATTTCACCAACAAATAGAATTTTACATGTAAACTGTATATTATAATAGAAAAGATAAACCTTAAATTATAGTGATAATTATCATGTCGCTTCAACTTGGTTCCATATCATAGTATATAAATTTCATCAATTGATGTGGATGGAGACAAATTCTGAAAAAAACATTTTATCATCGAGATGTAATATTTATTTTATTTTCTTAGCTGTCATCCGAAAAACTCGTCAGAATTCAACAAGAATGAACCTTAAGACTTGTGGAAATGTGAGAATGAAGAAAGCATGCTGAAATTGGAATTCATTGGCCTGATCCACTTAGATTAAAGGTTACGTTTTGACCAAAATAGTTACTCCTTCTATATTAGTCTATGTGACACTTTTCATTTTTCGAGAGTCAAATGATATATAGTTTAAGTTTGATTGATAATTTATCTTTGAAATTTTTAAATTTTTTAAAAGATAACTGTTAAAGATAGAGTTATTTGAATATTAAAATTTGAAAGATATCATATAAATTGAGACGAAGAAAATACTGACATAGTGGTCAACCAATTCTATGATGGTTTAGTCAATAACATTCAAAGAAAGATAGATCGGAGCTTATCTCAAATATGAAGTGGCGCTTGTGAAAGTTATAAACAATCAATAGTTTAAATGATAGTGGAGCAACTTTCTTTTTTGACAAAAAATGAATTATATCTACGTACTTGAAATAGTAATACATGGGCTTCTTTAGTTTGTAATCATCACTCATGCGCTAGTTTTATTCATGCTTGTGACTCGATGAGTTTTATTAATTCATTGCTTGTTGCATATTAATGATAAAATAGACTTTCTTTTGACTATTGACAAAGAGGATGATAACTAGTTTTGAGTTTTCATGCATGCATGGCTGCAATCCATCCACATATATCGATCGTCCTTGTGAATGTCACACTCAAAACAAAAAATCAATCAATTAGTCGACCATATAGTTAATTAATATATACATAGCGAATTCAAAATTTTTAGTTGATGAATTTAGCTTTTTATATATCTACTTTAAAAACATGGAGTAAATAGTTTGAGAGGCCCCACGCTGAAAAGTGAGAGGTCCGCAATGGATGGTTTGTTCGAGTTGGTGTAAAAAGTATTAGGGAGAGGTAATTAGATAATATGATACATCTTCAGTTCACCGAGGAAATCATTGAAGGATTGGATATATATATAGCTATGACTTATATAGATAGTTAAGTATTGTCTCACTTTTCGTCAGGTTAGACTTGGTGGTAACGCTTCATAAATATTTTTCCTTTATACGACAGGTTAAGCTTGGTAGTAGTTTGATCCCATACTTTATTTTCCAATTATATAGGACCACTAGTATGAGCAATTTTGCACAATTCCAGGTCCTGCGATTTATTATTGCTATCGATTATGATTTGATTATCGCATTACTTTCATTGTTGTAACTTGTTTCTTTTTACTCACTACAAAAAGTGTGAATTAATTATATGCGGATTAGTATGAAAATTCGCATGAAAATAACTAATTCTCAGAAAAATCCAATGTAATTCACAGTTTACTTGTAGTGACGGTATGTTATGTGATGCTTTGTAAGTTCTTTTATATGTGCTTGAGGTCTTTCTAAAACGACATCTCTACCTATGCGAGGTAGGGATAAGATTTGTGTACACTAATATATGTTGTTGTATTTGTCCAATGATAAGATGAATTAAGTGTAAAAATAGTGGAGTCTAATGGTGTTTTACCAAGTTAACAACAAACAAGTAACAACCCCTCCATTTGTGATGAAGAAAAAAAAAAGTAAAATAGTAGTATATGATGATTGGTGGTTGGAAAATGGAAAGAAACAAGAATGTACATATGAAGTGTCAATAACCCAAGAAAGGGAGAACAAAGAATATCAAATCCTCTCTATGTCTTCACATCAGACGAATGACAATTCATGGTGCTCCTTTTATTTGTTTCTTACTCTCCAATATATATATATCATGATTTGATCACACTATCTCTTATAATATATTTAATCTCCTAATTAATATATATGTTCTTCCACTTTTGATGTATCTAGTGCAAAAAATATAATAAAGTGATCTTTTCTGATTTATTTTATTATTATTATTTATTGAAATGGTACTATAGAAAGTAACAAAGTTTTTGAACAAGGTAGCATTTGTCTGCATATTGACCTTGTAGAATAAAGCTAATCTCTATGTAAAAAGTCTGCCTGTACTACAAGGATGGCAGTAACATTCAAGCATCGATCAAAATTTTGCACCAGACTTATAATATTTGGTGATTGGCAAGCATTTTTTGGTTGGCGTTATTACCAGGGGCGGAGCCACGTAGACTGGCTCCAGGGTATCGAATGGACACCCTTCGTCGAAAAAACCCGCTATATACACGTACAATTTTGATTTAATATTGATATATATAAAATTTGGATCTCTTAAAATGACTAAGTGAGACCTAGTGGAGTTGGCAATAGCTGCTGCAGTCCTACACTTTGCCCGGATTAGATTCCCTCATGGTGTTTCATTTTTCTTTAATAATTTTTACTTCTTGAATTTAATTAATTAAAAAAATATGTATAATTTTGGCATAAACATTTAGTAGCATGTTGGTTGATTGTATCATGAACCCCTCTAGAGACCTAAGGTTGAATCCCTCTATTACAAATTATTATTTTTCCAATTAAAATTGAATTATTTCCTTAAATTTTAATATTTTTTCACTATGGAATAAGATTTCCTAAAATTTAATATTTTTTCAATTAAAATTGAATTATTTCCTTAAATTTTAATACCTTTTTCTTGTAGAATAAGATTTCCTTAAAAAAAATTAAAAAGTTCTTATGGAATAAGGTTTTCTTTCTCTGTAAATAGGAGACACAATTACCCAAATTATATCACCATATTATTAAGAATAGAATCTCAATAATTCTCTCTCTTTTTTTTTTCTTCTCATTCTTTTATTTTATAACAAAATATCAACATAATATTTTAGTTTCAAGTTTCAATGGACATGAGGAATTATTATAATAGAACACGAAAAAAAAGTTCGACATATTGCTTAACTTGATTATTTATTTTATAGTTTAAATTATTATTTTATTTTTTAAAAATATACTATTAAAAGTTTGGACATCCTTAATAAAATTTTTGGCTACGCAACTGATTATTACGTAGAAAAGACACTTGTTCTATTCCCTAAACCATTGATTTTTCATCCTTGATTCCATCGTATATATACACACACGAGCAACTAAGTAATGCCATCATAGTATATATATACACATACATACATACTAGAGTTCTTTCTTTTTCCATTTTTATATTGTAAAAAGCCCACCAAAATAATACTCTTACTAGAAAACAAACATATATTTTTTTTTTGTATATTAGTATATCATACATATAACATATATATTAATGTACTATATATATCTAGCTACCAACTTTAAATATTTTTGGGCGGGTTACCAAACATAGTAAAAGCCACAATTATTATACCGTAGGTTTTATGAAAATAAAAAGTTACTGTATATTTATACTCATAGCAACTTTATTAAAATCTCTAAAAATAGAAGCGTCCATATGAAAATCAGGTTTGACTTGACTTGGACCAAACCATGATTGGGGCTGATACAAGTGGGCTTGGCCTACTTCATTTATGTATATTCAATAGTATAAAATATTTTTATGAGTTTATTTATTCACCGACTTGACTAATTTAAATTAAGACAAAAACTTCATTTCGATACATGTAATTCAAAGTGATGAATTTATGTGTGGACAAGTTCAAAAGAAACAAAGACTATTATTTGATGTGTGACACTCCAATTGAAAGCACAGAGAATGTCCTTTAATTGTGACGGCAACACATATCTTCCAAGATGCAGAAAATATTCAATATTTGACTCTTTGAAAGGTTTTATTTTCTCTGCTACAATAAATGCATAATTTATTAATATTTTGAAAATTCAGAACTGAAAATAGGAATAAATCACATAAAATTGGTTCTGACCCAATTAACATCTTGTGGGCCGAAGAATATATGATTTTTATGTATATAAAAAAAATCACATCGAATAGTATAAGATTTGATACAATGACATCTTTGTTACAACTAAGTTATTAAATTACATTTTTTTCCAACGAAATTATTGTTACTAAAATATTTAGTAATTACAAAATTAGTCTAGTTTGCCAAGTTAAGTATCATAGAAAGTCATTAACCAAAAGGTCGATCGACTTTGCCTAAGTATCACATAATATGTGTCTTTATTTCCTCAATGAAGTTCTATGATATTTAGGCAAACTTGAGTCTTTCAGTTACATATTCAGTAAATTTTGTGAATAAAGTTGAGTGATTTTTTATTATAAAAATTAACACTCTTTTTGGTGATATTCTACTCCTTCAATTTTCATTTATATGTCGTTCTTACTAAAAATAGATGTTCCTCACTATTTGTCATTTCACAAAACTAAGGCGTAAATGACATTATTCTACCTATTTTACCCTTAAGATTTATTAGCTCCGAATATACGCATTTGGCCACATAGAAAACTAAGTAAATAATTCATGTTTATTAATTAAATTAATTAATCAAAATATATTAATTCATGTTCATTGATCGAAAACTTACCTTTAAGAGAACACTTAACAAGGGTTCAAATTACAATAATAACCTTATCTAATTTCTTAAGAGAAACGGAATCTATAATAACGACAACTAAATAGGAAGATACCAAAGTATATTTTTATTGTAAGAGAAGCCCCTTTTAACAACAAAAAATGAACTGTTTTTCTTTTATTGTTTTGTTAATTGTTTCCTGCACCACCAATATCTAAAGTTGAGTATAAAATAGTTGGAACAAAAACCACTATATCCCAATCGAATATCCTGAGTTTTCTATTATAAATGAAAAATCCAACATTTACATTCTCCAGTTGTTTACTTTATCTGACACACTTTTTTTAAGAAAATCTCACCTTTCTATATTTTACAAAGAGTTTATCTTAAAAGATTTTCATTTACCCTTAATTAATGAGATAATTTATAGTCATATATGGAGGAAGGTATGTTCTTATTGGTATACATATATTTATACTTTGTTTAAGACAAGAAATTTGAAAAGTCCACCTTTCGCTCTTAAATTTAATATCTAATCAAATATCGTCAGATAAATTGAAACGAAATACAATATTTGCAAAAGAAAAAACTAGTGGATGACAAATAATTTGATCTCTTTTTCAAGTACTAGTAGTGGGTAAGAGCACTAATATTTATGGGGCCAGTATTAGTACCTTTGCATTTTGACATTCTAGGCAGGACCAATTCTGCGTTCCCATCAAAACAGCTTTAAGCACTACAATAGCTCCAGTAAATTTAATTAAATTGTTCTTTGGTCTTTCTTAATTGATTCTGATTGTCATTAGTAATTCATTAGTAAGTTTATAAGTTTCTTAAAATGTAGTTACTCATTGTTAACAAGGTTGTTTTTTTAAAACATGATCAATCAGTTCTGATTATTATTAACAAAGAGAAATTACTGATCATATCAGACGAATTAATCCTGGCTAAAGAAGATCTTATGCAGTTTCAAATTTATTTTGAACTAAAATAAAATTCGAAACCAATTCTCCCTAGTCTTTTTTGTGTTCCATATATACCAATTTAACAAAATGGGCTAGTATTATTTTATAATTTTTTTATATACTTGGCAGCATTAGTTAATATCATAACCTTAAGTTGGTGGTAAGTGGTCAACGTTCAACATCACTACGTTGGCTGAATCTATGTCATCCCTAAACTTAAGGGATTTGCTAAAAATAATTAATTAGCTTGTTCAAGTGGTTGGCGGAGCCGCAATTTTTAGGGGTTCAAACTTCAAATAGGAAAGAAGTAAACATACGAGAAGCCAAGGATATTTAGTATTTGTCATATATACCTAAAAAAAAGTCTAACATTATACATATTATTTAATTTTCCTTCGAAGACTCTGGACCATGGTACATTTTTCTATAAGAAGATGGGTTACATATTTTTCACTATGAATGCTTGGACTTTTATCCTATGTTCAGTCATGAACCATGGCCCAACTTAGACATTCTGTCCATAAAATTATAAACTCCCATTATTTGGAGTAGGTTGGGTTTGAACTCCAAAAATCACATCAATATGAATTACAGAACCTATCTTCCAGTTTGTGCGTACCAAACAAAGAACATATTACATGTATTGTCCTTTAGACACTAATGATATCAACTAACCACAATCAATCAATGGCAAAGCCAAAAATTCGACAATGAGTGTGCAAATTTTCTCTATTTGCTTTGTGTTGTGTGACAGATTATCTGCTAGTTTAGCCACAATCTTCCGCATCAGTAATACTATAACAAAATCTGCTTGATACTACTCATATCGAACAGGCTTATTGCTACTGAAATCACCATACAATATGAAAGAAGCAAAGCTTATTCTATTACTATTCATAGTACATATAACCTTGGATTTACAACAAAGAAAACAATTAACAAATGTCAAGACTATTTAATTATACCTTTGGGAAGTAGCAGGTAAATATAAAAGCAAATTGGTGGCGCAGCATTAACGCGCACCAATACACAGCTCTGAAGGGCTTGTGATGATATTGCATATGAGTATATGACCCTTCTATCTTCATGATAAAGGAAGGGGCGATCACACGGATGGGAAATACTTGTTGAGATTGAATGGGAGGGAATAGAATTCCTCACTTCTCGTGTCCGTCTTGAAAGACTTGAACTTGTCCCACCATGGCTTGCCTCTGTCTTTCCTTACCTGACCATCCCTTTTGTGCATTGTGTTGTCCAAGAAATAAGCCAGGATACCCGCAACAAAGGCTTCCGATGAGAATGGCACGTTAACCATATCGTTGAACTGAAGAACAACAAAGCATGCAACTTTTCTCAGCAAGCTCTTTTACATGATTAGAACTGGAAAACAAGAAAATAATCGGAGATGATAATGATATTCAGGAGCTAATGTCAATTTTCCATACCCATCGTCCACTCGTGTGAACAGGTCCATAACCCTCAATAACTGTGTGTTCGTTGAAGTACTGTGGAATTGACAAACCCAGAAAGATGGAGAAGCCTAGTATGAACTTGGTACGGAAACTGTTCAGATTGCAAAACTGAAGAAAGCTTAAGCCACCTACGCCTGCAAAGGATAAACGACATAAGAACTTACTAATTCATCAATAACATGGATCAGAGATTGTTGAATGTCTTGGTTCAATAAACTTACCCACATAAGCGAATAAAATGCAATACAAAGCACCTACAATCGATATTGGTATTGAAGCAAAGACTGCTCCAAATTTTCCTGAACACAATCGTGTAGTCAAGACAACCACAGGGTAAAAATAAGGGGAGGGGGGAGTGGATTATCAACTTTATCAATGGGTCCGTTGTTCTTAAGGGGAATGTTTAAGCAGGTGATTTACCAAGAATTGAAAAGAAATCATAAATCCCGCAGCTATCTGAACTACTCTTCTGCTACCAACACGCGTCAGTGCTAAAAGCCCCACATTTTCACTGCATGTTGGTAAAGAAAGTTCATTTCAGTCAACATTGTAACAAGAGTTTATCACTCAACAGAAGAATTTGTCTGGACATA
Organism: Solanum lycopersicoides; assembly: GCA_022817965.1. NCBI lineage: Eukaryota > Viridiplantae > Streptophyta > Magnoliopsida > Solanales > Solanaceae > Solanum > Solanum lycopersicoides. The sequence continues at coordinate 77,144,966 of CM040620.1, forward strand.
CACAGATACAGAAGATCCATTCCCAGTGCCAAACAAGCCAGACAGCAAAATGCCAATTCCCTGAGATACAAACAAAAGAAGACTTGTAACTTGATGAGATGGGTTGGGCAATCCTCCCCATAATGTTAAATGCCAATTGCAAGTAAAGACCCATGTCAACTAGATGAGGTTATTCGTAATTCCTGTTCTGTGTTAAGCAAGGGGAGGGAAGGGTGTGGGAGGTATGATCTAGGAGAACGCCTTTTTACCTGCCAGCCTACACCTCTGCTGAGTACAGATGGTGGCAATGGAGTAGCACTTGCATATCTCGTAGTTGCAATAAAGGCACCAGTGGACTGAAAAACAAAAGCAACTATCAGAAGGGTGTTGCTACAAGGCTTATCTTAACCCAAGTATGTGTTTCTTCATAAGAATTAGCAATCGAAAGAAGTGTGCAAATAAACAACAGAACTAAAAAGGAAGCAAGACAGGCAAAAACATAGAAGGGAAGCTATAAAAGAAAAGAACAGATAACGGTTAAGAAGCAACTCTTAGATATCTGCCCCAAAAATTAGAGGCTCATATTTAGTATTTGTTGAGCCTATTCTATGCAATCAGCAACATTGTCTAACAAGCAAAACGTCCAATCAGATATCGTAAAGCATTAATTTCCACAAATCTCTACGTCAAGCAGGTAAAAAAAAATAGAACCTCAACAAGAGCAACAAATGCAGCCATCATCATAGCAAATGCTTCACCAGCATCAAATGAGGGTGCTCCCCATTGGAAGGGGTATGGAACTCTAATCCTGCGAACAAAACCCAGAAACGAGAGGATAATATCATCAATATTTACACATTATAAGTTGCTTAAAGTTGAGCGACACTTGAATGCACCAAACAAGTACACTCTGAACTACAGAAGCACTTGGAATAAAATGTAAATAAGTTAATTGAAAGCTTGAAGCATAAAAATACCACTTCATGGGTTACAAGAACAATACCACCGTTGAAGAAGTGCAGGTAGAGAAAACAGTAAACTATTTGTGCTTTAAGTAATACAACAATGAAAACTACCAGCTGATATTAAAAGACGATGTATCTACTCCAAAGCATGAAAATCAGGTAGGTGAGTTTCGAACACCCACCCTCATGTACACATAATTAAAAATTAACTAGGGCTTAATCACAAGCTAACCAGGGTACTTATTAACTGCATAGTTTCCTAAATTGTAATTTCAATGTTGTATATTCCAATTATGCTTAAAGTAAAAATAAATAGCAATAAATGGGGCACAAGCACTTCCCAATTGTGGCTACCATGGTGAAGAGCGACATAAGGGTGTCACTGTGCACATCATGGAATGTACCAGTCACATTTTATCTTCTCAAGTGTTCCTGCTGGTGGAATCTAATAAGGTGATTAACGTTGAATCACACAACAAGAATGCAGAACATCAGTATGTAGGCCAATTAAAACCTAGGAGTTAGAAGCTGATTATTATGAAGTTATCTCATGTATTCACTATCGAAGTGTTATTATTCCAAAGTTTCTGGTTGCCACATCCGTTACAAAACTACTCTCTTGTCCCAACATGGAATGCCTATTCCAATTCATGAATAAAGCTCGCAGAACTCGTCTATGCATTAAATGAGCCAAGTGTGAGATCCCTCTCAAGCTTGATTAATAACAAACCTATGCTCACATCAGCATAATGTCTTGCGAAAGCACACTCAGATACATGTGGTGTTTTTTACTTCACTATCCAATCTGTTGCTTACCATCCCATATGCCAGCCATTAATCATATCTTCCTATTTTTATCTACATACAGTCGCCATAATCACCACGAACCCAAACACTCAAAACTACAATAGGAATATGATGATTTCAACTTCTTCGTATATCTAAATTTTGATATTTTCATTCATTATTTTAAGATTCAGCGTCGATAAAGACAAAGATTGACAAAATCTATATTGATCTCATTGACAGAATCCATATATGATTTCTGCCTCTGTTATGCAAGAAGAATCCAATACACCACGGGGCCCTAATGCAGAAGCAAGTGATGAGGGATGAGGAAGAGAAAAGCGCTCACCATGGGGCACCATCAATGAGTCCAGCACGATCAGTTCTGCAGCTTGCTTGGGTAATTGGTGCAGCTCCATTGTAAGCCCCACCCACTGTAAGTAAGTGGGCATAAATCCATACAATTGCAACGGTGAAAAGAACAGCAAAACGATCAAATATATGCTTCCCCGGGCGTATCAGATGAGCCAAATACTGTAATGACAACCAAAAATCACATTTGTATATGCTACAATTCAAAGCAACATAAAGTAATAGGGATATAATTCTTGATAAAGAATCTCACTTGAGAGAAAATGACCAAAAGGACCAGCTCTGGCAATCCAATTTCAACACATTTGGCAACCTAAAATATATAAGATATAGTCAACATTTCGGCATTATATAGCAGCAAACAAGTAGACGTTCAAAGAGGAAAAAAGGTGCATCTACATCATTACTTACCCCAGGAAAACCAAACTCATAGAGCCCAAAGCCGACAAGAGCAACTAAAGGAACAGCTGAAAGTGGGCTCAGAAACCTAAATAATCAAAAGAATAAAATGCCAATTAGAAATAGTTTCACTGCAATGACACAATCGACATGATGCAGTGAACCACCAAAACTAACCCTTTGAGCAAATACTTGATGTTCAATCCCAAAAAAGAAACATAACAGGAGTAGAAAAGACTGCTTGATTAAATTGTAGGAACTACATCGGAAGTCTATTATAGGGAATAACATCTCCCAGACACATATTGACATAATAGGAAGTAGATCAGATGTCTGTCTAGACATAGGGAATAACATCAACCAGTCATTCATTGATAGTAGCAACATACCCAGTGAAATCCCGCAAGTGGGGTCAGGGAAAACATTGACACTAAATGGCAGAATATAAATCTTATCATACTAACAAACCTCACAACATTGCGCCAGAGACCACTGAAACCCAAGACAATCTGAATTGTTGAAGCAACAATAAGTGCACCCTGGGTGGCCCTCATTATCTTCTTAAATCTCTGACAAAAAATAGAAAATGCAACATAATATTAGGACAGACAGAATATCATCAAGATGAAGTGGATGAGTCCAAGTTATGCCTAAAGCTCTTCTACAGAAATTAAAAGAGTGCACTAATATGGATTATTTCGATGAAAATTGACTATTAGTTTCCAGAGCTACTGTGGGTTTTGTGCATTAGTGATTTTGGCACTCAAGTTGTTAGCTTAAGGAGAATAAAACAGCTAAACTTTCGTTCCATGAATTGACTGTGATACTTACGAGAGAACTGCATCACAAAACCAAAATTCCAATTATTTATCCTTATCATTCAATTGATTAAATACATTATTTAAACAACGAAGGACAAAATCAGCATCTGAATACACTAACCGACTCAGGGTCTGGGTCACTCCATCGTCCTGAAAGGATAATCGAGATTGTAGGTGCAACAAAGGTATAAGACGCTCCGATCACAGCTGGTAATCTAGTTCCAAAGTAAGATTGCAACAAGGTGTTCAGCCCAGCAACAAATAGCACTGTCTGAATAACTTTGGCTTTCTCCTCCTGCATAGGCGAAGACAATCTTCTCTTTAGTATTGCCGCATCACTTTTAAACAAAAATAAATAAATCATAATACGCAGTATAACAGCTTTGCAGTGTCAGTAGAGCTCACATTTCCTCCTCCCATCTGGGGAACCAGAGCTGTAGTAATGATAACTGCGGTACCAAGCATAACCAGATAATGCTGAAATCCAAGAAGGATTGCCTCAGCTGCATTAAAAAATTAGACAAATTCAGCATAGTCCACATTACGGAAAATAATCAAACATCATATAAAAAGATATAAAGAAGTATTATATGACATTTGTTCAAGATCAGCAGCACAAAAAGAAAGAATTATTTTACTAAGTAGATATTACTACAAAATCAGTCACTGAGACAATAGTTTCTGCTTGATATTTCACGTGTGACCAGAAATGGATACCATAAAAAAATACGAATGACACACAAAAAGTGGAAGAACTTTCAAACATAAGGAATATAAAAGAAATGTCATAAATTACATTTAGTATGAGGCTAAATGTGAAAAATAATCATATACTTTTAACAACTAGAATTAAAAAAAGGTGTGCACAGAAGCTGCTGCTTATGTAACCAGCTTCTAGATCCCAATTTGCTAGCATAACATCTCAACTTCACGAATTCGACACGATGATAACACAATTGGGCCGTGAATTTGTCAGCAAGGAAAAAAAGAACAGAATATTCGAAAGAGAGAATTCAAAACTTGAAACAAAAGCAATTAATGTAATTTATGCTCAATACAGCAACATTTATTTTACATAAAGAAGCAATTCACTGAGAAATAGTAAATCTTGTGGGACAACAACACACATCACATTATGAATCAATTCAATGAGAAATAGTAAAACCCGTGGGACAAAAGAACAGAGTTCAGGAAAACCAGGCCCCATATGCTCCAAGCAAGAAAAGAGATGAGACTATTCTACAATGCAAAAAACAGATAGAACGAAGCAATCTAACAAAATTTAGAACAAATCTTAGTAGCTCGGTTGATTGGCTATTTGAAACTTTCACCTGAGTGTTAGATTTCCTACCTTGTAATACCCTCCCACATCCCGAATTTCGAAAGTAAAAAAAAAAACAGAATTGAGAACTTACGCCATGGAGGAGGACTAGTAATGCAGTAAGAAACATTAGGAAGCTGATCTTTTGGTGGATGTGGCGCTGGTTCATCAGACTTTGCTGCCATAACTTTCTCTCTCCACTACTTTTCTTTCTCTCTCTAAGTTGAACACCTCACTAAATTAGCGGTGCAAACTGCAAAACCCCAAATCTGCACAATGACACATAAATCTCTCAAAAACCAATAAAAAAAAGTAAACAAAAAAGAAAAGTACTGAAGCTTTTTGAGTACCTAGAAAGCAAGATTTCAGAAAAGACTAAATTTTTCGAGTACCCAAGAAGCTCAATCACTCATACATGAACCCACACACAAAAGTGAAAAGATTGGAACAACACAACACCCACCCACCCACATGTATGTACCACACCCCTTCACTCTTATTTTAAAAAAAAAAATGCAAAGCAAATGAAACTGTAACAGAATGTTTTGACAGTATAAGAAAACAAGAAAGTATAAAAAAGAACTACCTTTGTTGTAATATAACAAGTTCTTGAAGCAACCTGAAGTAGGTATTGTGCATTAAGGTTCTTGATTAATCACAGACCCCACTTCAATTAATCATTTTCAACGAAGAAAAAAGGGACCAACTTTAAGAAGATTGTATTTTTTGCTTTTGTGGATTGTCCAAAACAAGAAGAAGAGAAAGTCAGTATATAGGAATGTGTGAGAAAAAAGGTAAAAGATAATAATAGACCCCAACTTTGAACACCGCTTCTGTTTTTCTCCTTTTATCTCTCTGTTTCAAAAATTAGAAAAAATGAATAAATTCGAAGAATCTCTCAATCAGAACACATTTATTAATGTTGATTAATATTTGCCACAATTAAATTTGGCATATACCTTTTTTTTTTAAAACTGATATATTTATTTATTGTTTTATTATTATCTCTATTAAATTGGTATTTAATATTAAGACAAGTAAAAATTAATCCAAGGAGTATTTGTTTATTTTTTCTTGTTGATTGGTCAACAAACATGCGCTCCAAGGGATTGACACCTCAAATAAAAAATTACAGGAGTAAAATACTAAAATTATTTTTTATATAATACAGAGTAAAGAATTTTATGACAAAGGAATTTTTGTTTACTAATTTTAAATTTTTTTAATTAAACAAGCATTATCGTTTTACCACTGTCCCCTTTCTCTGTCGGTTGATTTTCTGTCAGCAAAAATTATATACTATAATATAGTAAATACAACATAAACTTTTAATTTATCTTATCCATGTTTTATCTTGTTTCAGTTTTTTTTTTTTTTTTTTAAAAACGATTATATTTTATGTAACAGAAAATTATCTTCTTTTTTTTACTTGAACAAGTTTTGTTGAAATGTCCATTATTCATTTCTTTTTCATTGATAATCAATTTATTTTAAAAATTTTAGATAAGTATCAACGACATTTAAAACAAAGAAAATTATTAAGTGAGTTATATACTATTGAATTATAATAGAATGAAAAAATAAAAAAACTTTTGCTTTTTACAAAATATTTTTACTGAAACAGGAAATAGACGTGTAAACTGTTATTTAGTTCAAATTTTCAACTCACTCTAATATAATAAGAGAATGAAAATGATGAAATTGTCCTTAAATATACTGCTGTCTTAGGCTGAAGAAATTGAATTATTGGAAAATAAGTAAGTTTTTGACTAATACTTATGATTGATGAACTTGTAGTTTTTTTTATTAATTAAAATAAAAAAGTTGGAAGAATATTAGGTTTGCACAAAAAGAAGAGACAAAATAGAAAGGCAAACAAATGACACCGACACATTCTCTCTATTTTCTTTCTAAGTTGCATCATCTATTCGAATTTTATTCATACTTTAATGAATTATCCACCATAATACCTCATTTTATGTATTCAATTTTAATTTCTCTTCTTTGAAAAGAGTAAGTATAAAAAGTGCTACAATTATTTCTTGTTTTATAACTAGGAATAGTAACTAACAACCCTCCAAAAATAGTCTAACAATTACCAAATTTACATTCTGATTTTGACAGTCCATATATTTCTGCCAGTTCAAGTACTACTCTTTTTTTTTGCCTTTGAAAATATGGTACTACTTGAAATTCATTTATCTTACTATTTTAAAATTGAGGCTGAGCAGCTAATGGAATACTAGTATACTAGATATTTTAATAAAAGTAATAATGCGCAGTATTTATCCTTTAGGGATTTGGTAGGATAATTTATTATTAGGGACTTAGCTGTAGTTGCTATTCATTGTTATGAGTAATATACAAAAAAAGAAGTACTTTTAACATAAAATAATAATAATAATAATAATAATAATAATAAGTTGTTTGCTCCTCAAAAGTCAGAACAAGAAAGGTGCAAGGACAAATATGTGCATAGGTTATGTAAATTATAATCAAGTGACATGGACTCTTTAAAGCATCAGAAAATTCAAATTTAGTTAGAGATATTGTTATTTATAGCATACAACTTGTAATTAATATTTATACAACAGAAATATTTGGTGAGAGTTTTTATAAATAAATTTCCCTAAGTATGTATATATGAATTATTATTTTTTTGGCTTCCTAGTCACATAGAGTTATGTAATATATTGATAGTGTGCGTGTATATTGTATAATGTCTAATTATGTATTAGAAATATATATATTCATTTATCGATATTATTATTATTACTATTATCTAACGTTTGATTTACTCTTGATTAGTCCAAATCTTCCATAAATAGTCTCAAATTTAGATATAAATTTCTTTTTATTTTTTTAGTTCTTTTGATAAAAATTCAATTATTTAAAAGTTTTGTATTTACACAAATTAAAATTTTAAAATTTAAACTTCCAAGCTCTTAATGTTCCATTGACCGAAAACAGAACCTTTACTTTGAATATTACTCTCAACTAAGCGTACTCCTACTAATATATTATATTCGATTGCACAATGGTTATGGCATTTTAAGATTCTGACAACTGCCTATAACAAAATATAAATATGAATATAATTAATTAATTTCTATTAAATAGCTGTCAAACATGCATGTTATTATAATTGGTTTATTACTCACTTGTTTCATGTGCACTGAAATACGTTGTGGGTGGTTTCGAATTGTAGAAGAATAAAAGCAGTGCACAAAATGCTCGTTTTAAAAATATTATACAAAATATTACATCTTTTTAAAATATTGAACAAGTATGTACGTGGAATACTTTTGGAGTATACAATTCACATATATAATATAAAAAAAAATACTATTTTTAATGCTATATACCATTAAGTTATTATATATGTGATTGTGTAACTCAGAAGTACATAATTGTTGTAGTCTAATCTTTTATAAGAAAGAAACTTGTAGATGGATACAAACGAAAATACTTTTATTTTGCCTGGATAATTATGAAAAAAAAAGTCTTTCGCTTGTGTTTGTTTGGTTAAATGAGATTTTCAAATTTTTTTATTTTCTATTACTACTATTTAGGATTTTTTTTTTGTGTGTGTTTGACTATTTTTCTTTTGTCATGTGAAAAAAAGTTAAATCACCTACTTAATTTCTTTGTTTGAAAGTGGATTTGTGAAAAAGGTAAAAAGAAGAAGGTGAATCTTTCGGCGTAATTGAGAATAATTAGTTAGGAAACAGTAAAATTTAAAGGAGCTTTTTTTAATTGCTTTTTTCGAATAAGTCATTTTTAGTTCGTAATTCCAAGATGTCAATTTCTGAAGTTAATGAATGATAGTACTGCTTGTCTCACATCCACTTGCTTCTTTTAAAAATTAAAAATGGGGGTTTTGTTAATGTCATTTGCTAATCTATTCATTTTACCAAAATCACTTCATGAAATTACCTAAATATTCACCTCTTAGATAAACCAGGTCAATTGGTGACTTGTTGTTTTCATCTCTTATGGACGACGATGTTAGGTAATATCACATAGCTTGTGTAAGATAATATATTGAACCTAATTGAAGAATAAATCCCTTTGTACTAAGGTAATCCCAACCTCCAAGCTCCTACCTATAACCTTAATTTAGTGTTGCGATTATACAAACAACAAGGTGATAATTACCCAACGACTATTAGTACTTGTCTTTGAATAAGATCAAGCAATTGATCGATCATCGATGAGCCAAAATATTGTACTAGATTTTTTTCAATTTTTATTAGTTTTTTTCACTATAATTAATTGATAATTACATAATCAATAACCAAATACAAAATAAGATCGTACCAAATTCTTATTCCACGACTAAATTAAATGTTTATCCAACATACCAAATAGTCCCTGATTGTTCTATGGTTGCTTGAGCACTATTTTTTTGGTAATTTACTCACCTAAAAATTATTGAGACGCATGTGATGTCCTAATTAAAAGGTCAAGGGTCACCATCAATGTATTTGCTGACTATATAACATCTTATTATTAATCAAAAAACATAGCAAAAGCATGACAGCCAATTTTCCACTGAAAATCGATTAGGACTTCTTCAGAAAGCACCAAAATCTCTTGAAAGATAGTATTATACCAAATAATTCTCCCTTATAGCTCCTTTTTTTTCAATAGCTAACAAGTACTGTTTCAATGGTCCCTAACATGAGTAATTAGTTAGAAATTGTATTTTCTAGATTGGCTATTAGCACCTTTATGAATCTTCAACCAAACTCATAATGGGGCTATTTATATTTTGTCCTCCTAATAAATTAAAGGTTTCTTTTTGAAACTTTTTTCTCACCTTTTATGATATGTCAAGATCATATATCATTTTGGGAGCGCAAAAAGTTGCTACCTAAAAGAAACAAATCCAATTAGTCATGATAATATATGGCACCCCACAGCAATATTTTATTCATGAACTATATAATATAACAATAAGTATAATACTAATGAAGTATTGACACCTAGCAAATAGTTTCTAGTTTCTCCAAAATTGTGTGTTTATAATTTATAAGCATATCACGTGTGGATCATATCATTTAATGGGGTCAAGGATCCACTTTCTAGTAATGAAATTGATATATAGTACGCTAAAGAAGGAAAAGATATGGACCGTATGTTTTAGTATTAAGTTCATCCATATATCCCCAGAAGCACAAGTTGCAGCATATACAAAACAAGAAAGAACTTGGGGGAATCTTTATTAAATATCGTGATATAGTTGATAAAACAATGTATAAAGGAATAAAAGAATTGATTCATCCCCCAAAAGACCCTGAAATCATGAGCTTATTAATGATAATACATATATAAGGTAATGATTTATCACTAGTTCTGACTGCTGTATAGATAAGCTAAATCTATTTGTTCAGTAAGGGGCAGGATGAGAATAAAAGGACTAAAGGGGACACAGGGACGTGAGTGTTGCTTTTCATGATTTAACAAGATAACCTCCCTCCTCACAGGGACCACATCGCTCTAGCAAATCCTCTGCCTTTTTATCATGTTTCTCATCTCATGCATGATTTATGAAGGACGAAACTTCATATGTTATGTGCTTTTTTGTTTTATGATTGTAGATTGTCATTGTACTCATAATTGTTCATTTGTATATAACGAATAATTCTAAGTAGAAGACAATGTCCATCCACTCCTATGGCTGAAAAATTGCATTTATCCCTATCTTAGAGAAACTCTGATAAATTCGTTATACAATAAGTACTGGAAGGGTCCCCAAGTTTGAGGTCGAGTGAGTGGGGGTCCTCCATCCCATATCTCTTTGATCATTTTCTTTAGCCTTAGTATATGTACAAATTAGGACAACAAGTATATATAGTAAAAGGTGTATTAAATTATTGGATGGTGGGCTATCTTTTTCATGCAAGGGAGTTTTATAATGCTGAGAGAGGAACTATTACGTCTGTGGGAGAAACTAGAAAGTAATATGGTCCCATCAATTATTTAGCTATTCCTATGTACACTTCAAGAAAAACCAACAACTGTATCATAGACTTATTTTGTTTGCTTAATGCTAGGGCCTAGCCCCTAGGATCTCAGGCTTGATTGCCACAAAGATGGGCCTGCCCAGCCCAGCCCAGCCCAAATGTTTATCAAGGAAGAAAGGACCTCTTCTACCAATCAATTTGTGGAGCTCAACTGTTGGCATTTTTTCCCACTTTCTTTGTCCCTCTTTTGGCATAACAAAACAAAGAGTAAAGAAAATATGTAGAACTTGGTGATGCACAAAAAGTAGAATTACTAAGGCAGTGCTTTGTATGTGGCCAATGAAACGGAAGACTTTTTAAATTTTATTTTGGTGACAGATATAGGATTATACTAGCAGATGCCACTGCTCTTTTGAGTTTATGAGTGACAAAATAGGAAAATATCTGAATTGTTCTTCGTAAAGAACGTATATGATACTCTGCAAAACCTAACATTAATGGTGCATGCTCAATCTTCCCTCATTAAACATGAAAATAAGTCTAATTCTTCCAGCAATTCCCTTTTCCCACTTTGAAATCTTGAAGACTCCATACCACTAGATGGCTGAGTCGTTATGAGGCTAATGAGAAACTGACAAGCTTTACCTACATAATCTGAAGCAGCTGCTACGTTCCATGTCTTCTCCTCTGCCCCAGCATGTTGAAGTTTGTCTGTGTAGATACATTTTCTGCATTCCTGCAGGCAAACACAATAATAATGGAATTCCGTTATTTCATTTTGGCAGTGTTCTCTTTTTTTTCCTTCTTTTTCGAAAAAGCAAGCTTCATGAGACCAGATCACAATAGGAATCAATGATCTTTCAAAGATAAAGTATCTATTACCTGGAATACTTGATTTAGAGCAGCAATTTGTTCATCATTCAGAAAACCATAATTAAGCAACTTCCTTAAGAGGAACACCAACTCAGCGCTCAAATTAGAATTTGTAATGTTTCTAGTAATGGCAAATATGCAAGATTCATCGAAGATTGAAGTCATCCATGGGAGAACTTTCTTTCTTCTCAGCAGTTCAACTGCAATATGAATTGCAGGCTTGTGATGGATCATGAAAGATTTTGAAGCCAAAGATGGAGCTGCCAAGGATATCACTAATTCTTCTACTATAAACCGACACCAGTTGTTCCTTTGTATAGCTGATACTTCTGTTTCCACATCTTGCCACCCAATGAGCATAGACAAACAGAGGGAACAGTTCATTGCAACAGACATGTCACTTGAGAATATTTGGCCTTCTAAAACAGCCATTATAGACAACAAATCATTAGTTCTGAATTCTAATCTGTCTGATTTTCTACTTCTCTCGTCTTCTATTCCGCTGAATAACTCCAGAAGGTATTGCGAGCTAAGTAACTTAATAGGAATAGATCCAAAATGCAATAACTTGCACAAATCGTGGCACTGTATACTAATATAAGGCCAGGGTTGTGGTATGTTGGTAGGATCCAGCAGATATTGGAAGTCCATAATCCCCGGTAAAATGGCATGCGCACTAGCAAAATAAGCTATTAGATTCAAAATTAAAAACAAAATAAAAGAAAGCATAGAACCTATGTTAAAGGAACTGATACCTTCTCAAAGAGAAGAAAAGAAGTGAAAGCACAAAAACAAGAGCTTCTACAGATCTTGTTCCTTCGTCTTGTTCAACAAGTGAAGGTCCTTTGGAACAGGCATTGGCGATAGTGGTATTAACCAATGATAGCAAATGAGTACTAAGGATTATGGTTTTCGAAGCTTCAACCATCACTTGATTCACTGAGTGATGCAAAACCATAGAAAGAATGCCAATTGATATAAGAGTTCCTGGTGCCCATCCATCTGCAGCTACTGAGGGGATCAGGTAGTCGATAATCTGCAATTAAGGAAAAGTTTATTTACTACAGAGGAACTGGAAGCAAACAGTATTTAGAAGAGTGAGTACTATACTTTCACCACAATTGCAACCCAGGGTTCATCATCGGAGAGGGATTCAGAGTGTGCTGCTTGAAGAATGCAGGATACTAGTTCGGAGATTGACATGAAAGTATCTGGGGATGAAGAATGACCAATCTTATAGTAAAGGTTCTTAATTGCAGCAGCTATCCCGTGCATGCAAAATTGATCTGAAGCACTTGGTGAGATTTCTATTATATGTTTTATGGTATTCACCACTGAAACAATGTCATACTCGGAATATTGTTCTCCAGCCTCTCCCAATAGAAACACCATGAGCATACCTAAAAAGTTATCCCCCAAAGCTACAAGTTCTGTCATAACATACACATCTATCTTCTGATTGGCTTCACCATGGATATTTATCTGGTTTACGTTGGAGCAATTGCATCTGCAAAATTTCAAAATCTGGGCAGACAACACGTTGCAGATTTTCTCTTGTTGGAACAACCATTTCAAAGATGTTACATGGATTCTAGTAGATAGCAAATCCCAGCCCTTTTCCGCAAGTAGGTGGAACACAATCCTTTCAGCCTCTGGGCTGTAGGGGATTTGGTAGCTCACCTTGGCTAAACCTCTGTATAGTGCATAAAGATTTATAAATATTCCCAAAACAGAAGCTCCATGCATGTTTTCGCTGCTGTTAAGTAGAATATATTGCTCCAATGAAGCTAACACAAGCTTATCATCTGCAATTCTGGAAAGGGGGAGAGATGATCAACTGAGGACTGAACTGATAACATAAGCAGGGAAAATGCAGAAAGAGTAAGATTAAGATCCCAGAAACTATTTACCGATCGTCATACAGTGAGCTGATGTACAGTAACAACAGAACTGCCAGTTGGCGAGAAGACAATTCAACATTTTGGGAGCTTTTATGGCCCAAAAGGAAAAGCAAATCTATAGGATCAGATGGAAGATGTGGAGCAGCATCGCTAATGTATCGCGCAGAATCAACCCCAAGAATGATATCTGTCATCACACTAAAGATAAGATAAACATTCCTTTTCATCTTTTCAGAAGGGAAAAGGCCTAAACATCCATATGCAAAACTGAACCAGGAAGATGTGAGCAGAACATTTGCAAATATTTTGGTTTCAGTTTCTGAATCTTGTAGCAATATGGAATAGAAATTTTCAAGTATTGCAGCTGGAATATCCTCATCTTCCATCTCATGAAGGGATTTCATAAACCACGGTAATATATGTGTTTTGCATACATCTATAATGCTTCTTCTAAGTTCTGTGTTGATTGAGCTTGAGGAATTCATCCCTACACTATATGAATATGCCTCTTTCAGTAAGTAAAGAGAGTTCAAAAGTTGACCCGGGTATTTGCCATAATTAATTAAACAAGTTAAGATGCAATTTCTTGATGCATCCTGAATTGATAGTAAGAAACTTGAAATCCCACAGGTAGATGAACATTTCATAAGTGCAACAAATATTGAACAGACCAGAGCTAATGTCTCTGGAAGCATGCCTATTTCTCCGTCAAGATTTTTCTTGAGCATTCCAGTCAATGAAAGGCTTATTTCTTCTACCTGAGACTTGGATACCACCCCTGGGCAGTTCTCAACAGAGTTCCAAATAAGCCTGAGTGTCTCAGTCTGTACAGGGTGGAAAGGAATTTCAGCAACATGATGCAGAACTGGAATCAGGGCCATGAACCCAATTGCAAGTCTCTGTCTAAATGCTTGCTCAGCAGTTGCTAAAATATCAAGAAGCTGAATACAAGATTTAATTGTTGGATCTTTGCATCCTGCAAATTAATGAGTTACTTCATTAGTCATTACAGACAACATTAATTCCATAATCTGACCTAATATAATTAGAATGTTCTCTAGCTGATTGTCGTTAGAGAACTTAGATCTTGTCAAACCATATGGACAACAAACGTTGTACTCATGGTAATTTGTTTATTGTAGGTACTGTAATCGCCAGAGAAGTGGTCGTTTCAAGATAGTTTAATTGTAAACACAAAAAACAAATAGAATAGATTGTGATTGAAACGCCCTCTTTCATCTTTCATTTCTTCAACCGAAACTAATACGTATAAATCTAACTGCTCAGGCACTGTGTATAGCTGATATTCTTACCTGACAATCTCAGCACTTCAAACGCATAGTCTGCAATGTTCTCTTCAACAAATACTTGGATTTCATTTTCTAAGACATCTTTCCCCGACAGATAAAGATAAAGTAAATCTAGCGCTGCTATTTGAACTTGATTATCAGAAGAAAGCAGGGGGCCTTTGACTGCCTCTGCAAACAAGATAGCTAGAGGCCCATCTGATATCTGCTCATTTGTTTCCATCAAGTGGTCAACATCATAAGAACTCCTGCTCCTTGTGCCAATTATAGAAGTAGTTTGAAAGAATCCTCTTTGCATTATTACTGTTAAGAATGCTGCATAAACAAAGAGTATCACTGATTTGACAAATGTGAGAGATGAAATTATCTTGCAGAAACTCTAACATCAGCAGCTGCTTATTCTGTTGTGTTTCATTTTTCCCTTTCTCCTTTTCCTTATGGGAATGGTGGGGGAAGGGAGGGGAGAAGAGAGAGATTATCAGAGCTCTGGTGAAGAGTGCATAGAACTTTGCTAGTCAAGTCAGCAGCAAATATACACGCAAAACTTTTTATCAGTCAGAGTATATCCAAGGTGTGAACAGATTTATGGAGCCTGTTTACCACAACATTAGGCTCAAGAGCCACAAAATCTCTACATTCAAATGATTTCTCAAGGAGAGATATGGCTATTCCTATAATGCATTCTCGCTTTTTAGCAACCATACTTCCCTGGTATACTTGTCAAATATATCATAAATTAGTCAGCTATTATCACCATATACTCCTCTTATTTTGCAATAATCCAAGTATAAAATGGTTAACTGTCAAGTTATTCACTGGAAAATCAAATTTAGAGATGCAAATGCTCAAGAAGCAGAAACCGGTAATGTTAAAGAAGCTTACCTATACAGTTTAAGCAAACATCATCACTTTGAGCTTTCAAGAGAACTGCCAGTGCTAAGTGTAGGAGCTTCGAGAAATGACCAAATAAACTAGGAGGATCTTCACCGTCTTGAGACACATTGAGTAGGAATAATTTGTATAGAACAAACAGGATTTCCCCCTGAATATCTTCACTGTACTCAAGAAGGAATTGACCTTCAGGGCTTTGTTTAAGGCAAAATGAGATAGCCACTGTCTCAGTTTCAAGAGTCACCTGGACAATTGAAGGCCGCTGACGAGATTGAAAATGAGGGCATCCGTTTCTTCGAGACAATAGGAATGGTTTTTTTGGTAATCCAAGAGAAGACCTAAGCAGTGAAGCTTTTTTTTAAAAAAAAGGGTCAGATTACATGTATTAGAGGAAAACATATGTCACTGCAAATACAGAAATAAATATAGAAACTACAAATTCTCTGTGCAAATTGAAGGCTGAGTTATCTCATTAAAATCCAATGTGTATTTGACAGATATCAGGCCAATAATACCAAGACAGAACCACTAAGTGTAACTTCTTCCTATTTCTTGTTCATTATAGCTTCTCAATGAGAAAATCAATTACATACAGTGTACCATCTCCAAAATGAGCAATTTGCAGCAGCAGACAGGAACCGAATAGAATGTGAAGCTACTCTAAAAAGGTTGTGAATCATCATGAGGAAACATATAATTGGTGTCATTTTAATGCAACTCAAACTTTTCACAAATTCAAAATCATTTACAGTTCCTCCCATCTTTTATTTGCTTATTTTGTAACATGGTATAAGTGTTTTCCTCCACAAGTCTTCTTATGGACTTGAACACTGGCATTGAAACTTGAAATGAATACCTAAGCAGGTTTAAGCTTTCTACTCACTGCTCTGGATAAAACTAATATTTTCTCAGGAATCATTCTGACTGTGATTTTCCAATCAAATCTGCAACAGTGGCTTTGACTAAACTTAAGCTGTTAGTCAATGTCATTGACTCACTGAAATTGAAAGAAGTTGCCAATAACTGTGGAAAAGCTACTATAAAAGCTATATTTGATTTTAGGGATTGAAGAGTGAGCAATATAGCTATAATGCCAAACCTGTTCTTAGTATAAATCTTAATAGGATCTTCAAAATCATTTTCAGTGCCGAAAGCTTTACTGATCACAGTCGGCTGTATGCCACCGCACAAAGTTGCACAATGCTGAAGGACACTGAGGAAATTAGGAAAATCAGATACTTAACTCAGTTCCACTTTTATTTCCTTATTAGTCCATTTTAGAGTGACACACTTCTATGCAAATTAATAAATCACTTGATTGTAGGAGTATATGTTGTATCATGTATGGCTGTACCTATGTAGCTATACCTTTCTACAGCTCCATTCCAAATTACACTTCCATAAATTGGAAATTTAAGAATTAGTACAGAGGGAAAAGTTACCGAGTGGAGCTGTCTCTGACTCCAAGCTAAAGAGCCGCTGGAAAGGCGATCTGCGAGCCGAGCCACAAACTCTGCATGCACATCGCAGTCTGGAGCTTCACACAACTGCATAATCAAATCCATAGTTTGCTTGGCTATGGGTTCATCATCGAAGGAAGATAGAACACCGACGAGAGGCGAGATTAGGAAATGAGAGTGGAATGTGAAGAAGGTTTGGCGGAAACTCGGTTGGAAAAGCGCGATAGATAACTGGGAGAGAGCGTAGGACACGTGAACTGTCGGCGATCTCGGATTGGAAATGAGATTAGACAAGCAGAGCAGACAAATTGATCCGCCTTCATCAGTTGGGATAATCAAAGTCGAGCTATGGCCTTGGGCGCATGTTAACGGTGGTTCCAGCGGTGGCGACGGTGGTGAGTGGGGGAGGTGAGAAGTGGCGAAATACATATTTTGTTGCTGTAGTACTACTGTGTGCGTGAGTGAAAGACTGGCGAGTGCGATGGAGAAGGTGTAAAATGAATAGCAAAGCGGGAGAAAAACAAAATCTTTCACGCCTTTTGCTTTCAAATTCCAAATATATATTTCACAAAAAAAGTTTAGCTTCATTTGGCACGAATTTTTTTAAGAAAATGAAAAAAAATTAATTATAGTTTTAAATTAAAGTTATGTCAAATATATAAAATTGTCCTTTAATTTTATGGCATTAAACATGACATATGAAAAATTAAAATTAAAATATTATCAAAAAAAAATTCTTATTAAAAGAAAAACAGTTTTTTTAAGGAGAGAAAAGAAAGAAAAAGGATAAACATGAATTCATTCACAAATTTTACACATGGTGGTTGAACTTATAGAAAATAGATATAACTCCCCCTAAATTTTATTTGTAACACCTTTAATTCGAGAAGATGAAAATTACAGCTTTCTAGTATTTGGTGTCGGAATCAATAGAAACCACCGACGGATCATGTGTCAGACCCCGGATCGTAGGTGGGATCCCGTGGTTCAGTCCCAGACTTAGGAAAAAATTAGGATCTAAAGATGACACCTACAATCATGGTCCGTAGATTGGTTCCTCCCTTGGAGTCCAAAGTTTGATGGTCTCTGATCCTATCCACGATCGACCAGTACAGTTCGTAGTTGGACCTAAGGATTGTAGGTCTGGCCATAGGTGAGAGTCAACAGTTATTTAGATGAAAATGGATATTGGGTCAACTTGAGACTGTTAAATCTTTTAGCACAAAATGAATTAGGTGACCCGTGACATATCAAATTAAAGATAATTTAATCATCTTTCTGATGTCACCTTGCTAAAATCCAAGCTCAAAGCATAAAATTATGCTCGTTTTAGTGAAGTTATGTCAGGCAGACCATGAACCGCAACACCAGTCAATGGCCAGTAGTTCAAACGAGAGTTCGTCAGTACATCGTGGATGACCTTCGTCATTTTTTAGGTCACACTTTTTTTTTTTTTTTTTTTTGAATCTTCATTTAATTTTTTTATCAATTCATGAGTGATATATCAGGGAAATGAAGAGGAGACATTTTCTAATTTTTCATCAATTCTAATTTTTTTATCAATTCATGAGTGATATATCAGGGAAACACACCCTATGAGTGATAAAAAACTTAGAATGTGTTTGGTATGAAGGAAAACATTTTCTGGAAAATGTTTTTCAATTTTCCCATGTTTGGTTGGGACAAAAGTTTTGAAAAATATTTTTCAAATCAACTCATTTACCTCAAAATTAAGGAAAATGATTTCCCTTAAAAATTTAAGGAAAACATTTTCCAAAACGCTCCTCCAATTTCAAATTACATTTTTTTTTGGGGAAAACATCAATTTTAAAAAAATATTTTCAATTTTAAAAATTTATTTTTTCACCCGATCCCTGACCCCCCTCTCCCCCCCCCCAAACCCACTCCCTCCCCAAAAATTTAATTTTACTTTTTAAAAATATTTTCAACTTTAAATTTTTATTTTTAAACTCCTACCCCCTCGGACAGCCCCCCCCCCCCCCCAAACTCCCAAAAAATTAATTTTATTTTTTAAAAATAATATGAACTTCAAATTTTTATTTTTTCACTCCTCCCCCCTCCCCCCGCCCCCACCCACTACCCTTACCCCAAAAAATAATAATTTTAATTTTAAAAAATATATTTAATTTCATAAATTATTTTTTACTCTAGTAAAAATAAAAGATGTCTCTCAAAAATATTTTTCATTCATAAATCAAACTCTAGTAAAAATAAAAGATGTCTCTCAAAAATATTTTTCATTCATAAATCAAACACTAAAAATTATTTTCGAAAAATATTTTCTACTCACCAACCAAACATGAGAAATTAAGTCCAAAATCTACTTGTTTTCCAGGAAAATATTTTCCATGAAAAATATTTTCCTCCATACCAAACACACCCTAAATTAAAGTTATCTTATGTATTCGGTGCTCTCTTTTCTTGTAAATGAGTTTCCTAGAAAGTCTGAAGTCCAAAGATGATGGTAACTTAACAAAGTACTCGTCGTGTAATCATGAATAGAAGTTGAAAATAATGCAATATTAACTCGGTCATGGGCACTCCAACAAGCTTCAATAGCTATCAATGGACGTGTTTGAATTAACTCGGGAAAGCAAAGTCCTTTTATTTTATAAAAATTCTAATAGGTGCGAGGGTTAAAATGACATTTTTTTTAGTGAACCGCAAATTTTAGGTCTATTTTTTTTAAAAAAAAAGAAGAAGTTGGGGGGATTTTAGGAAAAATTACATGAATTGGTACATTTTAAAAAATAATTACTGATTTTAGCAATACTTTTTATTTATTACTATTTATAGCAGTATTATGTTAAATCTGCAATATGTATTAAAAGTGAATTATGTATGCAATATATATGAATTATATATGTTTTATAATTGTTTTTTAAAATATATTATGTTTGTTTGGTAAAAATTTGACACATTGTATTATAAGTGTATTAAAATGTGTGATAAATGAATTATTTATCATTAAAATTTGTATTATATGTGAATAAAAAATTATTCTTTGTAATATGAATTAAACTTGTATTATAAATGAATTAAAAGTGATTAAGTGAAAAAGAAATATAATTGCTATAAATTGTAAATATTTTTTTATTATAGTATGTTTATGTAAGTTTTCCGGGATTTTATGTAGTGAGTTGGGTTTTTTCTTTTTAACAGCCCATCCTTGCCAAAATAAAAATAAATAAAAACAATGAGAAAATAAGAAGTTTAAAATAAATAAAATACTAGTTAATAGTAGGGTTAGAGAAGGGGAAAATACGAGTGGCTCACTTCACATTTTAGTACTAAACTGGAACCGGCTTCTCAGGAGGTGTTCAAACCGGTGATTTTCTCAGCTGTCCATGTAAGTATTTCATGTTGTTATACTTCACCAGTTATACAGTAGGCAATTGTATATCTCCATCACAATCTCCATCCTGCATCCTCTTTGTTCGATGAAATTCATCTATGGAGGAGATCGCTTCATTTTATTTTTACAATTTTCTTTAGTTATTGCATTGTTCTAATCTATAATGACTATATCTTTTTAGCAATCTAGTCTCAGTCATGCTGGCTGCTAGACTTTTCGGGAGGACATTCTTGGGGGCGGCCAAATCAGAGAGTTCAGCCGCTCCAGCTGCTGCTAGAACCCTTAATCCACTTGAGCAGTTTTTTGAAGTAGATAGAACCCCGGAGGATGATAAGCCCGTCGTCTATGGTAAAATCCCTTTCATATTCTCTGTTGACTCTGTTTTGTTGTTGGCATAATTTGCTATACTTCTTTTTAAACATGTATGGCCAAAGTACATTTCATTGGTCTTTAAAGGGTTACTTGTTGTGCTGGTATGCAAATAAGTTTAGTATAGCAAATTACTGGCTACCCACATACTAGCCTTAGATAGTTCGTCTAATTTGATCTTCATTATCATATATAAGTGTGTGTTTAGTTAGTTCTTGGACAAGGGCAAGCAGCTGCAAAAATATAGTAATTGTTCAATAAGTTCTAAAAGCTTAAACTTATGCAATATACTGGAAGATACTCTGCAATGTTTGGTTCTTGTCACTGATAGATAATCAACAAATACAAACTTCTTGGTTAAAATCCACAAAAATGACCTCTTCCAATGGACTATTTTATGTAAATTGAAACCAGGTATCACAAATACTACTTTAGATGTTCAATTATCCAATCTAGACCGGAAATTGGAAACCTAGTTGCAAATATTTAAGATCATAGCTTATTGGAAGTTTCATTTTACTCTAAATAAAAGGTTCTCGCCCGTGGCTTAAGTTGTGCAACAGCTCTAAAGTCTATCATGACTGCTGTGTCATTTCTATTCCATGTTACCCCAAAAAAACAGTAGACATTACATTTCTACTTGTCCTTGATGTTAAATACAGTTTCTGTTTTACTGTTTTAAAAGAATTGCACTTCTTTCCTTCCAAATGATCCACCATGTGGCTGTAGGAAGTGAGTTCCATGTCTACATCTTTGCCTCCCCTAGCCTGTGTATGTGCCAGCATTCAGTAGTTATCCTTGGCACTTTCCAGTTAACCCCCATTATATTCAAAATAAAGTCTGAGATCTGTTTTGTTTAAGTGCAATGTATGAAGAGTTAGTTCACATCCTCACTTTGCTTCTCACACAGAGAATATCCACTGCAGATATTTACCCCTCCTGAAAGTTTTCTTGGGTTAAACATGCTCCTTGGACCACCAACCAAGCACTCTGCCTTCAAAGGGCCTTGAAAAAGTTCCCATTTATATTGTTGTGTGGTTTTACATCATTATAGCAAGCTCCTCAGATTCCTCTACTGTTGCGGCAATAATTTCTTCATTATTCTCAACTTCTAGTTAGGGCTTTTATTTCAAGTGTATCTGTTGGGTTTCTGGTATTGCCTCTTCAGTTGTATAAATGCTTTGGCTGCTGCTTTGGTGTATTTGGTTCATGTTGGATAGTAAAACACTAAAATTACTATTGATTATCCATAGGTATACCCTTGTGGTAAATGAAGTTAGAATCAAGACTGTTAGACCAAAGTTTGATTTGGGCAGGGTCACCTTTGTCCTGGTGGAAGGATACAAGTATCCACGTATTCAAGGTGCATACAAGTTGGTATGGACACCAATTTTTATCAGGGAAAAATACCCCTTTGGTGAAGTTTCACCCTGTTGAGCTTCTGGCAGCTCATAAACTATTACATATTTGATTTAGTTGAAGCCTGGAATGTTAAATGTGCTATTTTTAAACAATACTAAGATCAAAAGTAGGATATAAACGTGATTAGGGAGAGAAAAACACTACTCCCCTTTATCATGTTATGTGACACTTCCTTTTTTAGTTTGTCTAAGAAAGGCTCTTCTCTCTTAAATCCAAGTATTTGATCTTATTATATAGCTGGTTCAACGAGGCCCCTGTAACCACTGTTGAACTCTTTTTGGACTACGTCGGCTCTTTAGTGATTTAGTAAATTCTTGTACAGGAGCAGACCCCTTCGTTTGCTGTAATTTTTTGTTTTGCATCTTCTTGATGCCTTCTAATGAAATCTCCTTACTTCATTTTAAAAAATGACTCTTCTCTCTTTTTTTAATTTCATAATCTAGCATTCCCATTTGACTTTGATGACATGAGTTGTTGGGACCTACTTGATGTAAAAGTTCATTCTTTTAGTGGGAGATAGAAAGTAAAAAGCATGTGTAACTCTAACTATTAAAAGGATAATTTTGTTATTTTTTGCATATATTTGGCTTACATGTCAAAAGTCCTCTTAAATTTCTTAAATTTCGTGCTTGTCGAAACACCTTCAGTAAAATAGAACAAAGGGAGTGTTCTATTGCATAATTTTTAAAAAAGCTATAAACTAAGCACCAAATTTGTTGTGGGAATGATATGCTCTGGTTATCAAGGAAGACTTCCAAAGGTGACGAGCTTTTCATACTAGTTGTTACCATATACTACAATACTATTGAATAGCCTGGCTTGGGGCTAAGATAACTCAAGTGGGAGAGTTGTGTTATGGGGTGGTCTTATTTCACGGTTCAGTGAGTACTTTTCTTCTAATTATGTAGACCATGATTGAAATGCCATAAAACTTTCAAATTCCTTTTTAGTTTTTGAATTTCTTGACAACAAACACCTTCCCCTTTGTTAGAAACAAAAATTTTAAAATAAATTGGATGTGACTGAATAGTACCTAGAGGCAAGAGCATTCCCTTGCGATAGTTTATTATGCAGAGTCAAACTGTCAAAGATTGATCTTTTCTTCAAAGACAAATACAATTGGATTGGCCTTGGACCTCAGGAGAGGCTGCCTTCTCAAGGCATTGCAGACAGTTAGTTGCCCTTGAGCATTGGCTTAGTTTGGGGGTCTTTTATTTTGTTTAAATGTCTTTCAAAACCCTCTCAAACCACATTTGCAATAATCAAAGTGGTAGGACCCCAACACTTCAAAGGGAGACTTCAGCTAGGAAACTTCTATTGGGACTCATCTTGATTACCAATTTGAATCTACTGATGGATACTCATAATGTACACAATATCGACTATTTTTGTATTTCAATATAGAATGGCCATTCAATTTTCTTCTGTTTTATAATTTCTATAATGTTTCAACCAAATTTCTCGAGTTCTAATTTGTAAATTCACAGGAAGCGGAGTAGTTCATAAACTACTACATAAGTGTGAATCTGATTCTTTCACTTTAAAAGTGTAAGCAATGAGAAACTAAGGATGTTATGATTGAATGAAGGTGAATTATTTGGTTAAGCAACATACATGGAAGTATCCTATGAATACCATGTGAACAGACATTAATGTGAATCTTGTCACATTTTTTTTCCAGATTATTTCACTAGCTCTTTTTTCTTTTCTTTTCTTCCACCTCTTGTTTTTTATTTGATTTTTGTTTTTCTGGGAAGATGTCCCTCTACATGAACCTCTATAGCTCAATTCTCTATCAAGATTGGGGATGTTTCATTGCCATGATCATTACTGCAATTTGTTTAATTAACAGTTACCACTGAAAGCTGTTTCACCATTAGAGTATTTGGTTATTATGAATTTGTGTGCTGCTTATTATTTAGTTTGTGTTCTATGTTGGGAATATACAAGCCAAATTGCTCTGATTAAAAAGTAGTCTAGCCTAATGGACCGCCTCACTGTAGATGAGAGGTCTATGCTCTAACTTCTTTGTGGTTTCTGTGCCCTTCGTGGCTCAAATGCTTGAAGGCCTTCTAGTTAAACACACAATAGAGATTGAAGTTCTCTTATCTCGAGTGTCTGGCTGGTTATTTAGTATGCTTGTACCATTGATTTATATCTCTCTGATTGGATGAACTCTGACATTTTAAAAACATTACTAGGTCGAGGTTGGAAGGCTTCTGAACTGCGTCTGAAGTCCTGGGATGATCTTCAGAAGTTATGGTATGTTCTTCTGAAGGAGAAGAACATGTTGATGACTCAACGTCAGATGCTCAATGCTCAGAACCTGCGTTTTCCTAATCCAGAGCGTATTTCCAAGGTAAAGTTAGTTTCTTTTGAAGCTCCTAATCAAGCATTTAGTTACCTCTATTTTGACATGTTTCAATTAGATTATCCTCCTGGATCTGAAGTAAAATTCCAAACTAACCTAAAAATACTAGTTTCAACTTAAAATGGATTTTCTTGTTAAGATTATACTCTAATTGCCACATAGAAGTAAAGTGTTTTTTTTAATTGGTAAAGTTGTTTTCCTCCCACCTCCCAAAATGAGCAACCAGGAGAAAAGCAAGAGTTAAAACAACCTATTAAATCTACAATTTGATCTATATCCTCTATATAAAGCTGTTTACACCGAAAAACGAAAGAAAGTAGACTGTGTTATGCAGCATAGATTGAAGGTTTTTTCTTGATTTCCAGAACATAAGATGTGCCCTGTGCCCGCAGTTGTTTGTTTTATGCACTTTTGGGGGCAATTCTAGGTGGCACTTTTCTTTGATCCACTATCCTCGGTAAACATATGTAGTCCTCTAGCTACAGAAAGTGTCCAGTGTAAACATATCAGAAATCGCTTTTCAGAAATGCCTAAGTTTTTGGCGGCAATCTGTTCAGTAAATTTCTTGGTGGCTTGAATCTTGAGAAATGGGAGGAATACATTTTATCTTACATGAATGAACAGGTTTAAGATATTACTCCGTCTGGTCCATTTTACTTCTTATGTTTGCCTTTTGCACTCCACTTTAAAATACATTAACCAAAAGGATAATCTGACTATATTATCCTTATTTTATTCTTTGATCTCACTTTAATACTACTCTTACTTTCACTATATTAATTCCTCTCCACATTTATTAGAGTACAAGGGTGAAAGTGGAAACAAAAATTAATTTTATCGTGATTTTTAAAATGGCAAATACAATGATCGAAGGAAGTTGGAAATACCAAACCTCTATCTTGCAGAGAAATTACAGAAAATATGGTGGTTCGAGAAAAAATCATAGTTAACTTTAATGAAGTACGGAAGCATGGTGTAGATCTTTTAACAGTTCAGAATTTCCGTAACATTAGATAATTCACATTTCAAATTTCTGTTGTTTCAACCATGAAGAATCCAACCAGACATCAAATTTAGGCGATGCTTGAATTATAATATAGAACATAAGCAACTTGAAGGCTTGGGGGTTATGTTGCCCGAACCTTCAAAATGATGCTGAACCTGTGTCGATTCTTCAAAAATACATTACTTTTGGATAATTCGACACACATCCATCGACATTTTTGGAGAGTCCGAGGCTCCGAGCAACCAAATCGTTTCTTTCAATACTATGTCTGTTTAGTTTATGAAGAAAAAAATGGTAAAGATGCATGAATTAACTGAATAATTGAACACATCCCCATCTAATGGAAGTCTACCAAGTACAGCTAGTCATATTCATTAATCAAATCACTATGTTTTCCTCCTTTATTTGATAAGCAATCAAGCCCATTTGCGTATTATGCATTTATTGTTTAGTACTAGTGAACAAAATTTGATCTTAAGTTTTCGTTGTGTTGATGTATATTTCATCAATAGGCTATTGAAAACTCTGCATGTGGTATGTGAACCCTTGAGGCACTAAGCCATTAAAAATTCTGATGATGCATCTCTTGCATTAGCATCTTCCTGACAAATGATTGATATTCAGGTAAGGAAGTCGATGTGCCGAATCAAGCATGTTCTTACTGAGAGAGCCATTGATGAAGCAGATCCAAGGAGGTCAACTGAGATGAAGAGGATGATAAATGCTCTATAATTTTCACGCTCATCGGTAGTAGTGTTTATATTCCCTTATAATGAGTATTTGGATTTACCTCTTTTTCTATTAGCTCCACATGTAGGAAACTTACTTTTCTTGTGTGTTGTGGTCATGAATTGGCAAATTTTATCTATCTACACAACATTCCTGACATCCATTATGGCAAACAAACTCTATGAACTAGTTTATTAGGATGTAATGGAGATGACAATTCTGTTTAAAAGATTTGCTCATGCTGAAAATAAAAACCAAATTCCGTGTTTATGCACTCGTGTTGGTCGATTATTACTACATGCTTGTGAAAATGCTGCTGTTCGCAGCTTATTTAGTTTGGTAAGATGCTAGTGAAAAAGTTATTGCTGTAATTAAAGGGTGTGCAGTGCAACACACACTTCATTCAATAGCACATCCCATGTTGCTTGTGGTGAGTTTTTTTGCATTTACTCCACAGCTTTCTCTGGTGTATTCACTTATTGCCAATATAATCAGTATGAAATATATGCAGTACATAGTCTTCTACCGTCGCTTTCATTGTAAGCGCCTACAAATGGGACATATGAAGAGAAAAAGTATGAAGACAGACAAAAGAAAGTTATTTCTCTATCTTCTATTTTGGGTAATGAATGTCTTTTATTTTTGTTCTATATTTATTCATGATATAAGTTGCCTTCGTATTACTTTAACCTCTCTCTTGGCACGTAATATGCTGATTTGAATAGATATCTAAGCAAATCAACATATATTAGTCAACTAATTAGCGTACTAATTTGAATTTTCAACCATATTGTATAGTAAAAAATACGATTTGGTGGGTAGAGCCGTAGGAAAATTTGTTGTTTCGTGCTAGAATAACTCTTAATTATAAATTTCACTGTTCAATATTATAGCTATGTTAACCAAATGTAGTAATTCTTTAAACGTGTCATTATAGTGCCTAATCACCTAAGTTGTATACTATAGTAATAATCAAGATCTAGGGACCTCTTAATCTATCCTAGCTTGGGTCTTATCTAATAGACCATCATCTATATTTATAGTTATCGTTTGGTTGGAACCCAGGATAACTTATCTTATCACTATGTTATAAATGGTGGGATAAACAATAATCCAAAAACTACCTAATACCTTCAGCCAAACACAAGATGAAATAATATTACATTTTATTTTAAGATTATTATATCTTATATTTCATACTAAACGACTCTTTAATATTTTTCCATAAACAATATTGAGATTAGTGAAGTAATTAAATTTACTAGCTATAGCACTTATTGATGATTAATGACGGTGAATTTAAGGAGTATGTTGGAAGATAGGTAAAGCTGCCAAATTTGAGAGTCTTTTGCATTGAACCTAACAATCCTTCCTCCTATTAATATTCACCGTTTACCATTACAAATTTATTTATTTATTCTAAAGAAATAATTTATGAGTATTTATTTTATCTTAAATATAAAAGAAAATAGTGGGTGACTTTCTTTATGCTAGTCCAAATTGTAATTTACTTTTAATTTGAATATTTTCCATGTTTACTTTAACTGACAACAAGATTAATTGGGGAAAATGTATGTCGTGCCTGTTACAAGTTCATCAATTATTATCATAAGACATAGTAGTTAACAAGAACGTAAACTTAAAAGTTTATTTGATTCTAGCTAGTGATATGTGTCGTGTAGTGCTAAACTTTATTTTAATTAATCGAACTATAAATTAGTTAATACTAGTTGAAATGGTGGATAAGGAATATTTTGTGGTGGACGCTCGTATGATTATAGTTCGTAGGCCTTGTAGTTTATAATACTATTGTTATTGTGTATTATACGTTTGTCATGATATGTTCATCTTCGTTTTAATTGAATTTCTAAAGAAAAAAAATAGAAAATATAATGACTATTTAAACCTAATTACACATTAGATTTATTGTCTTATTTTATAATAGTGAATAAATATAAAAATGATCAGATTAAGAAAAAAATAAAGCATCTATTTTATATATAATTATAATCTTGGGATAAAAAAATATTTTATGAGTTCCTTTCAAAGAATACAATCCAAAGCAAATCTCCATTGAAACAATTGGTTAATTTTTTTCCTTTTCACCTAATGTCAATGATAATACCCACACATGTGACATGATAGCAACATAAAAAATTTGATGATGGGATGTGTATTGAAATTTTTTAAAAGGGTGGAACCATAATGGAAATTTATCAATTGTACAACAAAATATGGCAATTTAACATTGTGGGGCTCTATTGTTGGGTGGGTTGGGTTAATGGACGATTACACAATGCCTCGATAATGTATTTCTTTTGTTGGTGTAATGGATATCATATAATATATATAAACAAAAAAATGAATTTTATAGTACTTGGACAACATTTGTGACTACCAATAGTCTATTATGCATTTGTTACTATGAAAATTTTATAAAAATTTATTAAAGATCGTCCAAAATATATCATACTCCAATAAATATTGAAGGACCTATTACAGTATTAAATTAATCATGACTATAAAATTGTACTATTAATCATGATTATAAAGGAAAACTTACATAAATATATTATAATAAAAAAATATTTATCATTTATAGTAATAATATTTTTTTTTTCACTTGATCACTTTTAATTTATTTATATTAAAAGTTTAATTCATATTACAAAAAATAAATTTTTATTCACATATAATACAAATTTTAATGATAGATAATTCATTTATCACACATTTTAATACACTTATATACAATGTGTCAAATTTTTACCAGACAAACGTAATATATTTTAAAAAACAATTATAATTCATATATATTGCATACATAATTCACTTTTAATACATATTGCATATTTGACATAGTATTGATATAAATGGTAATAAATAAAAAATATTGCTAAAATTAATAATTATTTATTAAAATGTATCGATTCATGTAATTTTTCCTTATAAAAAATATAAAATTGTAAAATATTACTATAGACCACAAAACAAGGGGAGAAGGTAAAAGAAATGTATTTGTAAAACATTAATATAGTTGCAGAGTTTATTTATATGTATAAAAAAATACTCGTACAAGAAAAGGCGTTTAAAACTTTGACTTGAAGAGAAAATAGAAAAATTTATAACACACATTGCAAAATAATATCAGTATCATATCGAGATAAAATTGAAATTTTTCCTTATCTTAATTCGTTTCACAATCCTTATAACTTGCAAGATTTAACATTACTGAAAAACATATATCTAAATATGATCGATACTACACCTAATAACTTGCAAGTTTTAATATTATTGAGCACCAAATTCGAGATGATTACACATGATAGAATTGCATATCCCTATTGCTACTAAACTTTATTTCTTAGTCTTAAAAATATCACGATAATCACAAATAACATATCGCTAACTTAAATTATATTACGAACAACAAAGTCCAACCTCATTGAATGTAACAACATATTTTTTTTTCTTAGTGCAAATTTTTCTGGACCCAATTTTGGGCAGTAGAGAAATAGGAATGGCTCAGAAAACATACTTCATGAATTGTTGGTACATCAGAAGACAACCTTAATGCCATATGCCCTTTTACCCTTTACTTGCACATCACTTTTAAAACAAAAAGGACCCTCCAATTTATTTGAAAACTCTAAATCAACCCTCAATCAAACAACAAATTATCACATTGGCCCCTTACTGAATCACCCAAACACATGCATGTGAAAACAGAACAAACAATTGGGTATTTTATGTATCCAATACCAATAAAAATTCCCACAGAAAAAGAGAAATGATTTATAGGAAAAACAAAGTCAAATGATTTACATCCTTAAATCAGTCAAAATCTCACCCTAAATATTTACCTTAGTTTAGTCACATCTCAATTTTCCTTTTGAAAAAAAAAAAAACACTCCTACGTGGGTGATGTTATCAATGCCCTGCCCGTTATTTCCCTTTCTACCCTTCTTACTAAATGCGTCTTTTATTTTTAACGTTAATATTTATATTAGAGTTTAAATAATATAAAAATAAATTCAAAATGAAAATATTTGATTAATATGACTCCATCGGCCCATGTAGGTAAAGTACAACTTTCCCTTTTGCCGTCTGGGGACATCATTTTCGCTTTTTGATTTTCTTTACTTTTATTAATTTTGTTGTTTGTTTAATTTTTTTTTCTTTTCTCTCTCACATACACACGCACGTAGAAAAACACACACATCGCTCTATTTATTTACACTAATAAAATTATATTTATACATTATAATCTCTTTCTGTTCGGCCACAGTTTTTTTTTCTCTCTCTACAAAAAAAAAAAAAAAACCCACATTTCTCTACTCGTCTAGGTCGTAAAATTTACGAAGGTTTGTTCTTGTTCTCTTTCTTTCGATATGTCTATGATGTTTTCTGTGTCTGTGTGTATATTTGTGTATGTATTGATTTGTATTTCTGCGTGTATGTATTGAATTAATTGGATCTAGAATTTTTGAGCTTTAATTTGATGGGTTGCAGATCGGAGAATTGACGTGTTGCCTTTGGAATTGAGTTAAGGAAGGTAGGTTACCTGACGATTTAACGCGATCGAGGGCTTTGCTTTTTGTGAATTTGGGATTTCTAGGGTTGTTTGGGGGTTGGAGAAAATTGGGGATTTTTCTAGGGTTTTGGTGGAATAGATTGATATTGTTATCAATTGGTTGGGGATTGGATTGGATTGGATAATTGATGTTTGAGGCTGGACTGGCTAGAAAAGGGGTTGAAATAATTGGAGAAGATGCCAGTCGATTTGTATTATGCATGGGAAGGGACAAAGGGGAAGTGAACTTTGTCGACGCTTGATTGGTGGTCAGCACATGCCGGTTACGACCACGACGACTGTAGCCGTCGGTGATTCTTCTGTTGTTTCTACTATTACAGCTGATTCGTTCTGCAAGGTATTGCCTTGGTGGGTTTTTCCGATTTTTTCCTCAATTTCTCCTACTGATTGTTTTCTTTTCCGTTGTTTTGATTGCGCCTGCACTGTTTATTCGTCTTTAGTAATTTCTCCTCCTCTCACAAAGATAATTACTTCCATTTATAATATTTTATTTCTATGGTTTATGGAAGCCCGGTTCAGGTTGCAGGCTGATCTCCAGTAGTATTGGCAAATATATGTGTCCTTGATTCACCTGTGCCAGGGTTTTTCTTGTATATTTTTCCATCTCTAAGTTTTTTTTGGGAAATGGATATTCTTGTAACTTGGGCTGGAGAAATTGTTTTAAGATATCATCATTCTACCCAGCTAAGTATGTTGTGGCGTTGCATGGTTGGATATAATCTGTCATTTGCATTCGAAATTCAAATTCATGGGTAGCTTGTTCAGTTTTTTTGGTGAGGTCCATAATGTGGTACTTTGTGTGTGGAAACTGGACATGATTATGTGGAGCTTGATTTGCTTCTTACTTTCTCATGTCAAATGATAATGTTCTATCTACTGCATTTGTTTAAATTTTGACATTTACAGCAAGGTAAAGTTTTTGTTGCTCGTTTCAAGTTTTGCGTTCAGGGGCACTGGAGAGTTTCAGAAATTCTTGTTTCCTTTTCTAGCAAAATAGCTCTCTTCCAAAGATTTTTATCATTGCACCGGAGGACTTTGGGCCCAACATGAAGTCTACTACTTATTGCTATTCTTGTTGATGCAAAATATTGGAAATGATAAAAGATGTCCAGTATATTCTGTCACCTCACTTCTTGCAACAGTGATGGGCAGTCACAGAGTAGATTGTATCCAAGTGGAGCTTTTGGCAATAAATAGTCTGCCATTTCCCTAGTTTTCATAAGGAACAAAAGCAATTGACATGAGGAGCTCCCAGATAAATTTTTTGAAGCAAGAATAGTTACTGTGTCAAAGCATGTATTTTTTTTGGAGAAATTTTTGTTGCTAGAAATAGATCCTTGGGAAGCAACGCTGGTGTGGATATTTGAGTAGGGGACAAGTTCTTTTTTTTAAATCTTTGGTTAGCTACATGATTGTATGTTGTTCTTGGGCTCACTTTTATTGAGTGTTGTTGGGTGTTTAGATGATGCGAGCAGTAAATTGTAAAGTCACTTCAAATTCGACTATTTATCATAATTTGCACCGATTGTTGATACTATCGGTTGTACTCGATGAAGTAATATGAAATAAAACTGCCAAAATATTGTTACCATCTCAAAAAGAAATTGCCAAAATATGGTACTACCATTTTGAAAAAAGAGAGAAGAAAATTGCCAAAATAACTTACGTGGAAATTGCAAGTTCTCATTTTAACATGTGGAAGACGTGGATGGCAGCTTTCCCCATTCCTCTCAAGCCAGCTGATTTGCTGGGAGCTCTCCCTATTTGTGTTCCTCTATTTGTGTTCCTCTATTGTGCTTCTAGTAATGTGATTTTATTGCTTTGTTTCGTTATGGATTTACATCTTTACTTGGTGAATTTGAAAATTTATTCCTTTTTTGCAGGGTGGTCGCAAAGTTAAAGTGGGTGATTGTGCTTTGTTCAAACCATCTCACGATTCCCCTCCCTTCATTGGAATAATCCGAAGGCTAAAGTTGAGTGAAGACAATAACCTACAGTTAGGTGTTAATTGGCTTTATCGACCAGCTGAGCTTAAGCTTTGCAAGGGCATCCTTCCGGAAGCCGCACCCAACGAAATCTTTTATTCCTTTCATAGGGATGAGACACCTGCTGCATCACTACTGCATCCGTGTAAAGTTGCATTCCTTTCTAAAGGAGCTGAACTTCCAACAGGGATATCCTCATTTATCTGCCGGCGTGTTTATGATATTTCAAACGAGTGTTTATGGTGGTTAACTGATCAAGATTACATCAAAGTACGTTAGTATTGCTTGATTGTTCTGTATTACCTATGCTAAACTGTTGAAGATTATTTATCTCAAGCAAAGAAGAGAAATACAGTTGAAGGTTGAACAGAAAGAGATAATTTATTTTTAATAGTATTTTTGGATCTGATTTCATAAAAAAACTTGGGAGGATTTTGGGGCTCTTCTTTTGGGTGATGTCTAAGATGCTAGGAGAAAGGAGAAATTGTGGGCTTTTTGTGCTTTAATTTTCTTGATCGTCTTGGTCACATTTCACTCATACAATACTACATCTCTGCAGGAGCTACAAGAAGAAGTAGGTCAATTATTAAATAAGACGCGAGTAGAGATGCATGCAACAGTGCAACCGGGTGGTCGTTCTCCTAAACCTATGAATGGTTCCATGTCAACATCACAATTGAAACCAGGTTCAGATAATGTACAGAGCAGTGCAACTTCTTTTCCTACACATGTTAAGGGAAAGAAAAGGGAGCGGGGAGATCAGGGCCCCGAGTCAATTAAACGTGAACGTTCAATCAAAACAGAAGATATAGATTCTAGTCAAATCAAAGCTGAAAGCATATTAAAATCTGAAATTTCTAAGATTACAGACAAAGGAGGGCTTGTGAACTCTGAAGGGGTTGAGAAGCTAGTTCACCTCATGCAGCCAGATAGAAATGAGAAGAAAATGGATTTGATCAGTCGTTCAATGCTTGCAAGTGTTGTAGCTGCAACTGAAAATTTTGACTGTCTTACTAGGTTTGTACAGTTAAGGGGTCTACCAGTGTTAGACGAGTGGCTTCAAGATGTTCATAAGGGGCGGATTGGTGAATCTAGCAACACAAAAGATGGTGACAAATCAGTTGAGGAATTTCTCTTTGTTTTGCTTCGTGCACTTGATAAGCTTCCCGTGAACCTTCAAGCACTGCAGATGTGTCATATTGGCAGGTCTGTCAATCACTTGCGGCAGCATAAAAACACAGAAATACAGAGGAAGGCACGGAGTTTAGTCGATACGTGGAAGAAACGAGTTGAAGCAGAGATGAACATTATTGATGCCAAGTCCGGTTCAAATCAGGCTGCTACGTGGCCTTCTAAATCAAGGTTGCCTGAGGCTTCTCATAGTATTTCCAAAAATCATGGTGGTTCAAATGATGTGACAAAGAGTGCAGTTGCACAACTTTCTGCATCTAGAATGGCCTCAATAAAGACTTCACAAGGGGAGACTACTATAAAGTCCGCATCCTTGTCCCCAGGCTCAACCAAACCAGCATCATCACCTGCATCTGGAAAAGAGGGTCAGCACAGAGTCTTGGTTGGCGGGTCTTGTGATGTCCCTTCAGCTAGGGAAGATAAGAGCAGCAGTTCCAGCCAGTCTCACAACCAGAGTCAGTCCATCTCGGGGAAAGAGGATGGAAGGAGTTCAACTGCAGTGTCAATGAACAGCATCAAGATCTCTACTGGTGGTTCTCGTCACCGGAAGTCAAATAATGGATATCCTGGACCATCAGTATCTGGAGGCCAAAAGGAGAGTCCTGCAGGCAGAAGTTCACATAGGAATCCTACTTCAGAAAAGTTGCTGCAGTCTGCAGTGAGTGGTGAGAAAATTATGGATGTGCCAGTTCTCGAGGGGAGTGGTCACAAATTGAAAGTTAAGATATCTAACAGGGGACGCAGTCCTGCGCAGAGTGCCAGTGGAGGATCCTATGAGGACCCTACTAACATGAGCAGCCGTGCTTCTTCTCCTGTGCTTTCTGAGAAGAGTGATCAATTTGACCGAACTTTAAAGGAGAAGACTGATGCAGATCGATCAAATTTGGAGGCAAATGCTGAATCATGGCAGAGTAATGATTTCAAAGATATACTAACTGGTTCTGATGATGGCGATGGATCACCAGCTGCTGTTACAGAGGAGGAGCGAAGCAAGATTGTTGATGACAGCAGGAGATCAGCAGAAGTTAGAGCTGCTTGTACATCAGGGACTGAACCCAAATCTGGGAAGCTTCATGAAGCTTCTTACAGCCCCATGAATGCTTTAATTGAGAGCTGCGTAAAATATTCTGAATCGAACGTGCCTATGTTATTGGGTGATGCTATTGGTATGAATCTCCTTGCCAGTGTGGCTGCTGAAGAAATGTCCAAGTCTAACATGGTCTCACCTTCCGTTTCCCCGCAAAGAAACACCCCTGCTGCTGAAGAGGCTTGCACAGGCGACGACGCTAAGTCAAGGTCACCTCCTGGTGATATCTCCGCTGGTGACCGTAAAAATGATGATAATGATGGTAATGGAGGAGAACTCATTGTTGCTAGTGCTTCATGGTCTGAGGATAAACTGCTTTCATCCATGGGTGCTGCGATTGAGTTACCTGGAGATAGAAAGGCCTCCCTTTCACCACCTTCTCAAGAGAAAATGGCAGGTGGATGTAAACAGTTCAACTCTCCCTGCTTTGATTCACAGACGGCTGGAGAAAAGTTGGAGATCACTGAGAAGTCAGGTGAGGTGGAAAAGTATGCTTCTTCACCTCTTACTGTATCTGATAGGGCAACTGATGGTGAAGCAAGCAAGCAATTCCATGAGGAAACGGTGGTGTCCCATGAGGTCAAAGTTGAAGGTCCTTTAGATGCTAAATTAGGTGGAGATGGTGCTTCAGTATTAGGAGACAAGGTCACTAGTACAATTTCAAGCTTGGAAGGCCAGAAACCATCAGTTGAAGTCTGCACTTCTAAATTTGAAAGTGAGAACAAAAATGGCATGAACAGGGTGTTGAACATTGCTAGTGCTGAGATGAAACCATCTTCGGTAGTGGTAAATTTTGAAAAGATGGAGGGAAGTGACAAGGAAGAGCGCTTAGCAAACATTGAAACTTCAGTTGAGGATAAAGCCCGTGTTGGAACTGACGTAGTTACAAGAAATCAGAAGGGTGAAGCTAGTGTCGAAAGGAAGAATGTTGTCCCTGTGCAGAACTCTGGTTTGTTACTCAATCAGAAAGATAGACCTGGATTTTCAAATGCAGAAGTGCAGAAACATGGGGAATCTAGAGAATTGAACTTCTCTGCTGGTGAAGAAGATAAAACGAAGGACTGTGGATCTGCCAATGCAGAGACTTCTTTTGTCTCTACTGCTGCTCCAGAGTCGGCTTCAAAGGTGAAGTTTGACTTGAATGAAGGTTTTTTTTCTGATGAGGGGAAATATGGGGATCCAATCAACCTTACAGGCCCTGGATGTTTATCAAATGTCCATATTATGAACCCATTGCCTTTTGCTGTATCCTCAGTTTCCTGTAGTCTGCCTGCCTCCATTACTGTAGCCGCCGCCGCCAAAGGTCCGTTTGTTCCACCTGAGGAGCTATTGAGGGTCAAAGGTGAGTTTGGGTGGAAAGGCTCTGCTGCCACAAGTGCATTTCGCCCAGCTGAGCCCAGAAAATCACTTGATATGCCGTTAAGTTCAGCAACCATCTCTCGTGCTGAAGCTTCTACCAGCAAGCACAGTCGCCCTCAATTAGATATCGACCTGAATGTGCCAGATGAAAGAACCTTTGATGATATAAATGGTCAAGATTCTGCTCTAGAGTTGATCTCTCCTTTGGACCATATTGCTAGTCGTGCTTCATTGAAGAATGAAGTGATTGATTCTCCTGCTGTTCGTTGTTCTGGAGGACTTGATCTTGATTTGAATAGACTTGATGAACCTGGTGATGCAGGACAGTGCTCTGTGAGTAGCAGTTGTAGATTGGACGGTGCTGTTTTTCCTTCCAAAGCGTCAACGATTGGCTTGCCAACTGGGGATGTGAGGAGGGACTTTGATTTAAATAATGGGCCTGGTGTTGATGAGTCCAACGCGGAACAGTCTCTATTCCATGATAATCATCAGGGGAGCTTGCGTTCTCAACTGCCTGCTTCTAACCTCAGACTGAACAATCCGGAAATGGGAAACCTTTCTTCGTGGTTTACCCCTGGGAGTACTTATTCAACTGTGACACTTCCATCAATTTTGCCTGATCGTGTGGAGCAGACGCCATTCCCAATAGTCACACCTGGTGCACAGCGAATCTTGGGTCCTGCTGGTTCTCCTTTCACACCAGATGTTTACCGGAGTTCGGTATTGTCATCTTCTCCTGCTGTGCCCTTCCAATCCTCCCCTTTCCAGTATCCTGTATTTCCTTTCGGAACAAGTTTTGCACTTCCTTCTGCATCATTTTCAGTTGGATCAACTTCTTTCGTTGATGCTTCCTCTGGTGGAAGGATTTATACGCCATCTGTAAATTCACAGTTATTGGGTCCTGTTGGCACCGTGTCATCCCAATATCCGAGGCCATATGTCGTCGGTCTTCCTGACAGTAACAGCAATGGTGCCATGGACCACAATAGAAAATGGGGCAGGCAGGGTCTGGATCTTAATGCAGGCCCTGGAGTGGTGGACATGGAAGGGAGAGAGGAGTCGGTATCTTTGACGTCAAGGCAACTCTCTGTTGCCGGTTCTCAAACATTAGCAGAGGAGCATGGTAGGATGTATGCTGTATCTGGTGGTGTCCTGAAGAGGAAGGAGCCCGAGGGAGGATGGGACAGTGAGAGCTTCAGGTTCAAGCAGTCGTGGCATTAAGATCAGGAAAAGCTGCAATCTGGTGATTTTGAAAGGTGAGACATGTCTTATATTTAAATCTGAAGATTCTATTTCGCTGTTACGGTTGAGTGTGTGACCTGTGCCTCCTACATTGTTTAAGCATTTGAGTGCCATTTCTATGTAGGGAAGCGCCAGGACATCATGCATTATATTGCGTACCTCAAACTGTAAGCTTGTGGATTTTTACATGTTTGCACAGCTACTTCTGTGCAGAAACTATGATACACAACCAGATGAAAAGGGGTTGTCACCACCCACCCATCCGAGAAAAATAGTTACATAAAAATAGAAATCACTGCTCGCTTCCATCTTTGTGCATAATCATTTTAAAGGTTTTCTGCTGGAGTATGCCTCCCTTTTTCTAGTTTGATTTAATTCTGTAAGAACAAAGATATCTTAGAAGTTGGAAATGTTGGGTGTTCTGTCCTAATTATCAAGACATTACTGTTGCTTTCCTCTCCCTCCTGAAAATCGATTTCCAGTAGGTCATTAACTTCTCTCCTTCCAATGTGAAAGGAAATTGCTCTGAGAAAAAGAAAGCAGCTCCTTTAATAGCCCTAAACTCTTCCCCAATATCTCCGAGCTATTCCCTATCCTTAGAGACTAGTTGCTCCTTGCGTTCCTATTTTGGGGATAAAAAATTAAAAAAAATTCTATTTACTTTTTGAGTTTGGAGATGTTTTATTGTATTTTGGTGTGGCTGCATTTTAATACCCCATTTTATTATTATTATTTTCCTTTTCACACAGCTAGTGGTGGATGGACTTCGGCTAACTCCCGAGACTCTCAGCTTCTGGTATGCTTCTACAGGGGTGGGTGGTAAGTGAGCAAAGGTGATGTGTTCAGAGTCTCCGACCTCCACCTCTTCAGTGTAGTAGGGATTTCCATGGATTGCAAGCACTTTGGTCAGCTATATTCTCTGGGTGGATGCAGACTATGAGTTTTCCCTCTGTAGATATCTAACTGTTGGAAAGCTTGAAAATCTTTGATGCCCAGGGACGGGGTGAAATCAGTGATATCCTTGTCCAAATTATTGACATTGGAGGTCCGGGTTCCAGACTGAATCAAATGGAAGCTCTCTTTGTGCTCTGCTGTTAGTCATCTTTCTTTGATCCCAGTGTTTGTGTCCTCCTTTTGCCCATTACATATGTATACAGGGGTTGGCACCAAATTTTGGTACTAATGCTTTCAACAGGCATGTTTTAGTTGTTGTGGCTGCCATTGTACCATAAATCGATTCTAACTTTAGATGTAGTCTCATTCACAGATGATAGAACTCTTGTTAAAGATGATATTTTCATTGGTGGTGGTGAGATGTGCTTGTTTACTTTCAAGCTATTATTCTGAACCAACAAGTGTTCTTGAAAACAAGGAAAAGACTTTTTTTCTGACTTGAAATTAAACGGTGGAGCTTTTGGCATAGTTTATGGCTGATCTTACAACACTTTGATGATTGTTGTTCACATAACAGATGATCAGTGCATTAGCTTCGTGTAATTGCCTTCTTATGAATTATGCTTTTGCGAATTATCAGGTGAATAGCCAAGTCCTCCATTGAACAGATTGCAGTTCGGTTTGGAGTAGACTTGATATATGCTTTTATGCAGGTAATTAATCACCGTAATTGCAAGTTGTTTTTGTTAAACTTTATTTGTAGGCCATCATTATTTCACATTCCCTTTTCCCTTTATCACATGCCCAGGAGAGTTACAGCATTCCACAGATGTGGGCGTACTCACAAGGTGCAAAAATCTAGAATGTGACCAATGACTGCAAGCCTGTGCTGCAATATTGTTGGTCACTTATGTACCGTCTTTTAAAGGTATCATGGTAGTAAGTGGCATAAAACCTTACCCCACTGTAATGCCAACGTAGTTAATTTCGCACAATTATAGTACTACTATTGCAATATGTAAATGAAAAAGAGCATGCCCGCTATAGTCTACTTAGCATGCCGTCTGTTTGTTGTGTACTTTTTGGTAAATAGCTGATTAGGTATAGCAGAATTAGTCGCATCTACTTGCAATAAACCTAGTACCGATGTAAATTTTTACAATGACAAATCAAGTCCATCCAGCAACAAGTTGGACTGCAGATAAACAAATACATTAGTCTCGTCATTAAAGTTCTCATAGAAACCTAAGTTTTGTAAGCGGTGCACTCAAGCCACTTATATGATCATGCTAGAGACCGAATTGATGGTGATGGGAAGTATATACATTGAGTTGTCACTTCAAACAAACGAGCTTCCTTCCGCACATCACATTCCTGCAGTGAACAGGTGAGAGAAGTTAGCATTACAGAAAAAGCGGAAAATACCGCAAAAACTCGGGAGGATCTCAAAAGCACAGACGAAAACTAAGCAATGAGTTTGAATTACATTAACACGTTATAAGCATCGCAAATGGAAATCAAAATGTTATCTCTTTGGTATTTTGTTACCAGCCAGATATCTCACCATTTAGTAGAGCCAAGTAGCCAACACTGGCCATCATCCCTCAAAACCAGGCCAGAACTCGAACTCTAGAAGTCAGTCATAGAATTATAAGCCACTCCCAATCAAGCAGACATGCCTTCACAGTCAAATGGATCGTGTCATAAAAGGGACTTAGTTTGGATACTCAGAAACTTTAGCTGGGACCTGGTACTCTAACAGTTCATTGTGTCTATTACTTCACCAGAAGCAGAAATTTTAACCTTTTCTCTTTTTTCTTTTTAGAATAGGCCTTCGTCAAAACTCAGAAGAGAAGACTGGATCCATGCTTTCTAAGTTAGCGCAACATAGCGCTTTTGTAGTGTGGCCCAAATAACTAACAGAATCAGAATATAAACAGAAGATTGTTGCTACTGCAGACACTTCAACAGCAATAACTGTAATGATAAAACTGAATTGATCAATCTCTGACAAGGAAGCGCACCATCCTACCTAAATTTTATTCCGAAACAGTACGCTTCAAATGCAAAAGTTCACATTAATTCACGATGCATCCCTACAACAAATGATCTCACTACATAGTTCCTTCTAAAAAGTGAAGAGAAAACAGAAGGAAAGAAAAAAAAAATAGATGCTTTCTAGTAATTTCTTCTTCAAGTAAAGTAGTGATCACGTCAAAAGGCAACTGTTCTTTTAATCGTCACAAGCTTTTTATAAGGGAGTATTGAAAATAGTGTTTTTCTAAAAAAATTCTTATTTCATCAGTATATGGATTTACATATTCTAAGGGAATACTATTATTCTTTTGGTTCAAAAAGGACCTATTTAGTCACTGGGAGACACGTTAGTAAAGCATAGAGGCTTGAACAAAGTATTGTTTCCGTTTTTAGTTGCACAACTATTGTTTCCGTATTCCAACTTAAAATGTCAAATGGAGAAGTGTGCATCATCAACGCAACAAATGGCATATAGCACCTTCCCATGTGCTACCAAAGCTAAAAAAACAGATTTTAACAGAGAAGGTTAAGAGAGTTACTAACATGAGACATCCTCGACGTTGTTTTTTCTTCTCCTTTTGCTTTTGTGGTGGCTTGATGACGACCTTGATTGCAGCATCAAATACAGCTTTCACATTCTTTAGATCAAAATAGGCAAAGTAAGGTGGTCAGTTACAAATAGTGTAGTATTAAAAATAAAAGTAGCCAACCATAAAGCAACCAACAGCAGTGCCTTGGTATTTCAGTAGAAGAAATTGTGGGAGGGAAGAACTACTTGAGTATGGCTCCAGTGGAAGAGAGGATTCTTAGACATAGACAAGTTAGAAACAGAAATAAACAGTATCTGGAACATTACATACTTCAAATTGGTCCTAATTGGTATAAATTTGAATGGGAAACTCAAAGGTCTTGACCTAATTTTCAAAATAAGGGAGGCCAATGTGCCCTTTCAAGTTTCAATGAGTAAGCTTCATTGACGAAGTTGCCTTACTGTATCAAGAAATTTGAACAACAACCCCACACACATGCGAGTTAAAAGATTCAGTATCCATCCTAATCGTTCCTTTTTTTCACTTGAATTAGATATCAGGTTTGGTATTCAAACGAAGGATGTAATAACACAGGCCTGAATAATATTTGAACTAGCTCGAGCTGATAAACAAGATACCTCCAGGAAATGAAAAACAGTAGCTGAATGAAGTTTCTCAGTATTAGTTGATAAATAGGCATAGCAAAACACTTGAACAAAAGAAAATGGTTACTTCAGATTGCCACAAACTACAACATTGTCTGCTCTACCACTATTTATCTTTTTAGCTAAAAGCAGTTTTCACTCAACCAGCATCCAGAGGATTGCCATGCCCTACCACTACTTAACTCCAAATGGTTCAGAGCAGATAGACATCAGAAAAATTTATTTTGCAGCCTCAAAATAATATTGTCTGCTGAAAGTGGACAAAGGAACTTCTGATAGGGAAAGCATACCCTAACATTTCCAATCAGTTGATTAAAAATGATACCAAAAATAGTACAGGCTTGACAAATATCTTCTGTAATATATTGTACATACACCTACAATAGTCGACTACATACTAAAAAGAAGTTGACAAGATTGTTGCAGTAGTTCAGAAAAGAAATGTTTCCAACTATCCCAATAAAGGACAGATCTGATACAGCATCAAGAAAATTTCTCCTCTGAGGGGCTTTAAGTACTAAAACTAGAAGGAAATACTATCCTTTTAAA
The DNA here is from genome assembly GCA_022817965.1 of Solanum lycopersicoides. Lineage (NCBI taxonomy): Eukaryota > Viridiplantae > Streptophyta > Magnoliopsida > Solanales > Solanaceae > Solanum > Solanum lycopersicoides. The sequence goes on from CM040620.1 coordinate 77,187,416, forward strand.
GGTTATCTACCCAATATTCTTGATGGATGTAAATATGAACAAGAAAGAGATATTCGAGTTTCATCATATGGTTAAATAGGTAGTTGACTAATAGGCATTTGAGTGACATATTTGATTCAAACTTGACACCCACAACGCAGCAAACACAAACAACACAAGGCTAGCATATCCTCCCAGCTCACCCAAAGAACTAAAAAGATCCTCCCATTCATGGGCATTTGAAAACGAAGCAATTAATGTGTAGCACGGTGACATTTGTTTCTGAAAAATGTTTTTTTCTTTTGGAATTTATTAACTTTCTTCAATCTTTTTTACCTTTTTAAAACAAACGACGATCTTTAACTCATGGAACCGTTTAAGCACCAATTTAAATGCAGAACAATTTCTTAGGAAATAATACTAATTTGACCCACCTGCTGTGTTTTAGAGCTACATTCAATATAATAGGCAGCACCAATTTGTTTCCGCAGCTCCTCTCCCTGAACATGTGAAGATCAGTATCCCCTCCATTTATTCAAAATTATGCAAAGGAGCAAGATACAACTGACAGATTGGAGCCAGACCTGCGCAGTGGTGACAGGAACTAATCCAGGATGATCAGCCAAGAAGTGCTTATCCTCACGAAGATCTGTAGCATCATCCAGACGAAGAAGATTTAATGCATAACTAAGAATCAAGTAACAGTGCACATTGCAAGCAGAGCTAGCCAATTTCACAAGTAGACAGCAAATAAGACACTCGTGACTATAGTAAAGTCATCTACTGACTTACTGGCAGCAGACTGCTCTTCCATGATTATTGGTTCCATAAAGATGCTCAATGAAAACAAACAAGAATAGCTAGACAATAAACTAAATCCATTCTACTATGTAGTCTTAAATTCTGCTCCACCAAAGGGACATAAGCTCACATGCTACAGGGACTTAACCACTAAAATACATTCAACCACTAAGTACTCTTGGCCTCCACGTCCATAATATCATCCTCAATATAAAGACAATTTTCAGCAAGATATGAATATGATTAGGTCTGACATATGGGGCCCTAGCCCTTTTCATCCTGATTTTGGTTTGTGGAATGATTTGAATAAGAACCTCATTCTTACTATATGTCAACATTGAGTAACCAAAAGAATGTGTTTCACTCTGATTCCAGGTGAATAAAATAGAAATTGGCGCTAACTTTAACCTAAAAGTTAGCTCATGAAATTAGGATTGCTAAAAAACCCATAAGGAAACAACAACACATTCCATCAAACAACTTTTAGATAAACATTAATGTTCAATTTTCTTTCTACTCTAGAATGAGATTCCTCCTTAAATAAATGTAAAGGGAGCAATATAAAGTCAATCAACTGAGATTAAAAAAAGAGCAAATATTAGAGATCATCATAGGACCTGCAATCTGCTAAACCTACCAGCCAAACATGTATTTTAAATTTCACCACCACAAATTCTTGGGCATGAGATACATTTGGTATTTAAATTATTCCCATTGTACTAAGATTACTAGCCTGGCACTACTTGAATATACTTTAAAAAATGACTCAGCGACCTTTTCTTTGGCCTATAAAATTCCTTCTCCTGTGGGGCAGCCCGGTATAAGTTCCATTATGGGCGGGGTTCAGGGAAGGGTCGGACTACATTGGGTAAACTGTTGACAACTTTATCTTTCATATCTGCAATAGACTAATTCCATGGAGTAAACTTGTGATCTCCTAGTCAGACAATGACAACTCTTACAATTAAGCCTAGGCTCTCCTTCATAAAGTTCCTTTTCGTGTGTGATATTCAATCTGCAGCTCCTTTACCTTTGCTTTTATAGATTATTTTGAAATTAGTACACAGAAAATATTAACACTTCACTAATCAATCTAATAGAAGTACGATCAACATTTATATTGCACTTCTTTTAAGCTAAGATTGAAAAGCATCCATCACCAAGTACAAAAGCACCATTTTCACAATTACGGAGTTGCCAACCATCCTAACCCTCTATGCACGTGACCTTTACCTATGGCCCTTAAATCTTGGTCCTTTAATGTGAAAGAGTCTATCTTTTTATTTTTTAATAAGAAAATAAATAGTGTAGTGGAGAGGTACTAGATGGTAGCGATAGGAGTGCTACTCAAGGCTCTTATAACACAGTAGAAAATATAATATTTGCAAGGAACTTGGAAGCAAAAGAAGGAGAAGTTGCTCTCAGTAAATTTGGCTTTTTACTTTCAGAGTAAAATGTGTCGTAGGATAACAATCACAAAGGCTATGTAATCTGGCATTATAAGACTTTATTGACACCTGCAATAATAACACTAGAAGATAGGGTACAAGTAACAACAGGAAAAGGAAAGTATAGCTTAGGAAGGCTACGTTTTGATTTGGTAAGACTTTATTATGTACCAGAACGGGGGGAAAAGGAAAGGAAAAAAAAGAAGAATCCAAAGATAGCTTTCTATAGAAATTTTAGTTTCACAAGCTGCAGTATGCATATGTTAAATCAGAAATAATTTTACATACATTGCAAGTTCAGAGGTTTCATACGGATATCTGAAGCACATATTCTATAAGACAAGTTATTTATGGCACAAACAATAATTATCTGTGGCTTCATTATGGCACAAACAATAATCATCTGTGGCTTCATTATGGCACAAACAATAATGCATTTGTGACTCAGGACAATCAAGTTGCGTAAAGAGCAGTTAAAAAAACAAAGAGCAACCAAAAGCTTCAAGGAATAAATCTAAGAAATCAAGGTGCATTCATAGATTCCAGAATGCTATCAATTACAGCATCTAATAAAAAAACGTAGCCTGGTACACTAAGCTCCCGCTATGCGCCGGATCCAGGGAAGGGCCGGACCACAAGGTCTATTGTATGCAACGTTACCCTGCATTTCTGCAAGAGGCTTCTTCCATGGCTCGAACCCGTAACCTCCTGGTCAAATGGAAGCAACTTTACCAGTTATGTCAAGGCTCCCCTTCAGAAAGTTAAGGGCAACCTTAGCACTTGCTCTTAAATGTTTGTCATCTTAATTATTAAGTTTTACTGCAACAATTAAATGAATGTGAAGCTTATTACTAGACTAAATTTTTAGGTAGCTAGGCACATTCTTTAATTTTGAGAATCTTGGGCAGCCATCTCTCTCTCCTCATTTTCTCACATACTAAAACATACTCCATCCTTGTCATCAGATTTTGCTTTTGGATTTCAAATTGAATATAGCGAAGCATATGGTGCCCCATCTGGAGTAGCAAGTACACTATTGCAAAACTATGTAGTGGGTGCAACTTGAAGAAGGTTTATAATACAAAATGCAAAATGTGAAAATAATTAATTAGGTGACTTTCCTCCTAGTTGCCACTTTACAGTTGTACCTGAGAACACTTGAGGCAGAAAAGTTATAGCTGCATTTTTCGGAGTAACAAGTTATGGGGACCATTTTGATGAACAGAGCATGGCTTTTGTAGAAATACTCCCCAAGTTCCATCTCTAGACCTCCATCCGGTCACGCAATCCCCCTAAGTTACACTGTATTCATGTCTTTTTACCTCCATCGTGCAATCCCCTTAAGTTATTTAAGCTTTTGAATACAGTATTAGCGACAATAAACTCTGAAAACTACAAAGTACAGCTACATTCAACACAGAAACATTTCTTTTTTAAGTAGACATATTAGCATTTTAGCAAGCACATCATAGAACAAAGTGACATTAAACTGAAGCAGTTACATTCAAGAATCAGCATTTGTTATAATTGCTAATTCAGATGTTAAATACTTACCAAGTTTGGTGCCAGCTAATACCACCGGAATTCCAGGAGCATAATGCTGAAGTTCGGGAATCCACTGACCAAAAAAGGGCTTTCAGCAATCTTAAATACATTTGACACAAACTCACAAAGTTTACAGTTTTCAACAGAAATTACCTTCTTAAGTATGTTTTCATAGCTTGCGCGACTAACCAAGGAGAACGCTAGGACAAAAACATCTGCTCCTCGGTAGCTCAGTGGCCTTAATCTGTTGTAATCTTCTTGTCCTATAAAAATGATCAGAAAACATTTAAACCAGAAGTCCTATGCCTCCTTATAAGATTAGGAAATGATTATTACAGGATTTAACTGCTTGACTTTGAGGAGGCAAAATAAGAAATCAGCTGTAATTAAAATATGTTTTACCTGCAGTATCCCAAAGACCTAAATTTACTGTGGTCCCTTCAACAACCACATTGGCACTGAAGTTATCAAACACCGTTGGAACATAGTCCTGGTTTGAACATATACAACCACTCAGAAAACTGAAGTTCAAGCTCAGGAAAGAAACTCAACAAATACTCCTGAATCACACAAGTTAACCATAACATTCTGTTATTTCTAGCTGATTACGTCTTTTTTTAAAAGGGAAAAGTGGGGAGGGGATTCCAAGGTGTGGAATCAAACCCTCACCAACAATTCACCAACAATGTGAAAGTTCAGCTAACCAACCTACTGAGCTACTAACATTCCCCAAAGTTGATTAGGTGACCATTACATTTTCCTTAGGGTGATTTTTCTCCCCCGCCCCCACCTCCTTACTTTTGTGACCTGGTGGAAGCAAGAATGCAGCATACCAAGAGAACACAATCCAAGAAGGCCATTCAAGAATAGGTTATATAAAGCTACATAAAAACACAGAGAGGCAAAAAGAGAGCATATTGTAAAGTAAAAAATCAGAAGAAACACCAACAACAGGAAAAAGAAGGAAAAGCTGCTAAACCCACATATAAAAAACAAAAATCCTGCTTATCTAGGCATCAAACACAAGCAATGAGGCACATATCAAGAAACCCACATGGATCTTTTGGGGAAAAGAGAAAGTAAATACTAAAAAATAGTCCCTACTTACAGTGGGAAACTTGTTACTAGTATAGCAAATAAGCATACAAGTCTTGCCAACAGCCCCATCACCAACCGTGACACATTTGATGAATCTTGAAGCACTTGAGGCCATCGAACATGAAAAAACCTCAAGAAAAGCTGCAAACCCCAAATGGAACAAAAATACCAAGAAAGAATATTAGCCCCAAGAAAAAAAAGACCTACTCAATGACTAGTGAAAGGAAAGAGCAAAAATCACATGATTCCTACTCAATTCACTGGCTCTCTGTAGCAAAGCTGTCACCTTTTTTATTCAATCTTCTTGGAAATTATAAAAACTGGAACTTTGATATTTGGTATTATACTATTATTACTAAAACTGGATACCTAAAAACTGCAGATATGGTGTTTGTATTGAATTCTTGTGAGTCTTGCGGTACGTTTGTTACATTTATTAATTTTTCTTGTTTGAGAAGAGTAGTAGTTTGCAATTAATAGCTTTTCCCACAATAAGAGGAGAGACCCCTTCAAGTGGATTAGTTAAAAATGGGTCCTCTTAGGCTGTGACAGATGAGATGTGGGTCTTTGCTTTTTTTCTTTTTTCTTATTTCGATACGTTCTCAAACTTGACACAAATTATTATTTTTTGTCCTTCAAATTATTGACAGTTTTAGAAATATATCTCTACTTACTAACCAAACTTATATACACTCTCAATTTAACACATAATATAACAAGTGGTCTCAAATTCTAGTAGGAGAATAAAACTCTTGATTAAAAAAATCGAGAGAAATGTTGTAAAAAATCTAAACTTTGTAAAACTTTATGGATATATTCACTCACGCAACAAGATTGTGGGTGTATTAAGTTCAATTACTCTAATTAATGGATATTTTTAAGTTCGTCAATAATTCGTGCAGAATTTAGAGATATTTTTAATTCTCTTTAATATTTATATAATTAGAGTCTAATTAATTCGAACTTGAACGGAATAGGCCCCATTCGTTGGTTTGTTCGTATGCTCTATTGACAAATCATGTTGCTGCTTTAAGATTTAATGATTTTCCCATTTCCTTTTTTATTCTTAAAAAATTACTATTGACAAAATCAATCTCACTAAAGACAAAGAAAAGTTCAATTCGTTTACTAATTCGATTTCGAACACACTTAACATTTATAAAATTAAAATTATAATATATTTATAGATACAATGAAATAAAAGAAACTTTTTACACTGTCGTGCTACTTAAATGTCAATTACACGTAGCTTTTATAGCAAGTATGTGTTGGTAACCTAACAAAATGACAAATTATAGGTTGAAACTAGTAAAAAATTATTTACATTATTAATTAATGTATATTATTAACATCTTATTGTACAATATATTTTTACAAATAGATTTGGACAGAATGGGTGTATACAATTAGAAATGTTGTTTAAATACATTATTAATGTATATTAGTTAAACGATATTATTTAGTTATATGCATAGCTTTATTAATTTGTGTAGTGTATTTTAAATTAGCAACCATAATTTAGTTGTTAAGAAAGTGGATTTATGAAGTGCAGGTTCAAATTTCAATATAAATAGAGGCAAAATGATTGATTTTTGTTGGATAAGATTATTTGATATTTTGTGGGGATAAGATTTTAAGTGTCGAATTTAGTTGTCGTGAGTGTAAATATTGTATATACGTGAAATTAGTTAAAGTGCATGCAAGCTGATTCAAATATTACGATATCACTGTAACCTACGCGTTCACTTTAACTTGTTCACGTGAAATTTGAACATCCTTTTAGCAATAATAAATGAAGTGTGTAGAATAGATCAAAAATAATCTTTAGCGACAATTAATTGATTAATGACAATAACTTAATTGTCTTTAAATATGTATTTTTAGGAATAACTAACACTCTTTGTTAATTTCTATCAAACCTATAACAATATTAACTTTAATAACAATTAACTAAGAACGATAAATATTTTCTAGTTTCTTTCTATATTCATTGGATTGTGGTAGCTTCCATGCAACAACCAAAGTTAAAAAAAGAACAATGCTTTTGAGTTCAATGGGTAATTTAAAGTGCATCAAGTTTGGTAGTTAAGACTTTATTTTATTGCTTTTATGGTAGTTAGACTCCTTTAACTTTTTTATTGCCCTAAATTTGTAGGCAATCATTCCTGTAGTTGAGATTAAATGTACAATAGTAATGACACTGACAATTCTATTTTCCATTTTATGTAGTTTTACATTAAAAAAAGAAATTGTTATTTCGAGGTTTGGATGAACCCTTTTACGCTAGATAATTAGTCTACTTAATTTCTTACTGATATCTGTAAGCTTGTTCTTAAATTTATATGAATTTTTCGCAAGTAGCTGGTATGTTGTGTTAATAGTTTATGCTCCTATATTTATCAAAACTTATGTGATACATTTTTCAAATTTTAAATTTTAACCACGATTACATATTTTTGACTTGACAATATTCACCATATTCTACATTTTCAACCCCCTTCTATGGGCAAATGTGGAAATTAGTAAAAAGACATACAAAAGTCCCACTATATCCTTGTCTTTGAAGGAAACCCAAAAAGGAAATGAAAGATAAAAAGCAAGAAAGCGATGTATGAGAAAGGCAAGAAACAAAGAACATGTGAATGAAAAATCAGTACTTTAAAAATTGGAGGTATCAAATAAACGGATTGAATTGAGCTTGATCGGATCAAAATGAATTAGATTAATAAAGAAAGAGATTATTAATTTGCCAAAAAATTACTTGAACTTAAATGGATTAAAGTCATAAAACTATGAATTGGTTTGAAATGCAGTGAGCTTGTAAATACGCAAATTAATAATTCATTCAAAATTTAAACAAATCAAATAAATTATATTTTCATAAATTAATTTTATCGATAGCTAAATGCTTCCTACGTACTTTTCAAAAAACAAAGAAAAGCACATGTATATTGCGGTCAAGTGTCACAAGTTTCTCATGGGACCACTATAACTTATTTTGAGAATTGGTCATCCATTTAGGACCACTTTCCCATATAAAATCTTGGTATATTTTTGTCACCAACTTAATAATTTTTTATAATAAATAAGAAATAATTTTGCATAAAGTTTACTATTTTAAGTTTGTATAAAGACGAGATGAATGGTAAATTAGTGAAATGTGATGGCTAGTTTAATTGAACTAATTCTTGTGTTATGTTTTGGGTTAAATTGGATGTTCTTCTTCTTAAGGGGTCATTTGGTCAATGCGTTAGGGTATAGGTATGTAGGATATAATGTGGAGTTTATTTACTCAACAAAAAATAATAATTAATTTTTTTTATGCCATGAGAAATAACATATAAATTGTTATGCGATGAATGTTGATACACAAAATATCATGAAAAGATTATTTTCTTTTATAATTTCCTTATTTTATTAGGCTTTTTCAGTGTGTATGCTTTAAAAGCCAAATTTAGAATATATTAATTATTTGTACTTTATTAATGGGATATGAATTTCTAGTAAGGCGTTCTTTTCAGAAATCATATTCTTGTTATTTCATACTAAAAATATCATATTCTTGTTTTATCTTTCAATAATTTTATCACGCATAACAAAAAACTTTAAATAGCCTGTTTAAAATAAAAATCTGCATATTTGAATCCAAAACAAACTAAAATATTTCCACAGATTAATGTATTTGTTTAATAGAGATTTAAAATTCAAATTTTCCTAAATTTGAGCAACTTATTAAATTAAAAAGGAAAAATCTTTTTTGGCTAAATTGATAAAATAACATATTTCATACTATGTTATTTTATCTTTTTGAGCATTTTTACCCTTTTAACTTTAATACCTTTTAATTAAAAAATAGAAAAAAAATCAATTTATTTTAAAATAAAAAAATGTGATAGAATTTTTAAATTTCTGCACAAATTCTGACCAAATTTTCTGATCATTTAACATCACCTAATTAAAAATTAGTGAGTTAAAATTCAATACTACTTTCTTTGTAGAACTATCGAAGAATTAAATGTTTGTTTCTTTGAGGCTAATTTTTCCTAATCACGCCAACTAAGTATTGCCTTAGTTATTTGTTAAGAAAAAGTTGATGTCTAGGCAAAGGTAAATTATTGAGCACTTTTAAAGTTGGTGAGAGGTGCCATAAGTAAAGATTAAGCAAAATGATAATAGTTGGCTTCATTAATGATGCACAAAATATTTAAAAAGTGCTAAAAATATAAAAGTGATGTTAATTAACTTTGTGCAATAAGACTCTTTCGGTAGACGAAATTGAAACTAAATAATGAATCTTATTATGCTTAGCTTCTAGATCAACTAATTACAAATTTGTGACTATATTGTTAAGACAAACCTTCCATGTATTAGCTTAAATTAGTACTCCCCTCCGTCGTCAATTTATGTGGCTTTTTCGAATTTTAATATTTAAACAAGTCTATTTTTGACTGTAAAGTTTTCATTTATCTTTTAAATATTTTGAAATGACAATTATTGTAACTTATAGTACTTTTTATATAGTCTATAAATATAAAAATTTCATTTCAAAAAATTTGAAGATTCCATGCGCGAATTTTCGGTTAAACTTAAATTATTTGACTCTTAAAAAAATAAAAAGTATCACATAAATTGAGACAATGAGTAGACAATTTTGTTTGGAAAATTGAAGATATTGCCAATCACAAACTATTTTTGTTCCTTTTTTTTGGTGTCATGCAATGGAGGAGCAAGAATTTTTATTAGAATATTCTAAGTATAATAGGTATATCACTAAGAAGTCAAACAAATAAATAAGCAACATATAATATACTCATATATATTCGTTAAAAAGGCTATATATATATATAGGAGTGTATATAATTAAACCATAGTATATTACTGTATTTATTTTAAAAATCGTGATAGAGTGATAACTAATAAATACTTGTTTTGTCCTCTATCTTTAACTTATACTCAAATTCAAATCTTAGAAGAGTAAATATTTTACATTATTAGTTTGTCATTATGTGTAATTATCCCATTTTAGAATCAATATATTCATCTTTAATAGAAAACATTTTATCAAAAAGAAATGTTCAACCACAATCTAAATTAATCAAATAATGATTAATTATTGAGATCCAACCTTTTAGTTTATTTATTACCATTATTCCTTATCAGTTTTACAATTTTTCAAAATCCCTCATTTTCGCGCATCACATTAATGTATCTTGTGCATCAAATTAATGTATCTCACACATCACATTAGTGTATCTCGCGCATCAGATTAGTGTATCATGTATAAAATGTACCTCGCACATCAGATTAGTGTATCTACACATCAAATTAGTGTATAATGTATAAAATGTACATCAGATTAATGTATTATGTATAAATTGTATTGTATATTACTTAACGATTAATGTATCTTACACATTAGATTGATGTATCAACGCTTATATTATTAAATCCGTTTTGAGAGATTTTTTAATTATAAACTTTTAAGATATAAAATATAATTTTACTTTAAAAGTATGTGATTTCTATAATTTGTCCTAAAGCTAATACCAAACACCGAAGAGAAAAAGATAGACAAGGCCCAATGCTCATGCACAGTCTTTATTAGAAGGCACACGATCAAATACGGGTCATTTGCACTTTTAGCCTATTTTAATCGTAACAAAAATCTTTTTTTAGGCATAAGTTTATATATTTATTTATTGTAATATTCACACTTGAGTTTCGTAAAAAATTATGTTCCATTATGTATAAGTATAAGAAATAAAAATTAAAAATCAATTCATTTGAAGGTGAAAACACGCCATTTTATGATGAAATACTTGATCTTTTGGGCCTTATTTTCAAGTCCAGCCCAATTGTTGTTACTGTTCATGTGTTCCTTCCTCGTAACCCTTTGCGATTATTTCCCCTTGTAGTATGTATTGTGCGGAGCCAGGAATTTAATAAAAAATGTCTAGAAATAACAATTTCTAATGTTAAGGATGTCCAAAATATGTTATTTAATTATTTCGTATATTATTTTATTTATATATATGATATTTTTTCCCGAAAATTGGACACCCTTATCAGTTACCACTATGTGGCTACGCCGTACTCAATAAAATTCATGTTAGAGCAGACAAGAATCAAGATACTAGACAAATTAACAAGTTCTCATTTTTTCTAAACTTTCTACTAAAACAAATTCTCAATTTGTAATCGTTTTTTTTTGTTGTTGTAAAAGAAACTAAAATTATTCCAACTTTCATCTTTTGCACAACTAATTAGAAACTTAAGGTGTGAAAGTGAAATTTTGTTTTTACTAATTTATTGTAGTTTATGGATGGTGAAAATAAATGTGGTGGTGGGCATGAGATTTGAGAGAGCTGTCAAGGCATGTGCCCATAGCGCACAAATGCCACTATCTGTTTCTCACATGACATCACTCATCACACATTTTCTTATCTACACATGTCCACTTCTTCTACTTCATGATAGGGTGTGTTTGGTACGGACGAAAATGTTTTCCAGGGAAGATGTTTTTCTAAAAAATGTTTTCTTAGAAAATAAGTAGATTTCAGACTTATTTTTTCATTTTTGATTGGTGAGTAAAAAATATTTTCCGGAAATGAATTTTAGTGTTTGATTTATGAATGAAAAATATTTTTGAGAGACATCTTTTATTTTTACTAGAGTAAAAAATTATTTATGAAATTGAAAATATTTTTTAAAACAAAATTATTATTTTTTTGGGTTGGTGGTGGGGTGGGTGTGGGTGTGGGTGGGGGTAGTGGATGGGGCAGGGGAGAGGGGGTAGGAGTGAAAAAATAAAAATTTAAAGTTGATAGTATTTTAAACAAACAAAATTAATTTTTTGGGGGTTGGGGTGGTGGGGGCTGGCTGGGGGAGGGGGTAGGAGTTTAAAAATAAAAATTTGAAGTTGAAAATATTTTTAAAAAGCAAAATTAATTTTTTGGGGAGAGGGTGGGGTTGGGGGGGCTGGCCGGTGGTGAGTGGGTGGATGGGGGTTCAGGGAAGGGATCGGATGAAAAAATAAAATTTTGAAATTGAAAATATTTTTTTAAAATTGATGTTTTTCCCAAAAAAAATGTAATTTGAAATTGGAGGAGAGTTTTGGAAAAGTTTTCCTTAATTTTTGAAGGGAAGTCATTGTCCTTAATTTTGAGGAAAATTAGTTGATTTGGAAAATATTTTTCAAGATTTTGTCCCAACCAAACATGAGAAAATTGAAAAATATTTTTTCTACAGAAATATTTTCCTTCGTACCAAACACACTCATAATCTAAGCAAAATGTAATTCTAATTGTCATGGTACTAGTTATTAAATATCATGTTTGTTGTAATTATCATAATTATTTTGGTCCTATCTGATATCTGCATTGAAGCTTCACTAACACTCCAATCATAAATTTTTTCATTGCCAGAGTTCGAACCTTATCCATTACATCACATTGTTGGTGGAGTTAACTTGTTTGATAATATAAAAGAGGATTTATTAACTTGTTTGATGATATAAAAGAGGATTTATTTATTTAGAGGAGAAATGAAAAGATGTTGCTGTTAAAGTATAGGCCAGGCATATGACATGAATCAACTTTAAGTGTCACACCAAAGGCATCACATGCAAGAGTTTATTACATGCACAATGAATTGACACATGTTGTGCCAGCTGCACTATACTATATAGCACTTTTTATGTCTATATAGCTGTTTCTTTGAGTTTGCATGAAATTAAAAGCAATATCTCCAAATCAAGATGGGCTCAAAAAAAAGGCTAGGTGGTAATGTAGTAATGAAAACAACAAAGAGATCAAGGAGGAAGAAGATGGGCTATCATGTTTTCAATAATAATACTATTGATCTTCAACACCAACAAGACAAAGTGATAAAGCTGCAGAGGCTAATCCCAGGAGCTAGCCAATTGCCTTCACATCAATTGCTCCTCCAAACTGCTACATACATTATGCATTTAAGGCTGCAAATTCATGCCTTGCAAGCTCTTCTTCTCTCCATAAACACATCATCATGAAGCCAATTTTGTAATTCTTTAATTTATCATCTTTATTGAACCTTTTATGGATTTTTGGAATATAGGCAGATGTAACTTATATAGGGGCTAAGTATTGCTGAACCCAACATCTTAGATTAAAAGCCTATTAATTTTGTTTTTGTAGTTTTAGGACATGCATTAATCACTTCTATGTTTAATTGTAATTCAAAACTAGCTTTTGCTGAATACCAATTTGTTCTTTTCTTTTTTCATATACAATGGTTGTTTGAATGTTATGATTCAAAACTTCTCTGTTTTTCTTATATATACTGGTAATATAGCCTGTTTCAGAATGTGTGATTATCATATCAACTAAAACCAATATGGACTCGCATTGAAAATGCTACTTCCGAGGATCAAACAAGTACGCTATATATACCTGAAATGAATAATTTTCACCTTATACATATAGTGAATTTCGACGAAAGTTTGAAAGTTTGATACAGTAGTATCTACATTAGAATTTTATATACATTGTTCTTCTGAAGGTCATAGAATAATGTAGCTTTGGAATCTTAGAGTGATATATAAAAAAAGGACCATTTGGAACATTCTTTATATATCTGTAGCAGAAGTATATCCAAATAGAAACTAACTTACAAGGATAAATCATGCAAATCTTTGACAGTTTTGCCGGCCTACCTCTTCAATATTTTAATGGTTTTTTTCTCCTTCAGTCACCATTTTTGTTGCATCATCTGTTTATTTGTTCTGCACTACATTGACCTTGTCTTAGCATAATAAGCCAATTGGCCGTTTTAGCTATATCTTATTTCATATATCATACTACTACTTTGTTAGTATCATTCTGCTTGTTGCAGATAGACAATTACCCAATCATTTTATGAATTTACGCGGTGAAGAAGCACTTCTTCACACGAGCAATGATTCCGAGTACAAGATGGGTAATCATGAGTATTATATTTCAAATGTTGCTAGTACTTGCAGGTTCAGAGACTCTGGAAGTGAGACGAGCATTAGTTAAGTTTATGAACAAGATATCACTTGGGAACATATCGAAAGAAGTAAACTTTGGATGGGATTTATCATCTGATCCATGTACAAACAAATGGGAAGGGATAACTTGTGATTCAAAAAACCAACATGTGAAAAATATTGTTCTTAATCAGAAGAATCTCACTGGAATTCTTGATGCTGCTTTTGTCTGTGAGGCTACTTCACTTGCTGTACTGAGCTTGAACGAAAACGAAATTGTTGGAACATTACCACAAGAAATATCAAACTGCAGACGTCTCACACATTTGTATCTCCGTGGCAACAAATTATCAAGCAATCTACCAAGCTCTCTTTCGCGGTTGAGCAATTTGAAAAGGTTTGTAATTTCAGACAATGCCTTCTCGGGGCAGATACCGGATATGTCAAGAATCTCAGGGCTGATAACTTTTTTGGCTGAAAGAAATCAGCTAACAGGGCATATACCAGAATTTGATTTTGCCAATCTTGTAGAATTCAATGTTTCATACAATAATTTAACTGGTCCAGTTCCTGATGTCAAGGGCCAGTTTAGTTCCAGCAGTTTTTCGGGTAATCCTGGATTATGTGGAGTGCCATTGCCAAGCATATGTCCACCCTCGCCACCGCCACCTCCCCATCCAGTTGCTAAGAAGAAAAAAGTTTCATACTTTATCTATCTTGGCTATGCTATTCTTGGGCTCATTATCATATTTCTACTTGTACGGAAGCTTTTTAAGTGCATAAGGAAGAAAAAGAACAATAGTACTCCAATGGATCACAACAAGACTCTTAGCTCTTCTGTTGTTACAAAGACTCCAAAAAATAGGTCAGAATATTCAATAACATCTAGTCCCGAAAACTCTATGCTCTCAGCATCATTTGAAATCCTTTCAAGTCCTATGGTTAATAAATTGAGATTCGAGGATTTGCTTCGAGCTCCAGCTGAATTGATTGGGAAAGGAAAACATGGAAGTGTTTACAAGGTCAATGTTGATGGAGTGACATTGATAGTAAAGAGGATCAGTGGTTGGAATATTTCGAAAGACGATTTCAAGAAGAGGATGCAGAGAATACATAGAATGAAGCATCCTCATGTGGTACCCCTTGTTGCCTTCTATAGTTCCAAACAAGAGAAGCTAACAGTTTACAAGTACCAACAGAATGGCAGTCTATTCAAGCATCTCCATTGTAAGTTTTATTCGCGCAAACTTAATAATTTTCACTTGAATTTCAAGCCATAGAATGATACATGAGTAATAGGCCTTCCTGTAAGAACTATCTAGAATTGATATCAGTAAAGGAATATGTTAGACAAAACTATAGTTTACTTCTAGATTCAGGGTCTAGCTAAGTCAAAATCTTAAGTATTTTGTCTGTCTACATCGCTCTGGCTGTCCAAAAATACTGCTGTTTGATCCTCCAATAATGCACTACTTTTGGTGGATCCGAAACGCACCCATCTGACATTTTTGAGAAGTCCGAGCAACATATTTGTCGGTTGATGAAGTAAGAAAGAAACTATACTAAATAATATTATTAGTTTGGGTAGCGAGATATAGTCATGTTTTGATTGGAATCTAACTTCTGTTTCTGAACCTGGTTCAAAATATAATGTCAGCATATCAGCTTCTCTCTTTTGTTAAAGATATAGGATTTTAGCTATTTACATTGACAATACAAAGAATTTTGGGCATAACTAGTATTGTTTTACCTAGCAAGTCAATTACCTATAATTAGTTACCATATAAGTGATCTGATTGTATCAATTATCTTTTTCGCCGTCAGTGAACAGAACTTAAACTCTTAAAAATAATCAAGTAGTAACTAGTTTGTCTATGATTCTTTGAGAATGAACATGGAAAGGTAAAGTTACTGCATAAATGTTCATTTCAGCATCTCAGGGCTATAAAGTTTTTGAGTGGGCGAGCAGATTAGCTATTGCAGCCAGTGTCGCAGAGGCCTTAGCATTCATGCATGAAGGCCTTCAGAATGACGATATTCCTCATAGAAGCATGAAATCCACCAACATTCTGCTGAATGATGACATGGAAGCCTGTATTGGTGAGTATGGTCTAGTGCCCAACAATCAAGACCAGTCATTTGTTGCTCAAAGTGATCATAGCATCAGAGAAGACGATTCAGTTGCAATAACTACATGTAACACCTTCAAGATGGATGTTTATAGTTTTGGAGTGATTCTTCTTGAATTGCTCACAGGGAAGCCTGTTCAGGCTAGTGGATATGATTTGTCTAGGTGGGTAAATTCAGTTGTTAGAGCTGAATGGACTGGTGAAGTTTTCGACAAGTCCCTTATTACAGATGGTACAAATGAAGAAAGAATGATCAATCTGTTGCATGTAGCTCTCAAATGCATTGATACATCACCAGATGCAAGGCCTAACATGAAGGAAGTTGCTTTCATCATCAATTCTATTAAGGAAGATGAAGAGAAATCCGTATCCGCGTTCAGCTAACAAATCAAACACAGGGCTCCAATCCAAAGGCCTGGATACAAAATTTCCTATTTATACTTTCATTTGATTTGGCTGCAGAGCTCCACAAATCACTCTGGTAAATTGTTAAGAACAAATATTCTTTTGCTTTCTTGTGTTTATTCATTATGATATGAGACAATTCGATTGATCTGATACATTATAATGTAAATTGTTAAGAACATAAGTGCTTTTTTCAATTAAGATTTCATCAAAGTTATAGGAGAAGCTCAATTCATGGAGTCTAACATCCTTTTTTGGCTTTCTATAGCACATCACTAATATATTTTAACACTAATTATTTACAATAATTTTAACAGTTGTCCTGTAGAATTACACATTAGATAATGTGTGAAATGTGAATCACTCACTGGATATGGAATCTAGCTAGATTGAAAGCAAATATTTCCACAACTACTCAGCTCACAAGTCCTTATTTTGTTAACTGTTTCTTCTAGTTCTAGATAACCTAATGACCCCCTTTTTATGTTGAAATTCTGTCTTCCATTTGGACATGATTTCAAATTGTAATTTGACGTTGAAATTTTATTTGGACATACGATTTAGATTTCTAAAGTTATATTCTTCCAGTAAACATGAAAACCTCATAATTTATGAAAAACTATCAAAACTTTCTCAACTCTTATAAATCTTATCAAATGAGCAAATCACACTTCATAATATCCAAAGGAACCGTTAAAATAAATAATATATCTACATATTCCTTTTATTATATGTTATTACAAACTTTCAAATGCACACATCTGCTAGTCAATAATAGTAGTAACTAGCTATTCTTTAGTATAATTTTCTATGTACGACCAATTTTTTCACGTCAAACATTGATTTACTCCTATTTTTTGTGCAAAATTTAAAATGATGAGTTTTTTTTTCTTCAAAATATTAATTTATTGGTCAAGTTTTTACCTTTTAATAAAATTGAAATCACATCTTTAAAATTTAAAATCATGATTTGAAATTGAAGTTTTGTGCAGATTCTCATAAACAAAGTAATTTGAAATTTGAACCTCAAATCCTACGGCCAAACGCAGTGGCGGAGCTACCCTTAGTGAACGAACTCCCTTCGGCGGAAAACTATATTATTTATACATGGTTAAAATAAGTTTATATGTATATATAGTAGATGTCGAACCCCCTTCGGCTACCTATTTTTACAAGTTTTGAACCCCTTAATTAAAAATTCTAGCTCCGCCTCTGGCCAAACGTGTACTTAACTATACCTAAAAATGGTTATTGAATTATCATCAATCTTGTTGAAGAAACATCACCATATTTTCTATTGGGCAAGTAGAACAAACATGAAAAACAGACAAAGTATTCCAACAACTTTAAATCTGTCGGTAATAAGGCTCTAATGCCCAATGGACATCACATAGATTAAGTAGCAGTTGCCCCACATACATAAGTTAAAATCAACATCTTTAATGATTTTGTTGCTTAACAAATATCCCATGCGCTTCTTTCTCCATCATATATATATATATAAATAATCTAGTAGATTCATCTGACATAAATCTAAATAAGTCGAGCTAGTAAAATTTTATATGGTTAAAACAAAAGTTCATGAAGGAATATTTATTATTTACCAACTAAACAATTTTGTCCTTTTTTTTCTTCCACTCTATCACGGGACCATCATTGAGAAATGCTACAAAATTACATAATTAAGGCCAATGTTTAATGATTTGGTAAGTAGACCTACCAGGATCGATGAGTAGAAAACTGGCTTGACAATGAGGCAATACAGAAGAAAATAATACTGTATATTTTTTATATTGACAAATGGACAAAAATAGCTGACTATCAAAATAATAACCAAAAAATATATATTTAACTATGGAATGTAATTATTTTAACTGACTCACCAAATATGTAACTTTGGCTTAAAATAATGAGAGATAAAAGTCAAAAACACACCTAAACTATACATTTTTTTTGACTTTCATACTTAAACTATTGAAAGTTTGAGTTTCATACCTAAACTATCACTTTTTATTTTGAAAAACACACCTCTCTCTTTTATACCACTCTCATCATGGTATGTATAATACACTTTCTATTTTATTTTAAAGAATTTCCATATCACACTCCACATAGACAAAACATTTAATCTTGACAAAAAATAAATAAATTATTAGTATTAATTAAAATTAAAAATTTAAAATACAAAAATAATTTTTTCTTTATAAAAAAAATATAAAATATTTTTCTTACCCCAGACCATCACTTCCTCAGCCCCAACCCCCAACCCCACCATTTTTTTAAGTTTTTATTTTGTTTAAATTTATTTTATAAAAGTATTTCATTTTCTTTACTTCATCTCGTTCCCCTCCTCACATACTAATTTAGATATTATTTTATTTTGTTAAAGATATAATTTTACCCATTTCACTTAACCCTCCGCTTTTAATTTTTTTCCAGTGTTTAGATATACATATCGAAAATATTTTTTACTTGCCGTCACAAGACATTTTGAATTGTTTAAGTTATTTATGTTATATTTGGTACACTAGTGAAATTTTTTTCTAAAAATATATGTACGTGCATATCTAACAAAAAATAAAAATAAAACGTAAAAAAAAAATTAGGAGCAGAGAATTAAATTGAAAGTAAATTTTTATCTTTTTAAAATAAAATAATATCAATTTCTATTGGTGGGGGAGATGAATAGGTGTTTTTCTTTTTGGAAGGGTACGGGAGGATGAAGTATGAAATTTTTAAAAATATTTTATAAATGAATTTTTTTTTAAAAAAAAGGATGGGGGTTGTCGGGATGAGGATACGTGGAGGAGTTGGTGAGTGGGGTAAGAAAAATAATTTGATTTTTTATATGGATAGTAAAACATTAATCTTTAATTTTTAATATTATTTAATTTTTATATAAGTAAAATATTTTATCTATGTGGGATGCCATGTGTCAAGGTTTTTTCAAATAAAAGAGAGAGTGCACACCATTGATGTGTGTTTCTCAAACTAAAAAGAGATAGTTTAGGAATGAAATTCACACTCTCAATATTTTAGATATGAAACTCAAAAAAAGTGAATAATTTAAATGTGTTTTTTATAATTATCTCTAAGATAATACGTATACACCTATACGAAAGGTAGTGGACCAAACTATTATGCCATGTTTTCTTTGTGGGGCTTGACTTATATTTGTCAAACTTGAAAATGGGGATAAAGCAATATGAATGGGAGATTTCTTAATCATTAATTGTAATGATTTAATATCATTTTAACTACCCATTTGTTAATTAATTAATTTAGAAAAGCTTGTTTTTGTTGCAAGGTTGCGTGATGAATGCACCTTCAAATATACTACTAAAATGAAAGTAGTAGAAACATTAATTAGTTCCTAACAAACCAAACAAATTGACTTTACAATCAAACTAATTCCTCTATCTCAATTATTACGACTCATTTTCTTTAAAATATCTATTTTATTCTCACATAAATATTTTTAATTTATTTTTATCCATAAATTTTGAAAGTAAAACAAATTATATGACATAAATTGAGTCTAAGTGTTTCAATTAATCGACGAGGGACAATGTTGTCCAGGGAATAAGATAATTGTATCCACAAAATACACAAAAAGGACGCAGTGACAAAGACACATGTGGCAATGTTTGAAAAAGTCATTTTATGTCATAAACTGCTCTGCCTTCATATTCTCACAAGTAGTCTCATCTTTGCCTTTCATTTTTTTCCCCACATCTATGCACAGTAAGTATTGACAAGTAACTTATCAAATCACTTATGTTTGGCCACATATTGTTCTGCAGCACTAATCAAATCTCATATACTTCTTTTGAGGTAGGGCATCTGCAGTTTTTTTGATTTTTCTGTTATTCTCTGTATGCTGTCTTAAGGGTAGTCTTAAAATTCTCCATTTTATAATCTTTTGCAACTTTCTTGGAAGAAAAAAAAAAGATTTGGTGTTTACCCTTTTAAGCTCTTTCTCTCCATTTTACCAAATTGTTATCCATGAGCAGAATCAGTCCAATTCTCCTATGGGTAATTGTAATTATTGCTATTGTGTTCTTTGTGTTTGGTCTTCTTCATCTTCTTCTTAGGTGTTGTTTAAAGGTTTCTTCTTTTTCGTCGATTTCTCAATCTAATAGATTCCCTGAATCATCTGGTTCTCAAGTTATTCAAAGGCAACTTCAACAGCTATTTCGTCAGCATGATTCTGGTTTAGACCAAGCTATCATTGATACTCTGCCTCTGTTTCTCTATAAAGATATTAAAGGCTTAAAAGAGCCATTTGATTGCGCTGTTTGTTTATGTGAATTTTCAGAACATGATATGCTCAGATTGCTCCCTTTTTGTAGCCATGCTTTTCATATTCATTGTATAGACACATGGTTACTATCAAACTCAACTTGTCCTCTATGTAGAGGCATCATTAGTTCCGGGGTTTCTATGGGAAATTCCTTATTGGGCTCAATCGAATCAATAGAACAATGGAGTTTCCATTTGGAAGATGGAATTGCAAATGATGAAAAACCGGACAACGTTGGAGAAATGAGAGTATTTTCTGTTCGATTAGGTAAATTGAAGAGTATAAATGAAGGGGTCGAAAACCATGAGGACAAAAGTACACAAGGTGAAATCATCAGCTGTAATTTAGATGCAAGGAGATGTTTCTCCATGGGCTCATTTCAATATGTTGTTGGTGATTCAGAGTTACAAATAGCTTTGCCTAATGTGAAGATTCTAAAAGCCAAGTGTGAGAACACTAATTTTGGGGCTAATGCAGAAGGAAAAAAGATCAGTGCTAGGACTAAAGGTGAGAGTTTTTCTGTTTCAAAGATTTGGCTATGGTCCAAGAAAGGCAAATTCTCAAATTCTTCAGAAACAAATATTGGTGGACCTTCTGTTAATATTGATATACCAATGATTAAAACAACACAATTTGTGTAAACTTGTATTGAAAAATTTGTATTGCTTTTAGCATAGTTCTGAGATATACATCAAATACCCACATACTCTTCTCTATTTTATTTTATTTTGTTTAACTGGAAAGCTATATGCATTCACAAGCTTCCATGTACAGAAGTTGGATCAGGGCTTGCATATCAGTCGGTTTTGTTCGGTTCAATTTTAAAGTTTATCGATTTAACTTAGTGGTTATCGATTCATAGACATGTCAAAATCTTATAGAACCATTAAGATATTGACATATCAGTTAGTAATCATTATCAGTTTGTAATCATTATCAGCTTGATTATCGTTTTTAACAGTTAAAATTTGACACAAATAAAAAAAATCTTTGAAAGTCACTTAGAAACAAGGTGACAAATCAAAGAACCATGAACATGAATTTGCAAATTGAATCTTGCTCAAAAGTAAATATTTTTATATTGTAGAATAATCAAGAGTTTAAAACATCCAGAAATAAGTTTCAAGTGAAGGGCTTTATATACAAAATAGTATAAATATAATGATTACATTTAATTAACTATACGGTTATGGTTAAACTATTAAGAAAATACATCAAGAACCGATGACTCAATAACCAAAAAAAAAAATCAAAATCGTTATCAAAATCGCTAAATTTATGACCTATTACTAATAAAATACTCTCTCTGTCCACTTTTATTCGTCATGTTGCGTTTTTCGAAAATCAATTTGACTTATTTTCAAAGTTAAATTATATTACATTAATTTGATTTTTTAAACAAAAAATTTAGCTATTAAAAAATTATACGAAAAGTACTATACATTGCAATTATTTACATATCAATATGATGAAAAAATATATCCTAAAATGTAAGTCAATTTAAAGTTTGACTCTAAAAATGAAAAGTATGACAATTTATAGTGGACGGAGAGAGTAATAACTTTTTTGGATTATTGTATAGAATGACAAATTAATAATATAAAATAAATATAATAGCTATCGTTTGATTTATTTGTATTCCATGGCAAACTGTTTGTCAGTTCCCTCTCCCTCATATTCTAGCTCGCTTCCTTTGCTCGCCTCTCTCGCTTTATACAATTATGTTTCTAATTGTATAAAGCAAGAGAAAATTGTATATACACATGTAAATACATATATCTCCATTTTATAAGGTATAATTATACAATAAAAGTACTTCCCTGACCAAGTCTCTTTTGTCTTTTTCTCTTTCTCATTTTATACAAATTCAAATTGTATGTATTTCTCTCTTTCTTGTTTTGTACAATTCGATTCAATTGTATATCCCCTGCCCAAGTCTCTTTTGCCTTTCTCCCTTTCTCGTTTTATACAAATTCAAATTGTATATAATCGTCCTATATACTTATAACTACACTTTTATATACTCTGTTTTATACAATTCTCTGTCCAAGTCTCTTTCTCTTTCTGGTTTTATATACTTCATTTTATACAACTCGCTTCAACTGTATATGTATAGCGAATTATACATATATATATTTGCTAGGGAGCGCAATTATGTAAACTTTGCTATAGCATATAAATATAAATTTTATGTTTGCTATATGTAAAAGTTGTCCTAACTTTTTTTTTATTTGAATTATTGATTTCATTCGAGTTTGAATGGCCTAAATTTGATAGAAAATGTACAAAATGTTTCCACTACAATGTGAATGAAGCCCACAGGCCCTGAATATCTTCTTTAGGACCAAGAAAATGACGGGATCAAAACAGGCCTTCCTAACGAGCCCAAAACAACTAAAGCTTTTAAAGGAAAGTTTGCACATAAATATTTTTAAATCATTTTAATAGTTTATTAAAAATTATATATATGTTTTAAAATTTTACCAAAATTTATCATGGAGGTGACTTTTTTATTTTTTTTAATATTCAAACTTTACTTACATTATCGAAAAATGGCTAACAATGCCACCCTCCCCTACACAAACCCCACTTTTTATGAGAGTACTAGATATGTTATTATTATTGTTATTCTCTAAAACTGGCTCGAAATTTGGTCTTCCCTTAAGCGGACAACGGAATTGTTCGTTGCCAAGGATCACTGAAGAGAGTGTGAGTTTCTTGTAATGAAATCCTATTTGTCTAAAATATGTTTAATTTATGCTTCAATACCTTACAATGAGATATCCTTAGTTAACACCAGTGTCTCATTCTTACCATTGTTTGACATCAATCATCTTTGTTTTGGCCTACTTAAAATATCTAAATACATGGTACACAAAGTATTCTGTGTTTACGAGGAGCCGGAAGGGCCACAATTGTGATTTTAAAGAGAAAAGCCTTAGAACAATAAAGACCTCCCAAAATGTTGGGCCAAAGTTTTGGCCCAAACATGATACCTAATATCTATGATGCAACATCGTTATCATGAAAAGGGAAAAAAGTGTAAAAGCGAAACCCAAGTTGAACGTTTGACCAACCAAACAAATACTTAAATAAAGTGTAGCCACGTATTTAGTCTTATCCTAATTTTCACATGTCTTTACATACTTTGTTTCAACGGTTCAATCAAAACATTTCACTTTAATCATCAAAAAAGCATTGCTATTTTCTCTCTATACCATCAACAATGGCAACTTCATTTTCTTGTTTTTGTTCTGCTCCAGTTCAATCATCTGTTAATCGGGTTAACCCCGATTTGTACCGTCAAAAACCAACTTCCGGGTCATCCTGGTGGACCCCACTCTTTGGCTGGTCGTCTGAACCGGACTATATCGATTCCGGTTCCAGCAGTAGCGCGATTAGAACCGGGCCGGTGAGGGAGATTTCGGGTTTAAAATCGGATCCAGAAACCAGATCCAAGTTTCAGCCGGGAGGTTTCACGGAAGATAAGGCGAAAGAGCTAAGGAGAAAGACGATGCAGAGCTCTAATTTCCATGATATCATGTACCATTCTGCAATCGCGTCTCGTCTTGCGTCGGATGTTTCCGGTCGGTGACATAATCGCCGGCGAGTTAGGTGGTCGGATTTGTTGGTCCTTTTTTTTTTTGCTGCCAAATCAATCTGTCGACTTGAAAAATTGTCTTTTTTTCTTCTTCTTTTCTTTCTAGTTTTATGTAATAAAGATGTGATGATGATTTCTAGGATTTGTTTGTCTTTGTATTTCTTGCTTGATGGAAGCCAACTTATGATGTAATTCTTATATCTTTAAGATGGTAATGGGTTGT
Source organism: Solanum lycopersicoides (assembly GCA_022817965.1). NCBI lineage: Eukaryota > Viridiplantae > Streptophyta > Magnoliopsida > Solanales > Solanaceae > Solanum > Solanum lycopersicoides. The sequence continues at coordinate 77,211,934 of CM040620.1, forward strand.
AGATTACTATTGCCAGAAAAATTCCCAATCTGTGGATCAAATCTTGAATTATTTTGCATATATCATGTAAATATATCTTTCATTAGTAGTACTTTTGGTCTCAAAATATACTTGATGGAGTCAAATCCACCAAGATCCATTTAATCATTTCTTCTCCTATTGAGTTCTGTTCTTTCTGTGGTATGTGACATGTGACGTAGACAATCTAACCTAATGCAAGCATTAGTAGTTGGGTCTGATGCATTTGATTAATTACTGCGGAAATTGTTAGATCTATTCTTTTATTGTTCAATGAGATGATTTGTGTCGGAGGGATAACTGCCGGCTCGGAGTCATTGAATTCCAACAAAGGTATAGATCCTGTTAACCGAACTGTATAACGAATTTGTTGTTACATATCTAGAAACAAAAACCAAATTACACCTTATTCTCACTGAACCTAATGTTTTCGTCGGATATTAACCTGATACTGAGCGGCTGTGCATCACAAGATAGTGGTGACAAGTCTTGGAATAATTTTCAAGTCTCTATACTCTAAGTCAATTCAAACAAACTCTATAGTAGTATTTCAACAGATTTTCAAGGGCTTCATAGTCTATCATATAACAACTTTTTGGATTTGATTTATCAATCAAATAATATTCAGACTGTAATTTTTCATTGGTAACAGTGATTTACAAGAAACCATTTGGGTGTAACTAAAAGAGCCCCTGGCGTTAGCGGTCAATTTACATTTGTGAAGTAGTTAGTATGTAGTAGCGCATGGGGCAACAAGTAACCTATCTACTAACTCCAACTCCAACCCAAAAAACACAACTGGCGCTTCAACTACTAGGATCATGAGAAAAATCAGGCTCGTCAGGCTTAAAAAGTTTAGGCATACGTAAGCTGGATTCACCAGAGTCCACACGTCCCGCCTTGCCTCTTCTGGTATTAGCAGCAAATCTTGATGCCAATACTCCAAGTTGCTGAGTACTGCTTTCTGTTGCCTGATCCGAAGCATTACCACCAGCTTCTGGATATTCGCGACCATAATTGTCATCTTGGTCCATCCCTCCCCTGTAGTACAAGCTCTCTTCTCTTGATAATTCTTCCCCTAGTATTTTCCTCCTATGGCGTCTCCATGCAGCTTGTATGTAGCAAGCTCCCCATGTCCTCCATTGGTGTGAGTAGTACCGAAATGCATGTTGTAGTTTCTTACTATGGAGGCGTCTGAACTGGTTTGCAACAAACTTGAGCTTTTCAGCTCTAAGTGCAAATGCTTCAACTTCTGTAAGGCATTTCACTGTTCGAGTTGAAGATGGAAGATTAAGATTTGGGTTGGGCACCAAGGCCCATGTTAGCAATTCTTCACCACAAAAATCACCCGGATTTAGCGCAGTGGAGTTGAAGAACCCTGACCTTCCTCCATTGGTTGTTGAACTCTCAAGTTGACCTCTAATTATGAAAAGCATCTCATTTACTGGATCTCCTTCACGAACAATAAACGTGTCTTTCGTGTTCAATGATGAAACAAGGCATTCACATATTGCATCCAAAAGTTGATCATCCATCTGGGAGAAGAAAGGGACCTGAAAAATTCAGAGAGATGTTACCAAATAGAAGAGCCATATGGAAATGTTTAAAGTTCAAAACAGATGGTTGATCCAATTGAAATCAGTAGAAAAATCTTTCTACAGAGAGTTACTCTACAAAGTAATTTTAGTCAACAAAACAATATAGCTCCTTAACAAACTGCACGGCTCCGAATGGATCGAAATGTTTTCACAATAATGAGACAAAAAACTTACACGACGAACAAGTGCCAGGCAGAGGTGCCTTTGAATCTGACGCCTTAAATCCAAGGGTAAGGAAAGTAAAATTTCTTCTTCCTCTACACCTCTTGTAGCTAACCATTTATATTGAACAAATCGACGAACACGATCCTGCAGATCTTCAGGTAGCTGACGGTGCCTCATCCACTCCTCAGTGTCCCTTCTTTTAATTCTCCATTGTTCAAGTCTTGCTGTCATGGATTGTAGATAGCTCTTCACAAAATACAATAGTAGAAACAGTGTCACTTAAGAATTATACAAAATATTTATTTCCACTGAAATAGCCCCGCCTTTGCCCTGGCCCCCACTCCCCAAAAGAAAGAAAAAATCCCTTCCTGTGGACATAACCTGGATCCTTATTAGATGAATAAGTACACAAGTCACTAGCAATGAATTCCTAAAACTGACCATTTTAAGTCAGTAGCCATAGTTGCATCCTCAACTCAAATAAGTAATTAGAGTAATTTCAGTATCCTTCCACCTAGTAAAAACCTATGTGATTTCTTTCCATCTGTCCAAACCTTGGTGGACAGAGTTACCCAATACATATGCTGGTGGGAGGTGCCTGGACATGAAGGTTATAAAAATACACATTCCAATTTAGTCTTTCACATGAGAAATTACCTGCATGTTGCCTATCAGCAGTGCAAAGAAGACCAAACCCAGAAGACAAATAAGACTAGAAAGGAGCGTCTCAACAATGTTAGTGCTGGTAGTAATACTTTGTGCATATGAACTGCAAATGAAGAGATTGAAGGATCCATTAAGCATAAATCTAAATGAAATGCAAAAGGAAATACTCTTACAGTAAATATGTCTCCTACTTTTCAAGTTCGTATAATATAAAAGACGAAATATTTCTTGCCACATTGAAGACTCCTTTCTTTTTTCTCAAAAGGAGTTAAAACTGTGGTTCAGTACTTCAACCTCATGACATGAGCAGAGTTAAAGTTGCAACTAAGATGCTTAAAATTGAAGAGAGAAAAAACTAATATTTAACCTGCTGACTAAGTCGGGCTTCTCTTCAGGGTATTGTTTATTAATGATTAAGAATTGTATGATTGTGTACACAGTATGACAAATATTCTTCTTCTGCAAAATTTATTTAGATGAATGCACTGTTGAGTTTAAAAGGTGTGAATGAAAAATGAAGAGTTACGACTTTTATGAAAGGTTGCGACTTTTATGAAAAGTTGCGACTATTATGAAAAGTTGAGACTTTTATGAAAAGTTGTGACTATTATGAAAAGTTGCGACTATTATGAAAAGTCGCGACTTTTATGAAAGGTGAAGACCTTTCCAAAATATTATGATTTTTTCAAAGGTTTGTGACCTTTCCGGTAAGGCACAATAAGAACCTTTTCGCACTACCTTTAGTTTTTTATAAATTGAGGATTTCTTCTCATTTTAAAAAAGAGATTTTTCTGAACTTCTTCTTCTACTACTAAATCTAATATTCTAAGTGTACTTTACTGACGTTGAGTGGCTCGCTGACACCAGCATTTTGGGTATCAATACACTGGTGATTGAGATCATTCTATTCTGGGAGGACATATTCCAAATCAAACCTCGGATACTAGAGGGGAATAACTGTGCATTCAGTGGGCTTGATCTTCTTTCTGTTTTTCCAAATTCTGGTATGTGTTACTGATTTTAGATTTGTGAATTAATTTATGTTCTTCTGTTCTTCACTGGTTCATTAAACTTTGGTAATTTCGTATTTTTGCAAAGTTTGTTGGAATCAGTAAGATTTTTTAAACACATATTGACAACGATTCTTCTTTAAGAAAAATATTTCGTATATTTTTTCTAATCTGTTTCTGATTTAGTTTCTCTACTAGTTTTAATTTTCTAGTAGTGAAAATGTTGATAAACTTTGTCGTGTCTTATCAAGTTCTTCAAAGTTTTGTTTTAAGTATCTTAGGAATACAAAACTGAACAACATGCACAACTCTGATATTAGGTCCTGCTCCAACTTAAAAACAAGTTTTTGAAGATGAAAATTTTGCTTTACAGTTTACTGATAACAATTGACAAAAATCTTTCTGAGGAGAAAAAGTTGTCAGCTGACTCACGAGGACTAGTTCCTGAGGGACTTATCTCTTTCATCTAGTCAACAGAAAACACAAACAACTTTTCAGCCCCGACTTACAATATACCCCGACGTCGTTTGCTAAGTATCTTTTTACCACTTGATAAGAATTTATGGAGGTGCAGACAAAGTTCATTAGATAAGAGAGTTTTTAAATTGAAATGCAGACTATCTTGTACATAACTTATTGAAAAAAATCAATAGAGAGACCACGAAGAGAATACCTTAAGCTCTTTAAACCCCACCATAGGCAGTAAAGATATCGATCAAAGAAGCTAGCAGATGTAACTCTTTCAGTATTTGCATCACCAAACATTCCAAACTCAAAGGTTATAGTGCGCGTAGCATCGCAGCTGTCGAATACCTCAGTGGTTTCTGACCACTCCTGTCGCCCAGGTTTATTAAGTGATGAGCAATCAAGGTAGTCTTGATTACAATCGGGAGAACCCTTTTTCTTCTTCACGCACTCATCCGTCCAGCATGAAAAGTGCCTCTCAATAGACATCAGATACCATATAGCTCCTAAAACCTGCACTGACAATTGAAAAAACAGATTAATCACTGTGAACTAATTAATCTCCAATGAACTAAAGTTATGCTGCTTATTAGTTTCTTCACCGTCTCCTCTCTTTGCTAAAGCACAATCAGCAACTACAACAGGCCACATCACAGTCAAATTTCACGCAAACACAAATGTAATTGTAGCTACTACCACGAAAACGATTGCAATATCTGTAACCACCTAACACCCACTTACTACACCAGATGGAACTGACTTCCTGATTGACTGAAAAGACTAATGTATGGACAGCCTACTGTCATTATCCTTCAACTATCAGCAGGACCCTTTTTTCAGGCGCAACTCATGTAAATATTCCAACAGCATTGGCGGTGAGACTGAAAAGTGAGGGCCAGTCACTGAATCACTTTAATATGTGTCCTTCCTTTCTCCATTCTGAACTTGTCTCCTATTCTAATCGATCAATTCTCATTCACTTTCATACACCAAAATATGCTGATTCTCCCCCTGCATGCTATTATGTGGTAGTATCACTTTTAACCTGTCCTAAATAAGTTAAGTCTTGTTTATGGGTACCTAAATAGGCTACAGTTGAGGTAACAGTATATAATTTATATACTGACTTTAGCTTAGTCTCTTGTTGATATCTAGTACTCTGCACTCACTAAAAAAAATGTTCCTTTTAGGATCGTCATCTGAGAGGTAATGATGAACAAAATAAGAATTTGAGTTTAGGAAAGGAGGAGCCTTTTGCATGGTTTCGATAAAAGAAAAAAAAATCAGAAACTGCAGAACTTACATGACTTGCTAGCAAATATAAGAGAAGATTGTATACGGCACCAGACCAAGCTGTTTTTGCAACAACACCTGTATTCTTAATAATCTTTGAATTTAAGGGGAAAATGACCAACAATCTCGGCACATACTGAAGCATAATGATCAAAGAGATGGAATGATTAGCATGAGAGGGTGATGAGCCATTCAACGGCGTTATAAACCAAATAACAATCTGCAAAACCAAAATCATGACAAGGTTACTATTCATCATACCCCCTAAACATTCTTTTCCCATAAGAAGTTCACAAAAATAGAGGGCATTATTACAAAATTGAGTTCAGCCTTAAAAACAAACACAATGAGAAAATATTTCACAGAAAGGAAGTGTTGGGTGTGCATATAAAAGGTCTCCTGTTGGTTGCTGAAATGAAATTGTAGCTATTTAGAAGGTGTAGAGATAATCTTAATGGTGTGAGGCCTTTTTGGAGAAGACCGTGTGGGCTTAGCCTAAAGCAGATAGTGTCAGCACCATGTTAAGAATACCTTTCAACAACTAGTTGGGGCTAATGTTTAGGCGGGACTAGTATGAAGATGGTGAAGTGATGGCGTAAAACTTGGTTTTAGTACCTTCACCCGGCCAAGGTAGCTTGGATACGCTCACATACAAGAAGATGCTAGCCTCTCGACTACGGTGGACACAAATACTTGGATGATATAGGTGGCACACAATGAATCTCTACATAAGTCCATGAGGTGATGTAAATCAGGGATCGTGGAAGCTACATATAAGATGTAGCAATAATCTTCATAATATGGGGCTTTCAATGGGAAAAACAATATCTTTAGGGGGTGGCTTAGCACAACAGAACCTTGTTACTGTGGATGCTATTCATGGATATACTAGCCTATTTAACCAACATAAAAACCCAGAAATATAACATTACAATCAAATTACAAAGAAACTATGAATAATGCACTGACTTGTGGGAGTGGGAGGGCAGCAGCAACATCAATGACAAAGGCGTTTTTTAAGTAACGAATAGCGATCAAGCGTCTATCCATCACCAGCTCACCCTTGCCAAAAACCCGAGTTTTTTTGGAAACAAAAGCTGTACGGAATTTCAAATAGATTTGAAAGCAGGCGAAGAAATCAACCATTAGGCGAAATATTATTATGGCGTAACCCAATACATTGTCGGTGCCCATACAGGTATCGATAATAATAGGAAGCAACAAAAAGAGAGGATCCACAAAGAGACCGACGAAGGAAGTGAAGAGGAAAATGTGGTTCCATCTGCCAACAAATTCACCATTTGGATCATGAATCTGCTTCCAAAATGGCTTTTGCTGGTCGTAAATCAGGGAATTTTTGAAGCGGTTGAGATGGCCCGGGAGAGAATTCATTTTTTGAACAGACAAACCCTAGGATACAAGAATGATGGCCATGGAGATTTGAGTATGTCAAAGATTGGAGAACAAAACGGAGAGTGATTCATTTTGTTGCGCGCGCCAAAATCACTACTGCTGGTGCGTATATATAGCTTTGCTTATTTTTCCCATCCTTCAGTTTTCACTTTTCACTTTTTCTCATTCAAACAAATTAGCTTTAACAATTAAAAGAACCAAATACCGCTTTTATCAAATCAAATTTGTGTGCATTAGGAATAATTAGAAAATGGTGTAAATAATTGATGTTGGAACCGTTGTTGGATTAGACTACTTGTTTTTCAAAATTGAGATATTACTCTAGTTATTTAATTTATTTGTCTTATCTTAACATGTAGTTTAAAAAAATAAAAAAAAATTAATCTTATAGTATTAAAGTAAGATATGTCAAATTTATTAAAAAAAACATGATCTTACAGATGCAAGTTTTATATATTCTAAAAAATGAATTGCACTATTTACAAGAGAGGGATCGTTTGGTGTGATGGATAAAAAATAATAATTTGGACAACTTTTCTGTATCCCTCAATTTTTTGTTTGATTACAAAATGTGAAATAACTTATCCACGATTAATTATTATGACTGAAATTTACTAATCCTGAAGTAACTTATTTTGAGATAAAAATGTAAAATAATAAGATTATCCCCTTAATCCCTCTTTTATAAACAAACAACTTATTCTTAGAGAGTATCTTTGTAAACACCTAATTTATTCTTAAAAATTTTGTCATGCATACTTGATAGATGAAAAACTAATAAAGAATGGGCAAAAGACAGAAATCGCATATTTTTAAGGTAAAATTACCATTTGTCAATTATAAGTTTATAATTACAGAAATTCCTCAAACTGATACAATAATAAAAGCGCTGATATATAAATCTGATGGGCGAGATACATTAATCGTTAATACATGATACACTAATTTGATGCGCGAGATACATTAATTTAAGGGAAATTACGCAGATCAAACTTATACAATTTAATTACTCATCATAACTATAATTTGCTATAATTGCCACTCGCGACTAACATTATACATTAATTACGTGGGCCGACTTCGATTTGTATAATTTGTCATGTTTGTATATGTATAATTCGCCATGATATACAAATAAATATGTATAATCTACAATTTTTTAGTCTATATACATATACAATTCAGCCCTCTCCCACTCTCTGCCCTCTCTCTCTCGCCTCTCTCCTCCCTCTCTCAATCTCGCTCGCCTCTCTCCTCCTTCTCCCAATCTCGCTTCCCATTTATACAAATGTATATGTATAATATACAGTTATATACAATTATATACATATACAATTAACCTCTCTCCCACTCTTGCTCTCGCTCGCTCGCCTCTCTCCTTCCTCTCTCGATCACGCTCGCCTCTCACCTCTCTATCCCAGTCTCTCTCGCCTCTCTCCTCTCTCTCTCAATCTCTCATGCCATATATACAATTATATATGTATAATATACAATTATCTAACCAATATACATATACAATTCACCTTTCTCCACTTTTTTCCCCTCTCTCTCTCGCCTATCTACTCTCTCTCCCAGTCTCGCTCGCTTCTCTCCTCCAAATAACATGTAGCAACAAATTGTAATTATCAAACTATAGCTATGGAGAGTAATTAATTATTTTTAAGTGGCTATATGTGAAAGTTTCCCTTAATTTAATGCGCGAGATACATTAATTTGATGTGTGAAATGAGGGACTTTGGGGATTTGTAAAACTAATAGAGGTTAATTGTAATAAGAGAACTTAAATGTGGATTTCTGTCATTTTCCATAAAAAATAGGAAAAATTGTATATAATGGCAAATTAATAAATTAAATTAAATGTTACGACCACACTTTGATTTAATTGTGCATATAACAAACTGTTTGCCTGTCACCTTTCTCCCTCAAACTCTCGCTCGTTTCCTCTCGCTTTTATACAAACACAAATGTATAAAATGTGTTTGTGTTTGTATAAAGCGAGAAAAAGTTGTATATATACATATATTTTCGTTCTCCTTTCTCCCCTCTCCCAGATCTCACTCGCCACCCTCGCCTCTATCGCTTATACAAACAGAAACTAAATGTATATGTTGCGTTTCTGTTGTATAAAGCGAGAGAAAATTGTATATACACATGCAAATACATATATCTTTGTCCTATACACTTATAATTATACAATACAAATATTTCCCTTCCCAACTTTCTTTTGTCTTTCTCTGTTTCTCGTTTTATACATATACAAGGAATCCATTATCTTGTAGGATTCTTTCATAAAAATCGCACAAAGGGTATGTTGCTGCCATTTTGAAAGGATTAAAAAGCACCGAAGTATACAGTTGATTTGTATACAACTGCTTTCTTTTGTATATGTATAACGAATTATACAGTCGGTTTCTTTGTATATGTATAGCGAAATATACATATTTATATTTGTTATGAAGCGCAATTATGCAAACTTTGTTATAGTATACAAATATGAATTTTGTGTTTGCTATATGTAAAAGTTGTTCAAAAAAATAATCTCAACATAACTAACTTCATCATATCTTATTCCAACATAACTTTTCCCATCATAATTAATCTTAATATAACTTCTCTTCAAATTAAACACACTATAAAGTTTTTATTTATGATTTTACAAAAAATAATTGTGAAAATTAGGATTTAAAACATGTCTTCAAATGATTTTCTTTATACTTGTGCATTGGTCACAAATTCAGTTAATATGAAATAAAATAATAATTTTCATAACCAAACAGCTCCTTAGTAAAGTGGATTTACCCTCTTTTTTTAACCCCGAATGCCGCCCCACTAGCGACATCCATCGACTCAGCTTTACTTTGTCGCCATCGACGAGATACAGTTCGCCGGAATCATGTGCCATCTCCGGCAATTCGTTTGCTTCATCTTACTTGCTTTCGCTCTCTACACCTTTCTTCAGGTAAAACCATCATACAGAAGTGAACAATACAGTCTGCTTTCGCTTATTGTAGTGTTAAACCCTAACTTATTTGATACTATTCTTTACAGGCTGAGGTCCAGGCTCAGGAAAATCTCTCGTTAACAACCAGACCCACTTCCCCTTTCTCGATCGCTCTCGAAACCCTTCAAAATCAAATCCAGTAAATTTCTCCGACTGATTTTAATATTATTTTAGTCTGTTTAGTAAACCAAATCCTAGTTGAAAATTGAGTCAAAATACGTTTGTATTTAGGTACACATTTCAGGATGTGGAGTTACTACGACGTGCTCTGACGCATGCATCATACTCAGGAGAGAACAACAGAGCTTTGAGCATTTTGGGGGAGAAGGTAATTGAAGGTTCGGTTTCTCTGCAATTGCTTAGCAAGGACATCGATATATCACCCAAGGATCTCAACCGGGTTATTATGGATCTGTCTTCCAATGTGGTAACATCATGCGTTGCTGACGGAGGGCGCTTAGGTTTGCAGAAGATAATCAGGGCTTCTAGGAAGACCAATTCGTCGGCTCCTGCAGTGGTTTGTGGTGCTTTCCGGGCAATGTTCGGAGCAATTGCGATTGACAAGAGTAGCTTGGACAGTGCGGGGAAGGTATTCTTGACAATTCATGGGAAAGGCATGGAGAAAGCTCTGGCAATGTAAGTATTCAACTGATGTTAATGGTTGTTGATATATTTCTAGTTGGAGGGAACTTTGTGTATTAGTATGTGTTGAAGAGTAGCCACTCTGTTTTAAGCTTCGTATGCGCTGTGTAACTAGTTGACTTTGTAAGACTTAAACTATGTTGTGTATCTAAATCATTTGTGTGCACTGCAAGTGGAATCTTTTTGTTTATAACTGAGATATTCGCGAGGGTTAGTGGTGCATGATACAAAACACTGTGGCTTGAACCCATGATGTGTACCTAACACCACCATTCGTGTTGCGTTCTAACCACTAGACCTAATCTCCGAGGGCCACTGCAATTGGAATATCTTTGAGCAGCAAAACTAGTGTACAGATTGACATGAGTCATCTGGAATGATTGCATGCGCACTGTCTAGCAATCTATTATTCAAACAAAATGTTATTTATCTCACAAAGATCATGCAGGTGTTATACTTGAGCTTTTTAAAGCAGGTATTCTTAAGTGGAAAAAATACATTCTTCTCTGTGTTAATAGTTAGAATGTATTGGAAGCAAATTCCATTGTTCCATATTTGGTAATACCAGCAGTAGTTTGACATGGATTTTATCATGTGATCACAAGATTGGTCTAAGTAAATGAATATCGTCTTTCCTATTAATGTTCCAATTTATCATATTTACTTTTGCTTTTTTCTTACTAATCTGGTCTATCAAAACGTGTGTTGTACCTATGTTTCATTATTTTGATCATTCTTAGATCAGGCTTTTATTACTATGTGAATCACTGAAAATGACTGGGCTCTCTGTGTATAACACGATGAGAAGACTTGACATGCACTACTACTCTATACATACATGTTGCCACTTACACTTGATAAATGTTTTTCAATATGTCCTAGCACTACTCTAGTATCTCTATTCTAACATGAGTTGCCTTGATTTCTAATTCTAAAAAAATCCATTGAGAAGGCTGAGGTAACATGAAAAAATCACAATTATTGTTGAACACATTTCATACTCAAAGGTGTTCTGCTATAGCACTATTTTGTTCCAGCAGATCATGAAGTTTATGGTGACTCGATGGGCAATCATTTCTCTGATAGCAAAATCCGATAGGGATAGCTTGTAACATGTTACTGCTAGTTTATCTGAGTTTGATAGCACTTAATTACCATCTTTGTGGGCAAAGTATGTCTAGGTGCTGAGACTCTTGGTAGGAGCTTTTGCTAGCTTGGGTAAGTATATAAATGTTTCGTTTCAGGACTTAATCACCGACAGCTTAAACATGCCTTTGTGTGCGAGAAAAGATCAATCAAAATTCAGATTTGTGCTTTATGTCAAGAAACATAAGTCATATCTTTTAGTAATTCTTATGGAGCATTCTTGCGTTTATTTCAGATTTAGTTTTATGTTCCCTTTTTTTTTTCCGAATCTCTGGTAGAAATGACAACTTGTTTTCTCACTATGAATAGGCTATTGGGCACCATGTAACTCATATGTGTATAGCAATTAGGTATATATAAGAAAATGTAGTAGCGCTGGAGTGTCGTCACTTGCAGCGTGGTAGTTACCATCTATTGTAGGTCTTTGTCATCTGTTGGCTGGGTCTGCCTTATAATTGGGTACGACTTGGACCAAAAACTTTCAAGTTGTATCAAAATGTGCAAGAATCTGTGATATTATAAACCTTCTTGCCTTCGAAGTACTTCTTCACTCATGGTTAATTTTATGCACCCACAAGTTGGTAGTATGTGCTGTTTTAGGTGGCTGGTGCCATCTTTTGGTAAAGTTTAAAAGATTGATATCTTTGTCCGTGCTTTTTAATGTCATTGGAATTTGACATCACCTGATGCTTTAGTGCATGTCCATCTCACATTTCTTTGCATGTTTTGGTTTTCTGTCTTTGCTAAGCATGAAAAGCCATCTATAAAATTATCAACACGTTTTTATGTTTTAAAGTTGGGCACTTTCTGTTGTTTGATCTTATCTGTTTGTCATCGTAAACTTGAGCAAACCTTGACTTCATTTGGTCGGGCATCTGATTATATATATATTTTTAAAAAAGTCGGCCATTGATGTCAGCTCTTTTTTTTTGAAAAAAAATTACTTTATAAACGCTATCAAAATCCTAAGATTCACAAAAAAGAAAGAAAACGATGAGCAAGAATATAGGTCCCTTCAGTAGAAAAAGGCGATTATCCACTCAAAAAGTTTCTACAAATGCACTTGACGATTATCCACTCAAAAAGTTTGTACAAATATCCTTGATTCATTGTGTATGATGCCTAATTATTTGTTGGAGACGCGTAACAGAATATTTTGTGGCGCTCAACCCATATTCAATTACAAGCCTGGATATTTGTACAAAAAGCCAGGATTGATATTTTAACAATGGAACGAATTCAACCAACTTTTCTTTCTTCAGAAAAACAAAACATAAGAAGATGAAAAACAAATCGTAATCTTACACGTAGCCATGGCAGATGCTGCCACTTGGTAATGATAAATAATTCAATATTTTTAATGTGGAACATAAATATATATATATATATAAATTAGTACTCCTTCCGTCTCATTTTATGTGATATCATTTTTTTTTTAGTTCGTTCGATAAAGAATGTCACGTTTTCTTATATGATAAGTAAGTATGCAAATATACAATTTTTCTTTTATTCTTGTCGATTTCACTTAATTTTAAAGATAATACTTCAATACATGTATAAAGAGAGAAAAATAAGTTTATTTTTTAATATGATTATTTTTTTAAGAAAAATTTGATAAACATTTAATTATTTCTTAAACTTTGTGTGCGCAATTAAATATTGTCACATAAATGGAACATAGGAAATACCAATTTATCTTTTTTTGTAACTAAAGCCATGGCTGAGTTGTGAGTTGTGACAGCCATTTAGGGTAGCTGTACAATATACCATACTGTACTCAAGTAAAGTCTCTTTTATAAAAAAAGAATATTGAGAGAGCCGGTCATATAACTCCAAAACTGTACTCAAAGTGAGCGGTAAGCCTGTATTATTTTAAACCGGTAATTCCCGGTGCCAGTGACTCCTTAACAGTTACAGCTCTGCAAATGACAGATAGGACAAGTGGATTTGTTTATATATAAAACCCTCAATTCTCTGCCGCTGTATAATATTCCTACATTGGAACGATTAAGCTATGGAGGCACCTGAATTCTCACACACATACACCCAGCCAAGCGAGGAGCTATTCCAGAAGCGGCGCTGTTGTTTTTGCTTTCCGTTGTCGTCAGGAGGAGGTGGTGGCGGCGGCTTGAAATGGTGGCGTAAGGAACAGACTGAAGAAGTGAAAGAAGGTTCTGTTTGGTCTAAAGGGATTAACGCTTTAATGAAGCTACGAGAATGGTCGGAGATTGTAGCAGGACCGAGATGGAAAACTTTTATCCGGCGTTTCAATCGGAACAAAAATGGTACGCAGGGGAAATTCCACTACGATCCTCTCAGTTATGCGTTAAACTTCGACGAAGGTAATAATAACGGAGAGGAGGATGAGTACGGGCTCCGGGATTTCTCGACGCGCTACGCTTCAATTCCGGCATCGGCTAGAGGGTCCTTGGATTTGGGCAGGGATGGCCCTAATTTCGTCTGATTGACCCTTTGAATGCCAATAGCCCACAATGAGTTCAGTGGTGGACAAACTTGTTAGAGCCTACAGAACTGGTCATTTTTCGTTCGTATACTAGTATACAATATTATATTTTAGAATTAGTTTATACATTTCAATTGGCTAATGAGTTGGTCAATTTGTGCATAAATAAAGATATTGAATGATTAATTAGAGGAACAAAGCAACTTCTCTGAACTATTTTATTATTTATTGTTAGAAAATGGTTAAATTTATCCTTGCACTATTTTACATTGAGTAACTATCTTTTTGGTTAAACTTTTACGAGTCTTATCAGTGTATGGTATAACAATTTTGAAATAAAACATAGGATTATTTCGTTATAGTGATGAAATAAAATTATTTCATATACACGGTAAGATAACTTATCTCGAATATGTCCAAACCACATGATAGTCTAATGTTACTCTAGTTGTTAGAACAATTAATTTTTATTCTTGATCCCGAATGAAACTTCAAATTTGAGGGGTAGGTTTGGACCTTTTATTTCTGAAGAATTTAAGCATGTGAGGTCTACTCATTCTACATTGGAACATAAAAAAAAAAAAAAAAAAAAAAAAAGAAGAAATGCAAGATGGATTTTTGATGTTAAGATCAAGAAGAAATTGAGTAATTTCGAAAAGTATGAGATATTTGGATGTTTTAGCTTTATAATTCCTTTTTGGTTTGAAGATAAAGATTTAATGGATGAAAATAGTGATAAAATAAAGAAATATCAAGTGACATGGAATAGACAAGGATAAATTTGGATCTTTTCGCTTTGTTGAGAGATAGAGGTTTAATGGATTAGAAAAAGAGCGGCGTTGATGGAATTATCAAATTTTATAAAGTGGAGATAAACCTCCTTATCCAAAAGAAAAAGAACACAAAGTGGAGATAATCCTTTGGCTTTCTGCTCCTTTTTTTCTTTTTTGGGGTTTGTTTTCTCTACTCTGCTAAGCTGTCGATTAGTATTATTATGTCATGGTCACCATTCTTTTTAATTGAATGAAAGTAGTCAGATCCTGACAAATTCATTCAAAGAAAATAAGGATAAGGAGTTCCTGATAAGATACTATAGTTTTTGGAACCTGGGTAAGTGGTGGCCACTTGGCTGTGACAATTTGCTTCTTTAGGTCATCTCCAAACACTACACTCTGTTACTTTTCAAATATAAGTTTGTTATTTTTTCAGATAACTCCAATTCAATTCTTTATTTTAATTTTTAAAAAGGATTTTCTCTTTCTCTTTAATATTATATTATTATTTCTATTTCATTCTTATTTTCTTATTTCATATAAATCATTTATTTCTTTTTCTCAATGATTTACTTTACATAATTCTCATGTGATAAAACAAAAATTTTATTTAATATGTATTATATTTTATTCTAAATTTTTAAATATCATAAATGACACAAAAATATTATATAATACATAAATTAATGAACAAATTCAAATAAAAGTAAAATACAATTACATAAACATTACATAAACACTCAATTTTTGAAATTATTACGATGCTCCCATAAATACTCTATTAATGCATTACGGAGTACAAATGAGCATTTTTATCCTTAATTTTATTAAGTCTAGCTAAAAATTGTTCAAATCGAATATTTTCATCTACCACATTTCTGTCGTTGCAGTTGGAGCCTCTAAGACATCTTGAATTGGTGCATTAAGATAACGTCTTCAATTATCACGTTGTGCAGTATAATTCATGTAGTCATTATATCATGTAGCACCTTCTTTCTCCAAAAACGTGACGGTCTTGCAATAATTGCAAAACTCCGAATGTACGTTCCACATCTTTTCGACATGATTCTTGTTTCATCACGAATTAATTATTATGTTAAATATTGTATTTTATCTTGTATTTAAATTATTATATTATGTATTGTATTGTTATTTGTATTTAAATTAATTTTTTGATCTTACCATTTTAATTTTGTGTATTCTTTATAAGGAAAATGACAATAAAATAAATTTTTATTATTGGTGAAAATTATTTAAAATATATTATTTGAGTATATATTAGATAATATATTTTTTAAAATAGTATATTACATTTAATAAATATTAGATATTTAATTAATGAAATTATATGTAAAATAATATGTTAATTAAAAAGTAATGAAAATAATAATAAAATGATAAAAAAGTGAAATAGAGAGTGTGGATAGTAGTTTTCCAAATTCGCCTCTCTATAAATGGAGTATAGAGAGTAATATGGAGGTTGGTTGAAGAGGACATTCTCTATTTTACTCTCCAAATATAAAGAATGGAGAGTAAAATAGAATAAAGATGGGTTAGAGATGGTCTTACAAAAAAAGACAAACACTAGCTTCAATTGTTTTCACAGAACCGTTAGAAATGTGCATAAGCTGGTCCAAACATTAGTGCACTAGCTCCCGAATATCTCGAGGAAATTAAGACTAATTTTGTATGAAGACACCAGCCATGGTCAGAAAGCAATAGGTAAGCAATGAGGATTTTATTCACAGTGATCGACAACAGATTGCATACATAGCACTCCTGACAATAGTCTTTTTTAAGTCTTACATGGAACGCACATTTTCTTGGTTAAGGCAGGATCAAACAACAAAGTTGCTTTCATGGTTGAACACTAGGGGGTGGCTTTTCTGGTATTATGCGACTTTATATTCAGCAAAATGTCACCAACTACCCAGGGAAAGCCCAGACAATTAGCACTTTCGTGGCAGTAACTAGGATGGTAAGTAACATGATACCATGCTGAAGCCAATTTCTGATGATCATCCTCCTGGCAGCAATCAGTGAACCACCCTTTGACCTCCTTGTGTAAGCTTTTCGCAGAAACCAAGATTCGATCTTTTAGTTCAAAGTACCTCCTGTTGTCCCGCTGCAGATACACAGACTTCTGGCGCAAATTGCCTGTCAGTATCTCAACCTCTTTCTCTGCTCCATAGTAGTTAAGTAAGCTGTTCATGCTATCCAAGTACATTGCTTTGTGAGTTTTAGCAGTTTCAAGGAAGGCCTCGTAACCTTCGACCAGAAGGTCATGATCATAAGCATCCTGGATAGCTCTATCAGTAGAAAGGTCATCTGAGTTCCTACGAATATAAGACTTGATAACACCACGATAAAGCTTCCCTAGTACCCCTTCAGAAATGTACATGGGTTTGTCCCACCTCTCCATGAAATCGGGGAACTCTCTTGGTTTTAAAAACCTGGGCATCTCAGCTGCAGCTCCAGTTTTTGCAAAGTCCACAGCCATTGAATGAAGGGTTGCTAACTGGAGGCATTTTGAATTCAGAGCTTTATCTGGTTCACGATCTGCATGGACCAAATGTGCAGTAGAGATCGCACCTAGAGTATCGCTAATCATGTAATCAACAAAAAATCTCTGAATTTCCTGCAAAAAACAGGGGAAGAAACAAAAGAGGCATTCAGAAAAAAAGATCTCTTGATTCATGGAAAAAATAGCTCAAGCTACCTCTAGAGTGACTTCATGATCCATTATACGAGGTCTTCTCCCAGTGTAGTCCATGGGTGTCACTGTTTGACGAGGAATGAGACTTTCATCCCAGCATATGTAATAAAGATCTCCATCAAGATCACCACCAGAGCATTCATTTGGATGAGGCCTGCACATGACAATTCAGTACTTATGAGTACTAAAGAACATTTGATTCCCTTTCTGCTCAAATATTATATATGGAACATTTCAACTCTACCTTTCTCCTTTCTGAGGAAAAATAATGCAATCCACCCAGGTCTTCTCCTCTAATGTCACCTCATAGACAGCCTCAAGTACTCTTACATCTCCAGGATGAAGACAAGGATTTTTTGTGACTACAACCTTACCTCTTACTACTGCAGTTGTTTCATCCACCTTCTGGAAGAAATTTTGCTGACCATTTTGTAGCTCAGCCTTAGTCATGGTTATTCGTACATAAACCTGTCCATACTTCAATATACCTGTTTCATCTAGGCATCCTACTAGAATTCGACCTTTTGGAATGAATATACGACACCTACTTCTTAGGTCTGAAATCTGATTCTCAAAATGTGATTGAAGCATCATCGAGAGATAAGGCTCCTGATTGGGTGCGTATCCTTGGAGCAGCATCCTCATTAAGATTTTTTTTACTTCACCACCACCCATGCTCTCCAAAACATCTAAAGCTGCTTCATTAGTGGTCAACATCTTCCCCAGAAGACACAGATGATTATCTAGCAGGTCTTCAAAAGCTTTATCCTCAACTCCCAAAGTAGATAAAAGGATAACAATCTCCCGATTCAGATAGCAAGGCATGGCATCACTCCACTTGGTAATATTAAGCATCCTGTTCTTTGATTCAAATTTGAGCATACTGCCACGAAGAGATAGCTTTCGAAAGGAATTGCGGTCAACAGCTATCACACCTTTATAACCACCATATCTAATTTGAAATGCTGATGGGGTATGATTCAATCCACATTTCTGAGCAACTTGTCGGGCAAAAGCTTGGGAAATCTTTCCAATACCATCTGAGAAGCAATAACTAACACCATCAGAGGTTACTTCAATATCAGGAAGAATCTCAACATGCTGCAATTGAACCTCCATTGTTTGAACGGAGGTGCTAAACAATTGACCCATCCTTGCAGCACATTTCGAGATACTACGGATCTTGTTGAAGCACCCCATCCACTCTCTGATATCTTCTGCCTTGACATATTCATTAGAAGCAAACATCCAAACTGAATTTGAGCGTAGCTGACTGGCCGAAAATGCCAGGAAAAAGAATCTTTTAGTTCCAATAACAATTCCTTCTCGAAGAATAGACAAAATCCGATGATAGATTTTAGTTCTATAAGGCTTTGCAAAGATACCTTGTTCAACACTCATAGAAACAGCATTAGGAAAAAGTTTACCCCAATCCTCCTCCACAAAAGTTACTCGCAAGAAATCAGAAGCATGTGATGCAAAGTTCTTTACAATGTAATTGGAGGTTTCAAGCTCTGGACCCAGGCAGTAAATCTTTGATGGTGTTACCAAGACTCTGTGAACACTCATCATGCTCTGATTCACTAACCTGCTGTAGGATGATGAAGGCTGGTTCTTATCGTTTTTACCCAAAACATGCAAGCGTGTCTTGATGAATAACAAAGGGTCGAAACAGATTGACTGCAACTTATGCATTTTCTGAAGGATCATATTTGCAGTGTCCAATTCTAATTTGCTGAGAACTTCGATGAGATTTGGATTAATAGCACCAAGACTAATTTTTTGAGTCTGTACGAGGGAGTTAAGCTGGAAAAGGATCTCGTAAGGTAGCTTCAGATCTGATGGGATCCTCAGAAGGGGAACAAATTCAGAACCAGAATAAATATCTCCTACTTTATCCAGATCAAGATCTATCACATCCTGGTTGCAACATGGCAAACTAGAAAGCAAATCTGAACTTAACCATCCGTCTTCAGTTTCCCAGCAAAGAGAGGATGAACATCCAATAGACTTTATGTTGGAAAAATCAGTTGTGCGAATCCAAAGAAACTCACAATCTTCCTTGCAGATATGATACCTGTCAGCACTGAACTTGGAAGCAACAGCAGGTCCAGAAACTCTTTGGTATAGCTTTGGTGCATGTTTTAGCTGAACGCAAAAAAAACTCACTCAAATGAAAAAGAACACCTTTGTTTGTTTCTTTTTTCTAATAGATATTTATAGAAGATTGTAAATTTGACTCTAACCAAACAAGATATATTACATCCTGGAAGGACATAAATGGTCCATCTTTTCGAGAAAAAAGGTATGAATTCCCCACAAACAGTTTTTGCCTCAGAAATAAAGGTTAAGGGATAGAAAAATCTCACAAATGCCAAAATTTTATTTCAGCATAATGTTACTCCATTTACCTTAAGAGGATTTTCACTTCTTTCCGAATTTTTGTCTCTTTTCAAGGTCATATCATAGGAATATCTTTTTATAAAGTAATCACTCGTGAAAGAATGTTATCTATCGTTGTTTGTTATTGCATGTATCACATAAATCAATACAAAAAACAGTTATCCGTTTGTTCTAATGAGTAGTGGAAGAAATCAAACTCAGACTTCTTTACAAGTCAGAGACTAGTCAATGCATAATAAAAGTGTTCTTAGACCATGCACAATCCCCTCTAATTTAACCTGCTATGGAAATGGCCTTATTAGCCCCAAAGTTATTGTCAAGACTTCTACTGATCCTTCCCTAGCTTTTCAATTTTTAAACAGAGGCTTTTACAGATTCGGAATCATCCTGTTCATTAATCAAAACTGTGCAGACTTTTGGTACTTGACAGGATCATCTAACAACTCTGAAACCATGCAAACTGTGTAAACTGTATAATCGGTAAACAAGTTTCATAAAATATCAGAAGAAAACTGATTCCCTCAATTCACCACAGCACGAAAGTGCTGAACAGCACAGGTTCCTCTTCCTTTTTCTTTTGATAAGGAGTAGTGATTCCTCCTTCGAAGTTTTACCTCTGACTTTCTGTATAATATCCTTTTTTTTAACTTGCACTATATAATATCCTTGACGTTTCAATGTAACTAAAAGTCCAAAATTGTCCTACCAACTTCTTTCTATAGTGAAAGTGAAACACACTACAACATAATATGCATGTATTCACAGAACAAGCATAGATTACATTTCCCCAAAAATTATGCAGCTCACAATCTGCATGGATTTTGCAGCTTATTTTAACTTATGAATGACTTTTCATTGCATAGACAACCAAGGATGTCCTTCTCCTTCGAATTGGAGATTTACCAAAATGAAAATGTGCAACTGCAACTGATGATGAATTTTTTTTTTTATGAGGTACAACTCTGTAAAGTTTATCCTTGCATCCTTACTAAAGCATATAATACGCTTTGGGGTTACTTGATACAAATTACAATAGGAACTGAAAGTAGGAGGTTTTGACTAATGTTCAGCTAGCAGAAGTGCAAGTAGGGGTTCATTAAGTAAACTCAGTTGGTTATAGGTCTAGGAAGTCTTAACACATCCGTTCCGAAATAGTTTTACATTAGAAGTTATATTAAGCATTAATCTAGTTCATCCTCTTTCCATTGAGACTCATCCCTGTGAATTAGTGACTCTGTGAGTTCAGCTGAGCATGCTTTCGAAATAGTGCTACTTGCCTATTTATTCTTACTTATATCATTGAAAATCAATTTGCAGAGCTATAAACAGCTCTTACCCTTAGTTTCTACAGTTGAGCTTTTACTCTACTATTTATATTTCTTCTTCAACCCTTGAGATTGTATCACTATTATATGAAGCCTAAACGCTTGTACACACACAACTAACAACATATTCCAAGCCCTAAATGTAAAAATAACTAAAAATTTAAAGATGGGTAGCAGAAAAATCGAACCTTCAAAAGAAGTGCAGATTTTTGGTTTTCCAAAGAGCACAGAGTACCCTCGGTAACATCGCCAAACTGTACTTCCAACCTATAACACTCCTCTGCATGACTAACCCAGAACTCAAGACACTTCCTTTCCGGCATGATCAATGTTTTCACATCTTCCCAAGTCTCCAAAACCTGCATAACATCTTTCTTGACCAGTAACCCAGTATGCAAGATTCCGGCCTGGAATCTGCACTTAGGTTCAACGGGCCTTGTAATGATATCATCGAAAGACGAGACCAGTGAGAGTTGGTGCCCTTTAAAGAGAAGATTCCCTTGCTCCGATAGTGATAAACAGTGTAATTTGTCTTGCAATGTTTCGAATTGAACTCTACCATGGCCTCTCGATTTCCAATTCTTATGCTCAGAGAAAATATCACAGGCAAAGACTGATCCTTTGCCGATTAAAGAGTCGAAGAAGTTGAAAAGATCTTTAGCTATAGCAGACTGAGGTATATTTGAGACCCTCACAGTTGCTGTAGCTCTCTTCTCAACACCCATGAATTGCTCAAATGATGAATTGGAAAGCTTAATGCGGCTTTTACTGCTCTTTTCTTGCTAGTGCGTGCCCCAATATTCTTTTCTCCGCCCCATGTCTATATCCGAGTAGGAACCGGGACTTTGAACCTAGGCTGCTTATCGGACGGATAATTTTATTTAACGGATTTATTAGTTATTAATTTTAAAATATGTTAATTGTTTAGCTAATTATTTTGATATTAATTTATTTTGTAACGGATTAACAATTATCTGACATTTCCTATTAGTAAAGCACGTACTTTTTACAAGGCTTGTTGAGCTTCTTCATATGACAAACATTATAAAAATAGTTCGTTAAATTATCGTCGATCGAAAACATCATAAATAGTATACTTTCCTATTACGAGACATTATTTATTTGTAAAGCATGTACTTTTTATAAGGTTTGTTGAGCTTCTTCATGTGACAGACATGATAAAAATAGTCTATTAAAATATCGTCGATCGAAGACATCGTAAATAGTATACAATTTAAAAACCCTAATAAATTTAAGTCTTTTTGGCCAGAAAAATTTGGCCAGAATGGTAAAATGATATGTTCACACTATAATCTAGTTTACTTTTAGACATTTTTGCCCTTTAACTTAAATATTAAATGTATTATTTAATTATGTTTTCAATACATTGAAAATGATTAGTGAGATTAATTATTGATCATTTCTTAATTAAACATGGGAAAAGAACCAAAAAATTCACCAAAAAAAAACATAATCCTCCTTTTTACTTATTCTTTTTAGTTTATTTTTTTTCATTTCTTATTCCTTAATGATAAGAAAAATTTAAAAGTATAAAACAGAATTAAGGTTAAATTATCTATTTTAATTTAAAAAATTTAATCGCAAAAAGATAATTTATATCTAAATTAAAATATTAAGATATAAAAATATGAAATTAGCCGAGTTGGCTAAAGAGTTACTCTTATTTATTCAAAGGAGTTATTGTTATACACCGATTTTCTAGAAAAAAAATTAATGATAAAAATATATTTTATCCAATTATACTCAAAATTATGTGAGCGAAATAAGAAGAAAACTAAAATTATCATCATGTTTCCTCTATTATGTGATTATCTTCATATTTTCGATAACATATGAATCATGTCATACACAAAAAAGACTCATTAAAAATAATTTTTATTTATTATTTCACTACTAGAGACATATACAAAAAAAATTATAAATTTTTGGATGGTGCCTCATTAAAAAATTTTAATAACATAAAAAGGATATAGAGAGTTTTTTATGATTTCAAAATAAACTTTATAAAAAAAATTGAAAGAAAAACATCTTTATAGTTCTCCGATGACAATGACAATACAAATTTAACATGAACTAGATTTAAGTTTCATCACATATATATTTTTCTTTAGTAAAATTATTTGTTATTTTATTAAAAATGTTTGCTATTAAATGATCTGCAAAAATATTAATTATACATAGTTGTAGTCACAATATTATTTTTTTCTTTCAAATTAATATTTGTTTTGAACGGATTAATATTTTTTAAAATTAAGTAATTTTATTGTATTTATTATATAAATAAATTTAAATTACCTATTTAAATTAAATTTTAAATACTTTTTTATATATATATAATATAAAATAATTCAATAATAACAATCAAAAATCAAAACACTTTAGAATTGATAAACATCAACACATTAAAGAAATACTAAAAATCATACGGTTTATAAGTGTCGATCCTATTTTAACAACAACCCAAGATAACTACACATTAATGTTGAAAAATTACATATTTAAAGTTTATGTTTGGTTATTATGTTTTAAAAAATTAAACTACATATTTACAACAACATGTTTAAAAATTAAACTACATATTTAAAAATTTTAAATTACATAATTGATTACTATGTTTTAAGAAAATTAAATTATGAATTTTATAATGTGTCTATCAACTCGAAAGTGTTTTGAGATTTGATTGTCGTTATTGAAATATAAAAATTCTAGATAAATGAAAATAATTTTTAAAACATATATATCCTAGTTATGTTATAATTTACTTATACATGTTAAACATATTGTAAATTAATATATACATAAAATACATCTATTTTAAAGTATTATAAATGATAAGTAGGTATTGAGTGATCTTTTATTCATTTGTTTTGAAATATCCACTTAATTAATACTATTCGAATAACTGGATTATTTATTCATTGTTAAAATTTGTGAAATAATTTCACCATTTTCTATATATGTTAATTCTTGTACGGAATGATTATAATATAAAAAAAATAATGTGTTATTTATGACATAGTTTTGAATATCTTATCATCAATTATTTTTAAAAATATCGAAATTTCAATATAATTTTTCTCTCAAAATATGTCCATTATATAGACTTATCTATTTAGTTGATTATATTTAAAGAAGAATTTAATTAATTTTTTTAATCTATGCTTAATTACTATATTTTACAATTTTTTTATTACAAAATAATTAAGTATAATCTTTAGTAGATAAGATAGTCATTTGTAGTTATTATTAATGAGAAATTTAATTGTCTTTTTCCAATAAAGAGATTTATTTTAAGCGAAAAAATAATTTTTCAAAGTTGAAACCTTAGGATCATAATTGAGTTTGGAGGAGGGGTATATGTAGAACATAATTTGCTATATAATGAAAAAAATATAAATGTATAAAAATAAAATTACAAAAATATATTTTTAATTAAAGTGTACATTTTTTAATTAATTAAACAATACTTATTTTTAAAGATAAAATACACATACAAAAAAAAAAAAAAATCATTTTCATTGGCAGCCAAATAGTTAATATTTAGTAGTCCAAGGAGTTTGGGAAATAGACAAAAATTAATTTTGTTTGGAGAGAAAAGTATTGAGGAAATAAATGTAAAACTTAAAATAAGGTTATTTTAGTCTTTTTACATTTCTGGCCAAATTCTGGCCAAAATTTTCTGGCCATTTAGCATTACCCGAGCTTCTTCATGTGACAGACATGATAAAAATAGTCTATTAAAATATCGTCGATCGAAGACATCGTAAATAGTATACAATTTAAAAACCCTAATAAATTTAAGTGGTGTATGAGATTAGCAATCAAGCTTGAGACTTGAGTAATTGAGTAGCTTAATTCCAAAACAGAGAGCGAGATTGAACAAGAAGGGTGTAAGAATAATATTACTATTAGAGTTAATAGTTATGATAGTAATATAATAATAAATACAATAGAAAATTAAATGTGTTTTGAGTTTTCAATGTAGGGCTAACAATATATAATTATATATCATGGTAAAATATTAAATGTGATTTTAGCCCTTTAGGGTAGTTTATATATCTATAGTAAAGTGTAAGTATGATAATTTTTAGAGGCTAAATTGTTTACCTAATAAAAAATTTGAGTAATCTGTTCCAGCATCGATAAATCATTAATTATAAAATTTTAATCATTCATCATTTGTTTATCTAATAATAATAATAATAATAAGCTAATTTTATTGTTGATTTATCGGTTACAACTTGATTTTGCTATTCGGGAAAACAGAGCTCAGACTTAAAGTATCGCTACCATGCTTTTATTGAATTATGCTTCCTACTAAAGCACTTAAGGGCGGGATTTTCGCACTAAGATATAGAATGTTAAAAGTACGCATAGAAGCACTAATGCTAAAAGCTGGTGCATGCATAACTTTTTCTACTATGGAATTCTGCGAATGAAAGCGCGGACTAGCGGATGTCTGCTAGGCGGCTAGGAAGGCCCGCTATATCAATAGCACGCCGAGGAGTCTTCATCTTGGCATCCATCGCTGCTCGCCTAGAAGAGCAACTCGCTCTGAATCAGATCAATTTGGTGTTTAGTTGAGCTCGGCAAGGAAAAAAAGAAGAGAAGGAGAAGAGAAAGTATGACTAAAAGGGTATGAAATATGAAAATAGACAAGACTCACCTCCCCATAAACGTCAGTTAATCAGACATATCATATGTCGTTGCTTCCTCCCGTGCCCATGGCCACCCAGCCCGCGTTAGAGGGGAAGATGAGCAAAGAGAGAAAAGAAAGAGTGAAGGGGAGCAACATCTTATTCTCTTTGCGGGAACTTTCGGATCGTAGTACAGATTCTTTTCTAAAAACCCTTCTCTTAATGCTCCTACTTGAACCGTGTACCAAGGTTATTCTATAATTGTAGAGTCTCAAATTTGATACCTCCAATTGAATATGAAAGAGCTTAAAACAAATTCGATAAATAAAAAGTTGTTATGAATTTTGATTTTTTTTTGTCAACTTCAGCTTTAAATATTTCTAAATTCAACTTAATATCGTTCAATTTTTTACTTTGTTCATTTATTTTTACTTCTCATACTTTGAATTGTCACGTCCATTAAAAAATATCCTTTTGTCCATTTTTATTTGTCATGTTACTCTTTTCCAAAGTCAGTTTGACTAATTTTTAAAGTTAAATTAGATTACGTTAATTGATAATAAAAAAAATAGATATTCAAAAATTATACTAAAAATACTATAAATTGCAACTTTTTGCATATCAATATGATGAAAATATACATCGTAAAATATTAGTCAAAGTTCTTATATTTTGACTCTAAAAAAGGAAACCATGACGATTAATTATGGACGAGGGGAGTAATTATTGAGATGAGTATACAATTTAAATAAATCTCAACCATAAATAATCATATAATACACATGGCATGAATCTATAATGCCATTGAACATTACTTGACCTAATTATAGTTGACCGGATCTTTATACCAAATAATATAATACACATGGTATGAATCTATAATACCCTTGTCATCCACCTTTGGGTTCAAAATTGTCCACTTATTTAACGATTTTAAATTTAAATTGTTTAAATATATTTTTAAATACTTGGCGCTCAACTATTGGTTATAGTATAATTTATTAATATCATTTATAAACCAACCCACTACCCACTAATTACTAATTAAACCTCACCCAATTAACAAACCAGTTCTAATATCAAAATCGCCCTAAACACTATTAAAACACGACGAAATTACTGAAAATGACAGTCAAAATTATTCGAGTCTGAATCGAACCCCCATTAAATTTAGGTTGAGCCGCTTATTTAGGAGGACACTTTCAATTGGATTCTATTTCAAATTTGAATTCGAAATTTATGATTAAAGTTAAAGAAGTAGTACACCCTGAATTAATTTATGCACTTTTTAAAACATAATTTATAAATATTTATGATTTATTTTAAAAATTAAAACTTTAATATATTATTTTTAAAAAAAGTTATCTATTAAGTAATATCACATAATTGAGACGAACGAATAATTAAGATGAACATAGTCAGACTTTTATCGATAATTTTTATTTAGACACTTGAATTATAATATGTTTCGATTGAGGATTTGAATGTATGATAATATACTTCTATAGGCATTTTCGCCTTAAATTTTTAGAAACACTCATTGGCATTAGCTTTTCTGTTGTTACATTAATAACGGGGCGAGTTTATTAATTGGGTGGTGTTTAATTAGTAATGAGTGGATAGTGATATCAATAAGTTAAATTATAACAAAATAGTTGAGCACCATATATTTAAAAAAATATTTAAATAGTTCAAATTTAAAATTATTAAATAAGTGATCAATTTTGAACCTAAAGGTGGGTCAGAAAGACATTTTGGACTTAATAGGTAAATGGATGATAGTTTTGTATCATTTGTAATACTTTAAGGGTATTTTAGGCCCTTTTTCGTATATATATTTGCCATGATATGAAATTAGAAAATGTATGTAATGTATAAATATTCTTAAATCTTGTAATTCTCAAAATAGTCTTTCTGTTATAGATTATTACTCCATTGAATATAGTATAAAATTGTATTTGTTTATAAGTTTTACAAAAATGAACAAAATAAAAATACACTGAGAAAGTATTGAATAAATATAAATAAAGTTAAAAGGCATACTGATGAGGTATCTTTAACATGGCAGTAAAGGTGAAACATGACTGCATTAGGCCAAAATCCAAATACCCAAAATGTCATATGGCTCATATGAATGTCATTTGTCACATAGTGTCAAAAAATTAAAAAAATCAGCATATAACTGATAATATATATCATAAATATTCTAAAGGATAATCACCAATTTTAACTTTTACTAGTCAAGAAATGGGCGGTCTTCTAATCAAGATATGGACCCTTGTATATTATCTTCTTCTTTTTATAATCATATATACATCTTATTTATTGTATAGCAAAAGGAAATATAAACTATTGAGAATGATATTTTTTTGAGCGGAACGTGTAAAATAAATTTAAGTGCTTGTCCAATTTTTGAAAGCAATACATGCCAAATGTTGAATGGTCTAAGCATCATTATTGATTATTATTAAAGTAATAAAAATATTATTATTGTTGGTATGAAATAAGTGAAGGAATTGTTCACACTAATCATTTAGGATACTATATCCTAAATGTAAAGTACTTTTTAACATTTTCGAATTAATTGTAGACCAGACACATTGATGAGCAGAAAAAAAGAAGTAAAGTATAATAATATATCAATATTTTCAAAACTTGAAATTATAAGTAGCCTTTTTGCAATAAATTTGTTTTTTTTTAAACCTTTTTAAGAATTTTATTTATTGAATTGAAAATAAAGTTATTATAGCTTCTTGCAATGTAAAGATACTTTTTCCAAAACAACAAAGTAAAGATGGAGAAATAAGTAATACTTACTCCTAAATAAGAAAAAGTTAAAGAGGTAAACTGATATAAGGGTATCTTTCAAATAAGGCAGAAAAGGTATCAATAAAGTTAATGATAGTAGTGAAGCGGTAACTATTTTTTAATTTTTAATTAAAAGTCTTAATTTGAATTTGTCTGGTTACTAGTTTGCTTTTATTAGCTAATAATTTATGATTTATTGATATGCATTACTTTTGATGCGTATTTAAATTTAAAATAAATATAGAATATCAAATAAGAAAAAAAAAAGCAAAAAGCAAAAAAGGTGAAACAAGACCAAATACCCAAAATGCCGTTTGTCTCATATGAAAGTTATTTTGTCAAATAGCAGTGTAGTTGGTCACTCATCATCCTTACACCTCTAATATATCTTCAACTACTAACAATTCAACAAACTGGTGTAAACTTAACCATGGCAGCTCGCAGACTTTCTTCTTTGCTCTCTCGTTCTCTCCACCTTCCTTCTGTTTCTGCTTCTCTAGGTTGCTTCCTCTTTTAATCTGTACTATTTGCAACTTTTTTTTTTCTTCCACTTTTTTAAAGATTGTATCTTTGACGATGATGGTAAAGATAGGTTCTTTAGTGTTGGGTTTGGCCCCGATTATCTCTAAAGGGTAGTTCTTGAGGTAGATGTACTTGTTCAGCAGGGTGAATAACTTTTACTACTTTCTTTAAGAGCATGTTAAGCTTTTATTACTGGGTTCTTGAATTAATTGAAGCATAAAAAGGTCATTTGATGAACTACTACTCTTCTGTTTAGTCATGGTTATGATGAAACTGAAACTAGCTAGTAGTAGGATATTTTACATGTTTTATGCTTGTTCCCAATTTACCATGAAATTTAATGCAACAGAGGCTTGTGGGTACATCTGTTATGAAATTGATGCATAATTATTTCTCCAAATGGGGTAAAACAAAATGATTAGTACAAAAGTTTATGTTTTTTTAATTAACTGAAATTATCAGGAAGAAGCCATGGTGTGGCAAGGCACATCAACAGGTTTAGTACAGCTGCAGCTGTTGAGGAATTAATCACTCCACCTGTCCAAATTAATCACACCAAGCTTCTAATCAATGGACAATTTGTTGATTCTGCATCTGGTAAGTGTTTGGTACTGTTGTTCCATCTTGTATTGCTAAGATACTTAGAACAAAAACTTTGAAAAATTCAAATCATCAGTTTTGTTGTTTGTTTTTTATTACTTACTAGCTATGCTGCTGGAAATTTAACTTGGATTTGTATATATTTTGTAGGAAAAACATTCCCAACTTTGGATCCAAGAACTGGGGAAGTCATTGCAAATGTTGCTGAAGGTGATCTTGAAGATGTTAATCGCGCTGTGGCTGCTGCTCGCAAGGCATTTGATGAGGGACCATGGCCCAAAATGAGTGCTTATGTAAGCTTGATAGCTTTAGCTCTTATCTGTCTTTTGATCAGTCTTTATCTCTTCCACCTCTTTTGCTTTTAGAAGTCCTTTTTGTTTTTGCTTTTGCACCATACCTCCTTATCTCTGTGGGGTTGGTTCTTCAGGAAAGGTCACGGATAATGCTAAAGTTTGCTGATTTGGTGGAGAAACACAATGATGAGATTGCAGCTTTAGAAACATGGGATAATGGCAAGCCATATTTGCAGGCTGCCCAAGCTGAAGTACCTTCTTTTGTGCGATTATTTCGGTATTATGCTGGTAATGATGCATTACAGTCAAGGAATTTAATTACACTTTGCTAGTTATTCATACAGTTTAAGCTTTCGTGTGTATGTATTATGTGTTGGGTTTAGCAAGTGTGAATGAGTAAAGAAAAGAGAGAATATGGAAAGTGAGGGAACTATTTTGAAGGGAAAATGAAAAATAAGTGCAAATGAAAAGTCATTTCTCCTATATCGGCAAAAGAAAGGGAAATTGTTGTACTTATATAAGGAAACACTTCCATTACTTCTTAAAGAGTTAAGAAGAAGATGCCCCGTTGCTCGGCTTCGGATTTGGTGATTGATTGATAAATTTTTTGGACAAAATTTATTTAATCAGTTTTTGTTAAATCAAATAAATCCTGTTAATATTATCTCTTATAAATTTGCGGGTAACGGTAACATTTCGAAAAGTTGTTACTCTTTCCGAAAAGTCGTTACTTTCCGAAAAGCCGTTATTTTTCTAACAGACACATTTTTCCGAAAAGTTGTTATTTTTTCCAAAAGACAAAACTTTCTGGATAAAACGGGTCTGAACAGATTTCTCTGAACAGACACGCTTCTTGCTGAAAAATGGCTATAAAAGGAAGTCAATTTTTCGTTTTTTCAAACACTGAATTCTTTCCTGCTCTGCATAAATTTTTTCTCTCAAACAAATCAAAGTGTCGATCGACTGAGTCTGTGTGACTTGTTACTGTTCTGAAGTTCGCTGAAGTTAAAGAAATTTGAGGTACCGCTATTTCTTTAACAGGATTAATCCGTTTTATCTTTGGAGAAATTAATCCATAACCTCGGGTACAGTGAGGGGATTAAATTTCTTAAGGACACACAGTAATTTCTGTGGACTCGGATTACTTCTTGTATTCTATTTACTTTCTGTTTTATCTTATTCTGTTTCTGTCTTTTTTGGCTAACCTTATAATACAGATTGAATAACAGTATGTACATAACTTTTGAAATTTTGCTTTCTCGAAACAACATAGGTTGGGCGGATAAAATCCATGGTCTAACTGTTCCAGCTGATGGGCCTCACCATGTACAAATTTTACATGAACCAATTGGGGTTGCTGGTCAAATAATTCCATGGAACTTTCCCCTTCTTATGATGGCCTGGAAAGTTGGGCCTGCCTTAGCATGCGGTAACACTATTGTCCTGAAGACTGCAGAGCAAACTCCACTGACTGCTCTTTATGTTGCAAACTTGTTCCATGAGGTTGGTTCATGTACAGTATATTAGATCTGAGGCATAAGTTCTACATTTCTAAGCAATTTCATAGTTGACCTTCACTCCATCTATCTGACATATTGTTTTTGACTTCTAACAGGCTGGTCTTCCTCCAGGTGTTTTAAATATTGTTTCTGGTTTCGGACCTACCGCTGGTGCTGCACTTGCTAGTCATATGGATGTCGACAAGGTCAATGAGAAACTCTTCTCTGTTTGTTCTTGGAGAGGAAAAATAACTTTTCTCTTGTTTTTTGAGTTATTTACCACTTTTTTGCAAGTTACAATAACAATACATATATTTGAATCGTGTGGTGGATGAATTTTACCTAATGAACCTATCCAGTTTGGTGCATCAGTAGCATAGTTTTCACTGTCAGAGCAGCTAGTGCTTCTAAATCATGAAAACTACCATGTTGTGATGACCGACTGACTGTGTTGTAAGCTAATTACAACTTACAATATTATATACTGTTGTTGGATCAGGGTGAATACAACATTTACAGTAATATGCTTATAAGATGAGTTCTAGAGATCTCTGAGTGACTCTGCGGAGACCTATCAATCTGTTTCACTTATGCAAGAAAGAACAATGTATGGTTATAAGGTTGGAATTTTACGCTTGGGATGACGGTGGGATGTCTTGTCATCACTTACACATGATGTCAAATTCAAGCATGACCGGTTTTGCCAACCTTTCCATTCTGTTGGGGTGGGTTTCTCGAACACCAACGATCAAGCAAATAAGCAAGGCAAATATTTTTCTGGTGACGCTGTGTTCATCTAGTCTGAGATGATAAACAGAGAGCTTCATATATGCTGGATTGATGGACATCTGACTTGATTTTTATCTGGATTATATCTAATTCATATTTGATTGATACTTCCACCCCCCTAACATTTTTCCTTTTAATTCTTTCAGCTTGCTTTCACTGGATCAACGGAAACTGGACAAACAGTTCTTCAACTGGCTGCCAAAAGCAATCTGAAACCAGTTACCCTCGAACTAGGAGGAAAATCACCTTTCATTATATGTGAAGATGCTGACATTGATCATGCTGTTGAGCTAGCACATTTTGCACTCTTCTTTAATCAGGTCAGGCAGATTCTTTAAAAAAATAAGTACTCATAATTGAGCACATGATTAAAGTTCTGTGTGACTGTAGGGCCAATGTTGTTGTGCTGGTTCTCGTACATATGTACATGAACGGGTATATGATGAATTTGTAGAGAAGGCAAAGGCACGTGCAATGAGACGTGTAGTTGGCGATCCCTTCAAGAAAGGTGTTGAACAAGGTCCTCAGGTACTCCCTCTCTTCTTGTCCCATTATGCTTGTGTTCTGCTTTCACAAATATAAACTTTCATAGTTTGACATTTCTCTGCATTTTCCGACCTAAAGTTGGGCCCTAAAATGATTTGTAAAGAATCTGTTCTGTTCCCAATTTCATCACACTACCGTGTGGTGTCTGTCTCTCCTCGATCATTAATTGAAAAATAGTCCTCCCAAGAGGCTCTTCTTCTATTTCGTCACATGGCAACTCTATTTGGTAATGAGCTCTTGAAGTACAAGAATCTAAAGTGTCTACCTCCAAGAAATTTTTTCTAAAGTATCTATCTCCGAAGTGACAAAATTTAGTAAATGACTTGGCATGTAACTTGAAGTTTCACGTTCTGAAGTTAATATCATTACAATATACATCATAGATCGACTCGGAGCAATTTAAGAAGATTCTTAGGTACATAAGAGAAGGCCGTGATAGCTCTGCCACCCTTGAATGTGGTGGTGATAGAATTGGCTCCAAAGGCTACTTTATTCAGCCCACAGTGTTCTCAAATGTCAAGGTAAATGCTTGATTTCTTCTTTTCTTAAGTCCTCAAATAATGCTTCTGAAAATCCCTTGAGAAAGTAATTTAACACGATCATTTACACTTGGTTAAATCAGGAGGACATGTCGATAGCACAGGATGAGATTTTTGGTCCAGTTCAATGTGTCTTCAAATTCAAGTAAGTTATGATATGAACCTTTTTCTGCAAAAGAGTTATTTGAAAATTATGCTCCCTTTTGTGGCTGAAAGTTGCTATTAAGCTTCACTCTAAGCACATTTATTAGTGTTTTATTCTGCTCAACTTAAAATTTTTAGTGTCTACTCTACTACTAGGGATTTAACTTTGTTTAAATTTGGTTATTCTGCTCTTGTTCTTCTCTAACTGATGGTATTTGCTGGAAAGTCCGGATCTAATACATGTTTCAAGGACATAATTTTTTTTCTCTTGATGATATGATAAGTTGCAAGGAAAGATGTCATACTAAATGTTGTGTTATCATCAACTCCATTGGCAGGGATATTGGCGAAGTAATAAAGAGAGCAAACAACACTCGCTATGGTCTAGCAGCAGGAGTTTTCACAAAGAACATCGACACAGCTAACACCTTGACCCGAGGATTGAGAGCTGGAACAGTGTGGGTTAACTGCTATGATATATTTGATGCTGGAATTCCTTTTGGAGGGTACAAGATGAGTGGCATGGGCAGGGAAAAGGGTATTTACAGCCTTAACAACTACTTACAAGTGAAGGCTGTTGTTACTCCATTGAAGAATCCAGCTTGGATATAGATATGTCACCCTTGATTTTAAATCATAGTACTACTGTTTTTGTAAAATGATGCAACATGGTTGTTTACATGACATTGTTGTTATCAATCAATAATAAAGTCTTCAGATTGTTCA
The DNA here is from genome assembly GCA_022817965.1 of Solanum lycopersicoides. Classification (NCBI taxonomy): domain Eukaryota; kingdom Viridiplantae; phylum Streptophyta; class Magnoliopsida; order Solanales; family Solanaceae; genus Solanum; species Solanum lycopersicoides. The sequence goes on from CM040620.1 coordinate 77,246,156, forward strand.
TTTGGTGGTTGTCGTGTAGAAAAGAAAAACATTAATTGCCCTCTGAATTAGATGCCAAACGACAAAGAAACTGGTTATGTCCTACTACTACTTCCAGGTGAAAGCTATTGTCAGTCATTTAAAGATCATCTATCTTGATATTGACATGTTTGCAAGTTAGGTAATAAATGTTTTCTTGACTTCTTTGTAGTGTGTCATGTAACGCTACATGTTAAGTCACAAACATGAAAAGATTGTAAGTTCATCCTAAAAATTTTGCGAGAATCTATGAGATGTGTTCAATTCGAGTTAGACTTTATAAGGTGTGTTGAATTTCAATTGGGATTCTTAGACTATTCAACCCTAAATCCTAATTCATGTCTATATAAATGTACTATATTTCCTTGAAAAAATATCTCAAATGTTATGCGAATACATGGAATATTTATAAAGAGATCAAATTCAAATCATCGCGATAGTTGAATAAATATTATGAATAAATCTTAAGAGAGATAAGTATCAAGGTATGAACAAATTTGTACCCACAATCTGAATGAATAAATTTATGTTTTTTTTATATTTTTATAATTTATAATTTATTTTCTGTCAGAATAAATTTTTTTGCAAACACAATATATGACTTCTGTCATATTGTTCCAGTTCATTTATCAGTGATGGAATAGAAGATAGTATAAATGTATAATCGTCGCAATTTTCGTGGTGAGAGAGGTGACCAAATTTTATTTAAAAAGGTCTTGTCCTTGAATAAAGACATAAACAACAATAAAATTTGGAGAGATGATAATTTATGTAGAGCCGCATACATTACCTAATCGTCATATATTATTTGTCCATTTTTATTTGTCATGTTATGCTTTTTGAAAGTTAATTTAATTAATATTCAAAGTTAAATTAGATTACATTAATTCGATATTTTAAATAAAAATTTAGATATTCAAAAATTATATGAAAAATAATGTAAATTGCAATATTTTTGCATATCAATATGATAAAAAAATACATTTTAAAATATTAATCAAAATTCTTGTAATTTGACTTTAAAAATAGAAATCATGACAATTAAAAATGAACGAAAGAAATAGTTATTAGAGATAGCTAGAAAGGTCAAGTAACTCGTAACAAAAAGAAAAACATACACTCAAATGGTTGCTTCAAAGTAAATCAAAACCAAGAACGTTAATGTCACATTAATTATGCATTCAATATCATATACATCACTCCTTTTAATATTCATTTTCTTTTGTATTCACGTCCAATCTTCATTACCTAACTACCACATATATTATAAATTAATACATACCAATGGCGACGTTTTCCGTTAATTAAAAGTGTGATTTAAGTTAATTAGTGAAGTCGGCGAAAATTACGAGATCACGGTTCAAATTAGAATTCGATTAAAGCAAGATATGTTTGATAATTTCTTCCTTCTAAGTAGTAATTATTTCTTTCATACATTTTTTATATATATATTTTAAATTTTCTTAGTAAAAATGACTTTTCAATTACAACAGATACACATAAAAGATATATGTAACATGCAAGCTGATCTGAATAACTACTTAAATATAAATAAATAAATCAGTGTTTATTAGTACGTAATTTTGTTTGATTGACCACCATCCAGTGATGAGAATACAACTTGATATCTGTACTTTTCATGTTTATACAACGATTTAATATATTGTTCTAATAGATACATAAATTAATTAAGGACGTGTTATTACCAAATTATAAAGAGTGATTAAGCGCGTTAGATTAGTCATTTCTTGATTGGTCCACGTTAACTTTTTTCCTATAGTTGTTATCAACCTTAATTTCATACGTTACTACTAATTAATTATTAATTAGAGTTTGAAACCCTATAATTACGTCCCTTTCAGTGGCATCGATCACATTCATGAATTGTAATACTTTGTTAATTCTATCTTCGTTCATTCCTAGGAACTTCCTTAATTTGTTTAATACTAAAATATGTTTAAGATGGATAATTATATGCTAATGCTTTCTCTGATCTGTCAGTTTTATGTTGGTCATGCAACTAAATAATGGATGGAGAAGAAAGAAGCCGTGAGGTTGCTTTTTTTTGACTAATTTTCATATGACTTGACAACTCCAAAATATAATAATTAAAATAATACTCTTCAACTCTATTAAACGAATAAAGTTTTTTTTTGTTGCTAGCAAAATTTGCCAAATCAAACAAAAACATATACGTTTAGGGTGACATTATTTTTCAAGGCTAGAATTGAAACATTTCACGTATTCGTCTAAATTGAGTCCAATCGACATAATTAATTCTATCATTACTATATTCCTGCTAATAAAAATTTCTAGGTGTTGGTTCAATGTAGGCGGTAGACATGAACATATCTTCTCGGCAGATCTAGTAACTTGATATGGATTTATATAAATTCAATAATTTTATTTAGACCTTAATATTTGATTGTACATGAGTACATGACCTCGTCAATCGTTATAGTATTAATTTGATATTATAATAAGAAGTCAAAAACTTTAAATTGTGAATCTCTCTTGTATGCTCTATTTTCTTTCGTGATTTTAGTCTTTTGATAAGGCCTCTGCTCTATAATTTCAAACTTAATTATTGACTTTATACATGTACAATATATTTGAATGGAATTTTTGTTATGTTTTTCAAAAATCAAAAGCCAAAATCCGATTGCTTCGACTTGTTTCTCACTTTCCCCTTAACCCAAGCAACACGTCACCTTCTCTTCCTATCCACGTCAACAGAGTCGGCATAGTGGCCCCCACCATAATTATCTTAACAAGTTATACCCCACATACGATAAAAAATCTCCAACCCCACCCGACCCTACCCTCTTAACGGCCCAAACCCAAGGTCCAAGAAACATCATTACCCAATACCTACATCCCACGTGTACTGTACACGTGTCCCTTATTTTCAAGTACACATTTCACTGTACTTGAATCACTCCAGTCAAATAACAAACAAAATACTCCCTAACGCGTGGGGAATGGTGCCACGTGTTGTTTAGGTCAAGATTTTCTTATAAATTTAACCCAACGGTATCCTTAACCGACTCCATAATTTGTTCAACTTTCTCAAATGAACAAAAACAGAGCTCATTAACACATCAAATTCAACATTAAATTTTTAGTTTTTTCTATCGATGATTCAAAGATTTGATCGGAATGATCGCCGGATTTTGACATTCCCGGCGGTACATCCATGTGAGGGGATATCTCCGGCTACCCTTTTGAATTCTTTGATTACTCTATCTACAAACATATGCAATTTCAAATCGAATTTTTTTGCGACTCAACGGAGGAATGTTCGTGAAATGATTAGGCAAGTGGGGATCCTCTTGATTTTTTTCGAGGAAATCCGGGAACATCTACCTAGTGATAGAGACTCCTCTGTTCTTTGTTTTGCAGAACTACACACAACGTTTCAAAAGACTAAGTTTTTATTAGATGATTGTACACGTGAGGGGGCGAAAACTTGGATGCTTATGAAATCCCACTCTGTAGCGAGTCAATTTCAAGTTTTGGTTAGAACTGTGGCTACTGCACTTGATGTTCTTCCTTTGAATTCTCTTAATGTTTCCAGAGAAATCAAGGAGTTGGTTGTAATGGTGGCTAATCAAGCACAGAGGGCGAAAATGGAGCTCGACCCGGAAGACGAAGAAGCTGTAAAGAGAGTAATTTTGCTCTTGAACCAATTTGAGAATAAATTTCAACCTGACCCCTGTGTAATCAAGAAATTTCTTGATTATCTTGATATCAAGACCTGGGCAGAGTGTCACAAGGAGATTAAATTCTTGGAGGATGTGATTAATATCGAATGCTCGGAGAATTACGAAAGAGAAGTACCTATGTTAAGCAGTTTAGTTGGATTCTTGAGCTATTGCAGAGGAATTCTGTTTGAGGACTCTGTTTATGGGAATACTGATCAATTAGATGGAACATCTAATCTGGAAACTCTGAGTTGCTTGAATCCTGAGGATTTCAGGTGTCCCATTTCTCTGGAACTCATGACGGATCCAGTGACAGTGTCCACGGGGCAGACTTATGATCGCGCTTCGATTCAAAAATGGCTCAAGTCAGGGAACCTCCTCTGTCCCAAAACAGGGGGGACATTACAGAGCACAGAATTAGTACCTAATTCCTCTCTGCGGAACCTCATCCAACAATTCTGTGCTGATAATGGAATATCTATAGCTAAATCAAGGAAGAAGAATCATGATATATCACGGACTATTTTGCCAGGAAATCCAGCAGCTGCGGAAGCAATCAAATTCCTCTCCGAATTTCTGGCGTGCAGGCTGTATTTTGGTTCTGATCAGCAGAAAACCAAGGCTGCTTATGAAACTCGCTTGCTTGCAAAATCAAATATATTCAACCGGTCCGTGTTAATCGAAGTTGCAACAATCCCAGCACTCTTACAAATGCTTACTTCAAATGATCCATTTATGCAAGAGCATTCGATTTCCGCCTTGCTCAAACTATCAAAACATTCCAACGGAAAGAAAGTGATCATGGAAAACAGGGGCCTGAATTCGATTCTTGGAGTTCTCAAGAATGGCCTAAAGCTAGAATCAAAGCAAATTGCAGCTGCGGTGATCTTCTACATCTCTTCACCTCGTGAATACCGCAAGCTAATAAGCGAAAATCCAGAAGTATTTCCAGCTTTAGTGGACTTAATCAAATACGGAACAAGTTGTGGGAAAAAGAATGCCATAGTTGCCATATTCGGTCTATTATTGAGTCACAGAAACCACGAGAGAGCACTTGGTGCAGGAACAGTTCCAGCACTAGTAAATCTCTTAACTTCTTCAGATAAAGTTGAACTAAACACAGACGCACTCGCGGTTCTAGCTACATTAGCCGAAAGAACAGAAGGGTCATTCGCGATTTTAGAAGCTTCAGCATTACCAGTAATCTTGAATCAATTACAGAACACAACATCTCGAGCGGGAAGAGAGTATTGTGTTTCCATTTTATTGTCATTATGTGTCAATAGTGGCGCGGAGGTATTATCCGCTCTGGTAAGAGAAAAGGCGCTTATGCCGCTTCTTTATTCACTTTTAACAGAAGGAACCAGCCAAGCAAAGAAGAGAACTAGGTCTCTTATCAAAATTCTACAGAGATTTTGTGAAACAAGCACTTCTAGGTTAGTGAGTGAAGTTCCACAAGAACAATTTATCAATGTAAGGTGAAAAAGGTCCAAAGATTTAATTTTAGGATACTCCGATTCAGCATGTAAATATACATAGAGTCCTGAATCCTGATAGTGTCTTGTGTCATGTTTAGCTCCTCTTTTTTTTCAGGGCTAAATGCAGTGTAGGTCATTGGATTTGGGAACTTATACTTTGAATAAAATTTGTATACAATTCTTTGTTGTGTGAGATTTTGATCTTTCTTGTAGACATTAAAATTTTGTTGAACTCTACTAGACGTGTTCAATTCTAAATGAGACTCTACAATATGTTGCATATAAATATTTTTTGTGTGCCATAGCAATCACTAGAAAAAGATTGGATACTCAAAATATTTGTGCTGATTTAGGTCAGCTAACTAGGACGCGGTTGATGACATATAAGGTACTTATCGCTCGTTTAGTTGATAAAGAAATGAGTATTGATATATGACCACAAACGCAAAATATCCATCAGTAGTATTTACGTCAACTTTTTATATAAAACCTAATTGTATATTACAATTTGTGTATTTGATAGTTAGAACTAGTACATATACAATATTGTGATTAAATTCCATATATATATGACTATATTGATGTGTATTTATAAATTTTTTATATTTAAATCATTAATTCATATGCATTTACGCATATGCATATTTAGTTTATAACTATATACAAATACAATAGCTAATTATTTATACATATAATTGTATATTTATACAAATACATTTATAATAATTAATTTGTATAAATTGTAATATATATTTAAGTTCATGGTTGTATAGGGAGTTAGATTCATAGGTAAACAGGGATTAAAAAACGCCTCTCACATGTAGAGATCAAGCATAAATAACATAATAGACTTTCTGAAATCAGTTCAAGCACTTTTGTGAATCAACTTATTTTGCTCAGTTAACTATAATGAGACGATGTCATGTCTAAGCATGTATTGTTTAGGTGCTTTATGTTGCGGGAGTTGGTATGTGGTTCTACAAAAGTTATCATTATCCACATACATAAATGACACAAAACTTCGCTTCACAATAAGGAAGCTTGCAATTACATCTGGGCTGAATTGCTCAATTTGCTTGTTTTAAATCATCACATTTATATACTGACAGAGTTATATATATACAAAAAAAATTATACAATCTCTTTCATTTATACATAGTAGAAGACTTTTATACAATTACATATGTATATATACATATATAACTTAAACAATATACAAATCTTACACAACATACAAATCATACAAGTTAATGACAACAAAGCACAACCTTTTTGCCGATACATATGCAATTCATGTATACATATGCCACATATATAAACAATACAATATTCACTAACAGGCATTCGGTTTCATACAATTTGTTGAACAAACAATTCGAATACATACAAAACAACCAAAATTAGTCTATCAAAATTTCAGTGATATACTATACAAATCAATAATATTTTATTTTACCGTTCAAAATATAAAATTTCATTGAAAGAAACGCTTACCTGACGTGTATATTGATCAAGCACAAGTTTTTTCGTTTAATCTCACTTTACTCGTACGAGGAGAACAATTGTTATGGTCTTTGTATCGTTATAAAACTTTTTTCGTGAAAAATATTTGTTTAAAACGATTACTATTAGCTTGAATCATGAGTTTAAGAAAATCTTTCGTTATCATATTTAGGCTTATGTATCAATTTATTAATAAAACAAAATTTGTATAAATTATAAATCAAAAAATGTTATATTCAAATTTAATGCTCCATAACAAAATTAAACTATACCCATAAAGCATAATCAGATATAAACTATAGCTATAATGCATTATTTTTTTAAAACTGTTTGTCATATATGAAATTTTCCCAATTGATAAATATCATTACAATCATGCACATAGACCATAGTAAATTTTAAGCATAATTATTGTTCTATCAATATATATATATATATATATATATATATATATATATATATATATATATATATATATTGTATAGGGAAAATTGTATGTAATAGCAAACTAATAACCTAAAATAAATGGAGTAGCTAGGGTTTGATTTAATTGTACTCCATAGCAAACGTTTGCAAAAAATTGCCAGGCGTCTCTCTCCCAAATATCTCGCTCGCCACTCGCCTCCAATCTCTCCCTCGCTTCCTCACTTTTTATACAAACACAAGTGTATAAAAATTATTTCTAATTGTATAAAGCAGAGGAAATTGTATAAATACATATATTCTTGTTCCCCTCTCTCCCCTCTTCCAGATCTCGCTCGCCACTCTCCCAAATCTCGCTCGTCACCTTCGCCTTTCTCACTTATACAAACAGAAGCGAAATGTATAAATTGCGTTTCTGTTTGTATAAAGCGTGAGAAAATTGTATATACACATGCAAGTACATATATTTTCGTTCTATACACTTATAATTGTACAATAAAAATACTCCCCTGCCCAGTTTTTTTTTTCCTTTCTCTCTTTCTCGTTTTATACAATTTTCAAATTGTATCTAATTTCTCTCTTTCTCGTTTTATACAATTCGATTCAATTGTATATTCCTTGTCAAGTCTCTTTTGTCTTTCTCTCTTTCTCATTTTATACAAATTCAAATTGTATATAATCGTTCTATACACTTATAATAATACAATTCATTTTATACACTTCGTTTTTATACAGTTTCTGCCCAAGTGTCTTTCTCTTTCTCGTTTTATACACTTCGTTTTATACAATTTGCTTCAACTGTATATGTATAGCGAATTATACAGTTTCTATGTTTGCTATGGAGCGCAATTATGCAAACTTTGCTATAGCATACAAATATGAATTTTTTATTTGCTATATGTGAAAGTTGCCCTTTTATATATATATATATATATATATTATATTATATATTATAAATGATGTTCATCAATTATTATTATAACTTCACGAGAAAAAACTATTAATATTTGTACCATTTGCATTCATATTCTTATTAATTTTGCATACTTTTATTTTAAACGTCCAATATCATTATACATACACAACAACACTGTATATAACAATCATAAAAACAAAAGTTTGCTCCGGAAGGGGGTCAAAATACATATAAGCAAAAATACGGGGGATAAAGTGAAAAACATCACATACGGTTACGACGCCGTTCGATCGTTGCCTCCAGTCCCAAGAAAAACCTCGCAGTTGCTTCTATAAAGTTTCCTTTCACTGGAGAAAAATCTAGATTCCAATCAAAACCGAGCAATAAGCAAACAATTTTCCCTCAAATCTCACCAAATCTCCCCAAATCTCTGTAAGTTTGATCTTCTTTGTCCCTTCAGTTTTCAGGTAGAATTTGTGTATACACTCCTCTTCTTCATTGAACAAAGCTAGGGTTTTACCATCCTTATTTTGGTCTTCTGTCGTCAAATATACCTTCTCCAAGTTATTTGTTTGTTTATCGTTTATTATATTTCTTCGTTTTGTAGGAAGTAGCAATGGCGACTGAACAACCAAAGCCAGCGACTAAAGACGTGAAGATGGATCTCTTTGAAGACGATGACGAATTTGAGGAGTTTGCAATTGATCAAGGTAAGTAAGAATATTTCTTCTTTCTTGCTATGAGTGAAAAATAGAATAAAATCAAATTGAAGTACCTGTTTTTTCTATGTTTACATTCTAGAGAGGTGTCACTTGTATTATATAAGTTAGAATTTCTGCAAATATAAGGTATTATTATGTGATAATACCTGCACTTCGTATCAGGAAGGAGGTAAATTGTAGATAAGGTAGAATATCCCTTGCTCTCTGCTTCCAACAAGGCTGTATTGTTGCTGTTGCTTTTGAGTTCCATGTGGTTTATTTTCTATTGTGATATCTCAAAAATGTGTAGTGTAACTTTTGTTGATAAGAGGTGATATTTATGTTTAAAGATTAAACCATCTCCAGTCGAGCCAAATTTATTCTAACTTTGTTATGCTAGTGCATTTATTCCCTTCTAGAAATATGGATTGGGTATATGCAAGTCAAACGAAATCCCAATGTCTCCAGCCCTATTGAATTTGTTCACACATACCTAGTACAATTCTACAAGTGGGGTTTAATGGTCTGTGGTAGTTTGTATGCATACCTTACCCCTACCTTATTGAGTTATATATTTTCATTAGATCCTCAGTTCAAAAGAAATGTTATCGAAGAAGAATTGGAAGAATAATATGACAACAAAATAACAAGATACAAAGCAAACGGGCAACACGTAGTAATACACACCGAAGAATAAGAGACTTCATGGCTCTTGACTACTAAATTACCTCTACCTCTCGCGCTCTATGTGCGACAACACTCGGCTACTTACTAGCCTTATACCTTAAATCTTGACTTCCAAACCTCCCTAGTGAATTAGGTCATGTGTTTTGGGAATTGAACACTTGCATTTTTTCTTTTGAACAGGAATGAGTGAGGAGGAGTGCAAGTATTTTCTTAGGTTGGTCCAGTTGATTTTACTCAGTTGATGAATAGCACATTGATCAAGGCAGTCTGTTCTTAGATTAGCTGTCATATAGACTTCAATACCACAATGATAACAACTATGCCTCAGTCCCGAACAAATGTCATTCAAATTTTGATATATAAAAAGTTGCCTCATTAAATAATGTAGACACAAGACATAATCCTCAAATAATGAAACTTTACTCAATTTTTGTTTATTGTATCTATGTGCAAACCTCCACTACTTGTTTATTCACCCAACTAGAAAGTGAGAAAGCGCATGATATTCATTTGTTCTTACCAATAGCTAACTTTTATCGCCCCACTGTATATATTTATCGATGACCGAGAAATCCGTCTGGAGCCAAGCTATAGGACCAACTGCAGCCTTGGGGATAATGAGTTCGCCCCTATACCCTTCTTCACTTAAGTACATTTGTCTTCTTGAGGAATATCTGCAAATCTTATATAATATGGTGACCCATCATATTCTATACAAACTGTAGTTATTTCTCAAGAAAACAACTCTCCCCATTATTTTCCCAGACTCGTTACATGGAGTTATGGACATTGGTATAGAGAGGTGCGTCTAAAGGTTGGATTCTGTTTTACCTAATCTTAGGCTTCAGGAATATGGATCAATGTTGGAGTGCATGTGCTTAGGTATGACTAATAATATACATATAGGTTGTTGTATTAAATTGAGATGAATTTGAATTAGACAAGTATAAATAAGTTCTTTTGAAGTATTAAATTTTTATTTAATTTGTATATCTCATACAATGTTTAAGCTTTTCAGTTGTACCTATATGTGCGTGTGTGTGTGTTCATATATTGCAAGTAAAAATATGTAACTATTTATAAATCCAAAAATCCAAGCCACCAGTGTGTCTCAGCCATGGCTGTTGTCAACACATGCTTGGTGAGTTGACAAATTGTGGTGCATATCCCACACCCACACTCTAATCTTGTTGGATTAACACATGATCTTAGCAGCTTGCCACCTAAGTAATGTTTGGAGGAGCTGACTTTTAAGGCTTAAAGTTGAAGGGTTCTCCAGATACTGATGGATTTGGGGCCTTCTTGATGATTTATGAGATCAATTTCACCTTTAATGTGCTCGTCTTTTTGTTGTCCTATTAAGATGCTATGGAAGGGTCTCTTCCTAAGCTATCCGAGGATCATTTGCTTGCAAGTGTTCTTTTTATAATGAAGGAATTTTATTTTAAAGAGAACAAAACTATGGATGTGTTGTGGTATATTGGCTAAGACTCCTTTGGTTGGACAATATATTGACAAATGCTTGTGTTTGCTATGAGAAAAAAACTAATGAGGTAATGGAGCTGGAAGGGGAAAGATGTTGTCATTATGGATCAAGTAATTTTGGTCTGTTTTCCTCAAAAGATTTTACACGAAAACTTTTTTAACATTCTCCTTAACACCTATCTCTGAGAAAGCTTGACAATTAATACAATTTCTGATCTGGTCCTTTTTCTTTTTCTTTTTCTTTTTCTTTTCTGTCGTTAATTTTCCTCACAAAGTTTAGCATGGTATGTCATTTTCCAGTGGGTATAATTGAGAGTCAAGTAGCTTATTAAGTTAACAGTCTTTAACCATGTTACTCAGATCCTTCCATGTTGAGTAAACAGTTAGATGAGTTGTAAAATTGACCGTAACATCTTTTAGATATTGGTAGCAATTTGTGGTTATCCTTGAGTCCTGATAACCATGGTGTTTAAACGTTTGTATGGGCGTCTGAATTCTAGAATAGAGTTTTACCTTCTTTTTTGTATCCTTTTGTTTTATTCCTTTGAAAGACAACGTGTCTTATGTTCTCCTTTTCCAGTTGATGTATTTGTTGGAAAATCTGTATCCTGATAGGACTCTAGGACAACTTTGCTGTTATTTTTCTGCCGAATCTTTGTTTAACATCTGGTCATGATTTTCATATTTATAATATAATTCAGAGTGGGAGGACAAAGAGAAAGGCAAAGAAGTAACTCAACAATGGGAAGATGATTGGGATGATGATGATGTGAACGATGACTTCTCTCTGCAGCTCAGAAAGGAATTGGAAATCAACATTGAGAAGAAATGAGCTACATTTGCACATGAATTCGTTTTCTTCTCAACGTTGGACCATGTTATTCCTATTGTGGGTTCAGATGTTTCCCTATGTTTGTACTCCTCCTTATCTCACTGATAAAACTTAGTTTTCACCTTTTTTGTTGACATATGAGACTTGTGGCACACAAACTTGAATTTTAGTTACCTGTGCTCTTAGTTTGAGCAGAAAAATTTGAGTGGTGTTTCTTCTACCTTTCAAGTTTGATTGGTTTTCCATTATAGGAGAATGTATTTATTCTATCTATTCGTCGGGGGATTTGGTTTGGAGAGGGTTGAAAGCCAACATTTTACACTGAGCAGTGGTTGAGCCAACAACTTCCACCTGTCATAAGTATGTTAATGCCTTTGCCCATAGTTGAAGGAGTTCCCTGAAAGGATTCCATTCATATTGTTTGTGATGTGCAATGCTGTATTATAGATGCAGCAAAAAAAAAATAAAAAAATATTGGCCAGTGTAGACGTAGCCAAAAACTTATTTAGTGGCAAATAATCACTGGCCAGTGTAGCCAGCGTCATTGGAGCCCCTATGAGACGTTACCATTTCTTATAAGAGAATGATCAAAGCAAACGGGGAAAGGATATAAACGTACCCAAATAAGTAGGGGGGAGCTATAGTATTAGCTATCGGTTTAAACTAACTCAATATTTTTTAATAAATCATTACTTTTGTATTATGAAATTTACTAAATGCATATAAATATTAAAATTAACTCCAGAATTCATAAAATTTAAATTTTCACCATCACTATGCTAATAAGTTGATAATTTAAAGTTTTCTGGCACAGGCATCATCAATAAGGAGGTCTAATGTGGACCAAGATGAGCCACCTTCTTTCATAGCTTCCTCTGCATTTTCTCCCAATTCCTTCACTTTCCCTTTTCACCTTCCATTAACTCTCACCATTTTCTCAACTTCTTCAGCTTCCACAAATCCCCTTACTGTTGGTGATCATGCCACGGCTCTTCTCAATGGAAATACTTTGCTCTATCATAAAGTCGACGGCTGGACCTTTTGGCTCAATGTCTCCAAACGGAGGTTGAAAATCATTTCTTGTGAACTTCAACCATGGGAAACTTGAAAACGTAAAAGACTCGTCTGCTGATATTGTTTCAGCATGAGGACGTTTTATCCCAATAAGTTGACATATAGTGGTGGCGAAAACACTCATACCATAGAAGAAGTACCTCGGGATACCAAATTTTTCGGCTGACTCTTGAGTCCATCCAAGAAATCCATCAGATATCACACATGTAGGCGGATGTTGCAAAGCTGATAGAGCCTGCTCAAAGAGCGGCTGCATCAGCTTTGTAGCATTAATGAATGCACCAAAATAGGACATGGAAGGAAGTTTTTCACTATTTTCAACACCAGGAGGGATGCCTAGTATGGCTTTAGGAAATGGGAGTTCGATAAGGGAGATAGATACATCTTGTAGAAAATCGCGAATGGAGGGGGCGTTAAGCGGGGTGGTGAATATGGTTATGGCAATGGAACGGTGGCGTAAAAGAGTGGCGAGGTGAAGGAGAGGGATGGTGTGACCATGAGACATGAAAGGAAATATCACAAAGTGTGGTGATGCAACTGTGTCCATATTATTATTATTTTCCGCTACGAATGAAAATGGATTTGATTGATATCTAAGCAATGGGAACGGAGTGGTGTTAAATATAATATGAGATTAACTAATATCCACCGACGGTGGACAATTACTTATCCACCCTTGTCCAGTTTTACTTATCCACATAATTTTATTTTGATTAAACATATAGACGACAATATTCTTCGCTTTGTACCGTATGAAACAGTCGAGGATATTACTTTACTGTTATTATTTATTGATTGTGTCCATTTCTGGTGACTTTGTTGGCTCTTATTGATCAAGTGGTAATGTGGCAGTATTCAAGTCTCCCTTCAAATTTTCAAATAAGTCTGCTGATATTGACTCAAATATAGCAATATAAAATACTTAGTATTCTTAGGAAAAGAAAAAAACAAACAGAAAAACAAAATTAATACCATAAGATTTTGACCTTACACGCCGCACCCATTAATGGGAGATTTAATTTCCCTTTATTGTAGGAGAAAGACTTATACAAAAGGTGCCCACCTATTCTTGTAGCACAATCAACTATACCATATACTATTGATTGGGTATAGAGTCACATTTGTATGAGACTGCTGAGATTTTTTTGAACGAATTCAAATTTCGTCGGGTTGCAATGTGAAACACATCAATATGCTCAAAGGCTTTAAACATCAATAGGGCTACATTATCCATCACTAACAAGCAGGACGGAGCTACTATCAGAAAATTCATTATAGAATTCAGTAACTTAAAACGAACTATGATTTTGATGGCAAATTAATAGTAATCCATCAACTTGAAATTGATTTTAAAGTTTTGGGGCGCAGGCATCATCAATAAAGAGGCCTAAAGTGGACCAAGATGAGCCGCCTTCATTCATAGCTTCCTCTGCATTTTTTCCCAATTCCTTCACTTTCTTCCTCACCATTTCTCCCTTTTCACCTTCCATTAACTCTCTCACCATTTTCTCGACTTCTTCAGCTTCCACAAAACCCCTCACTGATCCATTTCTCGGCATAATCCTCAATCCCACCCCAATTTCCTCCGTCACCATTCTTGCATTTAAGTGCTGTTCAGCCATAAATGGTAAAGCCAAAATAGGCACTTTAGCACATATACTCTCCAAAACAGAGTTCCATCCACAATGACTCAAAAACCCTTTAATGCTTTTGTGATTCAACACCGCATTCTGATCAACCCATTCTTTAACTATCAATGCTCTGTTTTTTACTCTGTTTTCAAATCCCTGTAAATGCTCCATAGCATTTTGTCTTGTCACCCATATGAAACATGTGTTGGATGATTCTAGACCCTTTGCGATTTCTTGTATTTGTTCAGCGGAAACTTGTGCTTGAGTACCAAATGCTACATACAAAACAGGCTGTTTTTCTGTCAATTTATTATTGAGCCATTGCATCCATATTTCGTCGGTTTGTGAGAGTGTTGCTGTCATGGCCCGCTTGGCTAGGCAAAGAGGTCCAACACACCATGATTTTGGCCCGAGATGTTTGTTGAAATAGTCTGCAAATTTTGGTTCTAGTTTGTAAAAGCTGTTGGTTATCATGCCACTGCTCTTTGAAAAGGAAATACCTGTTCAACAAAAATTCAATCTCGATTCATGTGACATATTTTTTGAATCTGTTGGTAACCTTTCAATATTTCGAAAAATCTAAATTTTATCCGTGATGTAAATTATAACCACATAAATATTTAATAATCATCAGGTCAAACACTTTATATCTACTTATTTTGAATCATTCTTTTTGTGAGAAGTACTTTTGTCAAAGTAATTTGTGCATGATCAAAATTTTAAGAGTGCGTCGAAAGTAAAGCTAGTATTATTTTTAGCTTCTAAACCTCAAAGTTAATACTTACTCAAGAATATTTACTCCTGTTTCCTTTTCTAAAATCTTAGTCAAACACTTCAACTCCCTAAAATAAATAAAAGAAATTATAAAAATATTATTACTTTTTTGAAACAGAAGGATCCTAAGAGTAGTGTATATCTCTCTCTAATTACTTTGAATTTTGATGAGTGAATCACCAAAATTTCTGCATATATAAATGTATGCATCTTGGAATACGCAAAACGTATATTTTCACGTGTTTGCCCATCTCCAATGAACATATGAAAAAGGGTCAGGCAGGGCGTATATTAAAACAATAAAATAAACATAAAATGTTAAAATATTATATTTCTCTCGTTTCAAAATAATGACCTATTTCCTTTTAGTTTATTTCAAAAAGATTGATCCTTTTCATTTTTTAGCAATAATTTAATTTTAACTTTTCACGTGGCATGTTTAAAATCACAAGATTAAATGTATTTTGGTACATTTGACATAACTTTAATTTAGAACCATTAGATTAAAAGTCTTCATTCATTTTTCCGTTTCAAGTCAAATTAGGTTATCCTTTTTGAAACGAAGGGAAGTAAATTATTATGAGCAAAAATACTAACCTTGCTCCATCATAAAGTCCACAGCTAGACCTTTTGGCTCAAGGTCTCCAAATGGAGGTTCAAAATCATTTCTTGTGAACTTTAACCATGGAAAACTCGAAAACTTAAAACTCTCGTCTAGTGAAATAGTTTCCGCATGAGGACGTTCCATGCCAAGAAGTTGATACATAGTGGTGGCGAAAACACTCATACCAAAGAATAAGTACCTTGGTATACCCATTTTTTGGGCGGCCTGTTGAGTCCACCCAAGAAACGCGTCAGATATAATACATGTAGGTGGCTTTTGCAAAGCTGATAGAGCCTGCTCAAAGAGCGGCTGCATCAGCTTTGTAGCTCTAGCGAATGGATAGAAATAGGACATACAAGGAAGTTTTTCAGTATTTTCAACATTAGTAGGGATGTCATGTACGTCTTTAGGAAAAGGGAGTTCGATAACAGATATCGATGCGTCTTGTAGAAAATCGCGGATAGAGGGGGCGTTAACCGGGGTGGTGAAGATGGTGACGGTGATGAAACGGTGGCGTAAAAGGTTGGCAAGGTGGAGGAGAGGGATGGTGTGACCATGAGACATGAAAGGAAATATGATAAAGTGTGGTGATGAAACTGTGCCCATTTTCTATTTGTTTTATTTTATTTGGCTGAATGAAATGGATTTGATTGATATCTAAGCAAAAGGGGTGATGTTAAATATATATAGAATAGCAATCACGTGGTTTGGACGATAGGCGTATAGCTTAGTTCTCTATTTGAATTCAATATATCTAAAATTTAATGAGCGATAATTATAAATTTATTGAAATTTGACTAAAGCCCATTTGGATAAGCTTAAAAAAAGCAGCTTTTAAAAAGTACTTTTGAAAGTGCTGAAACTTATTTTTAAAATAAGCAGTTATGCGTTTGGATAAAAGTGCTGAAGTTAAAAAAAAAGTTGTTGATGTGTTTGGCAAATAAGTGCTGATAAACAACCTTTTTAATCAAAATATCTCAAATACCCTTAAAAGTTGTTAACATGATAAAAGTCGATTAATTTAATAATAATAAAAATAATAATAACAAATGATAATAATAATAATAATAAAATAATATGAAAAGAATAATAATAATAATAATATATAATATATAATAATAATAATAATATATAAAAATAATAAAGAATAATAAAATAAGTAATAATATATAATATATAATAATAATAAAGAATAATAAAATAATAATAATAATAATATATATTAATAATAATAAAGAATAATAAAATAAATAATAATAATAATAAAAATAATAATAATAAAATAAAAAGATATTAATAATAATATATAATAATAAAAACAATAATAATAATAATAATAATAATAAATAAAATAATAATAATAATAATAATAATAATAAATAATAATAACATAAATAATTAGTATATAAAATATTAATAATAATAATAATATATAATAATAATAATAAATAATAATAATAATAAAATAATATGAAAATAATAATAATAATAATATATAATAATAATAATAATAATAAACAATAATAAAATAAATTATAATAATAATAAAATATTAATAATACTAATAATACTAATAATATATAATAATAATATTATTATTAATAATAATATAATAATAATAATAATAAAGAGTAATAAAATAAATAATAATAAAATAATAAAATATTAATATACTAATAATTATAATAATAATAATAATAAAAATAAAAGAAATAAGGACAAAAAGGTAAAAATTTGGTCAACTTAAAAGAGCTTATAAGCTAAAAAAATAAAAGCACCCCTACCCCAGCTTTTAACTTTTGGCTTAAAATAAATTTTTTTAACTTAAAATAAGTTATTTTAAGAATTGCCAAATAACTAAATAAGTCAAAAATTAGCTTTTAAATCAGTTTGACCAGCTTTTAAGCTGAGCCAAACAGGCTCTAACAATAGTATAGGGGCGGATTTAGAGGATAGGGATGAGGTTCTTAGTTACATAAAATCAACATGGTATTTAATTCGTTTTTCTAAATTAGCTCTTACACATTATGTTTTTCGAAAAAGGGAAAAACTCATAAATAAATTTTTTTTAGTCAAATTCCTCTTAACATTTTAGGAATAAGTGAATTAATTCATTTGTCCAAATTTAAAAATATCATTTATTTTTTGAATCGAATGAAGTAAATTTGAGTAATGATTCAAGCTTCAAAGTCTCTAAATTTATTGAGAATATACGAGGAATTTCGGGAAATAAATTACTCCCTCAAATTTTTTATTAAGTGAATTTATTGGATTCATTAATTATTTGAATTATTTTTTATATTTGCGCTTTCATTTATTAAAATTTTATATTTTTTAGGAGATAAATTATATAACTTACAAAATTATATTTATAATTTCACAAATGACAATAATGAAAAGTATTATTTAAATTGTGTTCTTAAATATTAATAAATGTATATCGCCCGACAAGTTAAGTTAATAAGGATTAGAGGGAGTAATTTTTGCAATGCTAAATTAAGTCAAAAGTATACAAGCTTTTAATTCAATAATTTAAGTGAATATTTTCGTGCATGACTTATTCATATTGGACAAGCAGCTTCTTTGGCCTTTGGCGGCTCAGCTAATAATTTGAAGGATTAAAGCATCACAACATGAAAGTAATTTACTTATGATTAAAAATATAGTTTAATTTATGTACTACTTCATATTTAGTAAATTGTCCAAATGTTTTTTATTGTTTAAGTAAGTTTTTCAAAGTTTAAAAGAATTGCTGGGTTTTTTTTTAATATAAAAAACATATATTTATCCTTGCTTTAAATTAGATTTTTAACTACTTTATATTATAGGATATGTCTGTTTGATTATTTAATTTTATATAAATTTAAATGTCTGTTTATGCATATTAAAATTAAAGAACACAAATATCAAATAAAATCAAGTTAAAAAGTTCGATAATTCATAGAAAAACCTACAAATGATAGAGCAACCAATATCAGTCACATATCCTCATTTGTGAATGAGCAAAAGTACGGTAATACATACATAGGAGAACCTATAAATAATTTTTGTTTAATTTAAAAAATTAAGAGATAATTAATTTTTGTGGTTAGTTTACTCTTTCTATTAAATATTATTCATCATCTAACACATATTTCAAAGCATTAAATTTAATAAAATTAAAGGATAATAATTATATTGCCCCTATTATTTATTATTTTTTAAAACAGGTGTAAAATCAATAGTAGACAACTATTATTGCAGAGAGATAATAACAAATATTCGTATGACACCGATCTTTAATTAAACAAATCGATTAATATCTTATTTATCAATCGAAATGAAAGAGACGAGAGGAATTAACCAAATAGTTTGATGAAGTCCAAGTCCATTTTATCATTTCATCTTGTTGACGACACAATCAATATTTAAAATCCTATTCAGGTAGAGAATCAGAGTGTTTTGACATTTGGAGGAGTTATTCGTGCTCAATATTTACATAAGTTTGGAAAAATATATTATATTTTGTGAATATAAAATTTATAATTAATTTATTAAAATTTGTGTTTTTTGTGAGGTGTATTATAATATTGTTTTATTTTAGAATGTATTATTATTAAAAAAATAACAGAAAACAGAGATGCAGGAACATGCATATAATTGTAAACTTTAAGTTGGTGGCAGATCTCTTCGGATTTAATGCCCAGACATGGTGACTTGGCAACTATATTCCACACTATTCTGCTTTTAATTAATGTTATTTGTCTACTAGTAATAATAATAATATTAATGATAATAGCTATGACGAAAGATAATGTCCGAAATAAGTGAATACAATAATAATAATAATAAGGGAAAAGACTTAAATATGCCATTAAACTTTTAAAAAAGGCTCATTCATGCCATTAATTAAAAGTTTAGTTCGTTTATGCCATTACCGTTAAAGAAAAGGTTCATCCATGCCATTATTATTTAACGGTGGTTTTGCAAAACAATTTCTGATACGTTGCCAATTATAATTCGGCCACGACATCAATTTTTTAAATAAAAAAAATCATAATTCTGAAGAAAAAAAATTGATTTTTTTTATTAAATAAATTGATGAGCTTTTTCTTTAACAGTAATGACATAAATGAGCCAAATTTTTAACTGATGGCATAAATAAGCCTTTTCTAAAAATTTAATGGCATATTTAAGTTTTTTTCCTAATAATAATAATAATAATAATAATAATAAGATGATGATGCATGATATCTTACTACAAGAATTGTTAGGTAGCTGATTATAATAAGAGAGGAGAAGATAGAAGTCATGTGATTCAACAACACATAAGAATTGTGCTAGTTACAGGATTTGACTTATTTAAATATGAGGATAATTCTACTTTTTGTTTGTATTTTCGAAAGTATTTTTTGTACTCGATATAAGATTTAACTCAATATTATGTAACATGAGCTGATAAATATTCTAGATCATTTGTTTTCGCATTTTCAAATAGATGGAAGAAATAGTCAAACTTGTAACACATATTCTAGCTAAGTCAAGATGATCTTGTTATTAGCCTGACCCAAAATTTAAAATAATGATATTTCCCTAATCTAAGCATAGTTTTAACAAATGATGTTTAAAAGTCATTAGGAAATAGTGCCAACTGCCAAAGGACGTTTTCATCTATATATATGACTTTTATTTTATTTTTATACTTCCTCCATTTCATATTAATCTAGTTTTTGAGTCTTTAAGAAAAGTAGATTAAAATATAAATTGGACCTATTTTTTTTATTTTTTATCCTTATTAATTATTATCAAATTTATGATTAAAATAACTAAATATTACTCACTTCATTCAATATTAAATTAATTTTTGAGGCATTTTCTATTTTTCAAACTAACTTAGTTGTTCAGTTTTAAAAACTACGTTTAGAGTGTTCTTTAAATTATACCCTTCATTAGTTAGTATTAAAATTAGTGATTTATTAATATTTAGTTATTTTAATCACAAATTTAATAATAATTAAAAAGGGTAAAAATGAAAAATTAGGTTCAATTTAGGTCTCAATTTACTTTTTTTTAAAGGGTTTGAAACACCTCAAAAATTAACTTAATATGAAATGGAGTGAGTAATTGATCACTAATTCCAATACTAACTAATGAAGGGTAAAATTGAAAGAACACTTTAAAAGTAATCTTGAAAATTGAACAATTCAATTAATTTGAAAAATGCCTTAAATATTAAATCAATATGAAAGGGAGAAAATATAATATGATCTATTAGAAATAGAATTTTCTTACGTCAATATTACTTTTCTTCATAAATGGATAATCTATTTAATTTAAATCAATTCTACATTTTTAGTGAGTCGGTTTCAGTCTTGCGATGTCATATCTCTTATACAACTATGGCAACTTATTAAATTTGTCTTGTTATTCAACTCTTATAATTACAACTAGAAGACATTGTAAGCCAAGGCAAATATGGGTTGATTTTTGAGGTGTATACTTAATTAATAGGTCATTATATATCTGAAAAATTATCTTCTTTAAATTGTTGAAAAAAATGAAAAAGAAAATAACTTTTTGAGATAATAATTATTAGTTAGATGACTATATAATGAATCAATTCGGACAAAAACACAGCTCATGTCTAATAGATAGTAAACTACGACAAGATATCAAACACAAACAAATAATAGAATATATAGTTTCCCAACCGTGTTTATTGACTTAAATATACTTCTTTGTGCATCATCATATTAGTTGTCATGTTTCGCTTCTTAAAAATTAATTTAACTAATCTTAATAATATAACTGAATTGAATTAGTTTGATAATTTAAATTACAATTTAGATATTCAAAAAGTATACTAACAATATTATAAGCTACATGTGTGAAGACAAAAAGACATCTTAAAATGTACAAGCTTGTGATTTTCTACTTTTGCTAGTAAATATATCTTTTCACACCAAATCACGTAACTTTACTACATTAATGAAACGATAAGTTTATAGAAACGCATTCATTAACCAACAAAATTACATAAAAGTTATATGTGTGTTATTAACTTTTCCAGAATTAGCCACTAGCTCCATATATAGTATTAGGGGTGTCGTGGTTTGATTTGGATCAGTTATTAATTAAAGTTAAAATTAAATTAATCTAGTCGATTTTTTAAATTTCTAAAACTAAATCAAACTAAACGAAAAAAATAACCATCGGTTTGGTTCGATTTGGTTCAGTTTTTCTGATTTATTCTATTTTAAAGTAATAATTTTTTGAGGATGTACGTATCTCGATAGATACAAACACCAAGTACATGAACAATCTATAGAAAAGCTAATGTCGGTTTAGTCAAGCAATTAAGCAATATTAGAGTTATCATTACACGAACAAAGTTAATCATTTAAGAGAAAGTGTGACTATTTTATGAAGTACAGTAGTTAAAGACTAAAATGAATTTTGATGGACTTGGATTTAAGATTGTTATACTTGGGTTAAAGTCTTGGGCTTCATAAAATTGTAAAGTTAAAGACTTAAATTAATTAAAATTTAACAAAATTTTGTAAATTTATTTATGAATAATATATAAATAATTATAAAATTTTTATATCTAATTTATCGGTTCGGGTTGGTTATTTTTGCGGTAAAATCAAAACCAAACCAAATAGTATTGGTTTTCAAAATTTAAAATCCAAACTATCAAATTTTTTTAATCGATTTGATTCGAATTGCGATTTGATTTGGTTGTTAACCATAACCATGAACAGTCCTAAATTGTCAATTTAATGTAACAAAGGAATTTCGATAAATATGTAAAAGAAACCAAATATGTTCACTTTAACCATGAACGGCCCTATATAGAATAACCAGAAATGGGCCTCTTCACATCAAAACACAGAGCTAGCCCCTTATTTTAGTTGGGCCATTTTCATCATCAAATTCTCTAAAGGGCACATAATGGGCTGAACACAATGTTGATAATTTTTTGAATTTTCTCATATAAATTTCGGAAAAAGTTGGTCTTGTTAATTGTTATAATTTATAAAAGGCATTGACCGAGCGTAAGAATTTTACTTTTTGAGTTTGCGTAAACTTTTATATCATCAAATTCAGTTTATTCGTTATAACACGTAACTGTTTAGATCAAGTCTGATATGAAAAATGAATGAAAGAATATTAAACGAATACGCGCACACAGTGTAAATACATAAAACACCAATCTGAAGTTATATTTCTATTATTACAAGTAATAACTAATTATTGTTAATTGCTGGACATTAGACACACTTAGAATGAAAGCTATGATAATTAATCAGGCCCCATTGTGTGATCAACAAAACTAATGATTAGATTAGTAATCTTAATTATCAGACTTGCTACTAAAATTTATTTGTTGCAAGTTATCTAGTTTGATATTGTGAAAATCTTATACACTAATTGGCCAAAATGCGGATAAGTATTGTCTTTTTATCTTTTTTTTTTTTCATTCACTTGGTGGTCTGTATCTCCTTTAGATATCAACTAATCTAAATTTATGTTGTGTAAGGCTCTATTAAAGTAAATCACTTCTCAACAAAAACTTTTTCATATCGAAAATACAAAATCAAAATTTTTAATTAAAAAAAAACCTCATTTAATTTTTTTTTCTTGGCAAATGGCAACTAATGGGGAAGGTCACTCTCTCCGGGCCCTATCTTTTTATATTTGTAGAAGTAGAATAACAAAAGCAATTGAAACAAATCATTACAATTTGAAAATAAAATAAAATAATACATTACTATATGGCTATGGGAAAGCAATCAACACTAGCAAAAAATATCTGGAAAAAAAAAATTCTCTTAATTTTCCCCATAATTTATGATGTAAATCAAACATTTTTTTTAGCTCTCTTCCAGTACACAACAGAACAGAAAAACAAAAAAAATAAAAAGTAACTATCTTTTAAGTCATTTGAAGAGCAACTTCACTAGAATCATTACTTTGTTCCTCTGTTTCTAATATTGATTTAGCACTTGCTCTGCAGATTGGACAAACAGCTGTTTTCTGTAACCATGAATCAATGCATTGAACATGAAAACTGTGATTGCACTTTGGTAGTATTCTGCACTTTTCACCAACTTTGAAATTCTCTAAACACACAGCACAATCTACAGGGCTTGTAGATTCCATTTTGTAATCAAAACAGGGTAATTTTTTATATCTTCTTGTGACATACTTCTATGTCTGTTCAGATTTGTTGGGTTTAAAATTGTACCGTTGATTCCATTTCTGCTTCCGAAAGCTCTCCCAACTATACAAACATGAATGAACACCAAAACAGCTATACCAACTAACAGCAACATAACAGAGACAACAATTTCCATTACCATACTCTTTTTAAGGGAAGACGAACAAATCAATTAAATTGATGTGATCAATCCACACATAGCAGATTTGTTGAAATAAGGACAAAGAAACATGATTTTGAAATTTTCGATACAAATTAGAAGGGAAAATAGAGAAGAAAAAGCATGATGTAATAGTCTGAGTTATTGGAAGTATACACACTTGACACTACTCATGATCTTTGGGGTTTTGGTAAAGTTTTTTCCTTTTTTTTTTTTTTTTGTTTTATGTGGTGGTGAAAAAGCTCTGACAGAGTAAAGCAAAGAATTTTAAGCGCAAATTCAAATTTAATTTTTCTTCAAAAAAAAAAAATAAATAAGAATTTGAAGGTAAATTAATTTGAGGTACTTTGGTGTTTTTGTTTAGTACTTCTATTAAGGTATCAGATCATAAATGGGGCTTATTTATAGCTTTTTTGTGGAGGTATATTATTGAAAGTAAAATTTATCTATATGACTATATCCCATATTTTAAAAGTTTAATCAGATGAAATTATACTAAATATATGATTATCAATTGAGAGTGATACGTCGTGATGATGGTATGGTGTACCAATAATGGTTATATTAATGAAGGCTATTATTTTCTACCATTACATTAAGTCATAGGTGACGTCAAAATTTAAAATTAAATGAATTTATTATTCTAATGAAAAAATTGAATAAAAAGGTTCTAACTAAATTTGAATTACGCAAATAACATTCTAAACAAAAATTTTTATATATGAAAACTCAAATTTAAGATTTCTGATATACTATATATCTTTAGATGCACTCCTGTATCGAGGGATTAAGGAAAGTGGAAGGGAGTAGTGGGACAATGAGAATTAAAGTCGCACCAATTATGTGTGTGTGACATCCACAGATATATATCATTAAAATATTAGATTTGTTGGGATAATATTTGATTGAAGTTGAAAAAAATGAATATATGTGTGAGACCTCCACACACATATATCATTAAAGTTAAAAGTTCTAAAACGAAAGGGATAATGCACAAGTACCCCTCAATTTATGCTCAAAATTTTAGAGACACACTTATATTATACTAAGGTTCTATTACTTCTGAATTTATTTTATTAATAATTTTCTACCCCTTTTCGATCTATGTGGCACTATCTTGTGGGCCCAACACTGGTTGATTTTTTTTAAATTAGTGCCACGTAAGTCGAAAAGAGGTAGAAAATTACTTATAAAATAAGTTCAGGGGGATAATAGGATCTTATTATAGTATAAATGTGTCTTTGGGATTTCGGACATAAGTTAAGGGAATACTTGTGCATTTTCCTAAAAAGAATAAAAACAGAGAGAGTAAACGCCGTTCATCCATTTTTGTTAGATAATATATTTTGCTTGATTTTTTGTTTAATTTACCCTATCTATAATTTCACTTGTAATATTTATCAAACATATATTTCAAAGTTTGATTAAAATAATGGAAAATTTTGTTAGTTCAAATATTGATTTGCAACTAATGTATCAACATTTGCATATATTGTTTTTCCAAACGCCTAATTCATGTTGGTACTCGTAAGTCGCATTGTAGAGGTGTCAATTTGAAAAATTAAGTTAAATTTGAGCGAATCAAAATAAAATAAGTATTAAAATGAGTTAGTTATTGATCCGTTTACAAATTACCAAGACTGAAATTATCTATATTGTAAGTCATAATCCAACCCATCTAATTTTCATTAAGTTTTTGCTTTAATTGTTTTTTATAAATATTTTAGTACCTAATAAAATTAGTTTTTTTTTCTTTCTTCTAGCTACATATATAATATGTCAAATTAGAAAATATAATAATATTTAGACAAGATTTTCATGGGTATTTCAATCAACTTATACGGACTAGTAATTATTATAGGCGAATTTTATCACATTACTTAATTAAATAAATAAGATTGACATTGATATCGGAGGCTCTCGTCTTTATGTAAAAAAAATTAAAATAGAGCATATACTAAATACCTTTTTTTGTGTAAGAAATGAGTATTATTGACTTGAGATGTGTCTTATTTGAATTATCCAAAACCAAAATTTCTCCTAAACTATAGTTTCAATCACTTGTTACGTATTAAACCAAAATATCGTAGCGGAAAAAGTTGAAGGTTCAACATCACTAGTAACACATTTCTTCAACACTTCCTCTTCATACCTATAATTAAACAAATATTTATGAGTTTTCTTAATTATATGACCATACTTTTTGATAACCTGATAGCTACAGGCGTTTAATTAATGAATAAAATATGGCAACTTAACAAAGATGGAAGAAGATTCTACACAATTACAACATATAATTAGTCCAAATAATCATGTTATTTTAACATTATATTCCAAACAAGAAAATATTCGTTTCAATGATAATACTCCTATATTATCTTTTTCAGACGATATTTACGTTTTACTATATTGTAAGTCTTTATTTTGATATTGTCATATATTTTTGTTAAAAAAATCTGCACCATACTTGAATTCTAATAATTTTCAATCTTACAAACAAATCATTAGAGTACTGAGTTCTAGTGCTTGTTATAACATACAAAATTAGATCGTGATATAATGTTTTCTCCTAAATTTTTAACTAAAGTAATTTTTAGATTGTGGCCTAAAGAATTCATAAATTGTGAGAAATATCTAAGAGAGATTAGTTATGAAATAACTATTCCACGGAATAATTTGTGAAAATTAGGTTTGAGCCTTGATATTTGATTATTTGTGTACAATTCTATCAAATAACATTCTTTAAAGGGAAGTTGTAATATATAAAAAAGGGAAGTTCACGAGTGTCCATCATCTAGCTGGCGTAAAGAAAGTTACTTTTACTCAACATGCATATATATATATATTATATATTGTATATATATTAATTACATAAGTATTAAAACTACTCTATTAGTGATGATTTTATTTTCTTGATAGCCGATAGTTAGTCCTTATTATATAGATTAAAAAGAGAAAAAATTATCATGATGATATAAGAAAAAGTAAAAAGTTACGTTATTGGTTACAATTTAGAGGGGAAATTAGATATTTAAAAATTAAAAGGTTCAAACAATTATAATAAAGGAGGAAGAATATTTATTGCTTGTGAAGTTGGAGAAGATGTTTAGTTTTCAAAAATATAATTGGAAGAGGAAAATATTTCCCATTCATTGTTAAAGAGATCCTAGTTTTTCTCTTTAAAAAAAAATAAAATTCCATCCGCTATCCACATTGGAGACATTTGTTCCATACCATGGACTCAAATCGACCAAGTAGAATTAAAAAGAAAGGAGTAATTAAATTAAAGTTTAAATTTTAAATTAGATAAAGTATAACCATTATACTTCATACAACATGTAGCTCTTGCAAAATTTGAGAACAAGTATCTAAGTATCAACCTGACTTTTTTTTTTTTTGATCAAATCCTCTATTTTTCTAGATTATGATCTTTCAAAAATGGAAAAATAAGAGAAGAAAAAAATAATAATTAAATATAGTTATACAATTTATGTTCACTCTCACTACTAGTGAGTATAGTGACCATAAATTAGGATTTACGGCTAGTGAGATCAATTAGTTGATAAATATTTGGATAAATATAAGGTCACTCTTTACTAGCATTACCACAAAATCCTCAAGCAAAGAAAAGTCACATGGTTATTGTTAAATTTGTAGATAAAGTTCCATGTATATAGCAACAAAATAAGCTATTTTCACTTGAACTCTTACTACTTGTTCTCACTAGTAACCAATTGAGCAATATTTACTCATCCATTTGTCATGTATAAATACTTACAGAATTTCATGTTTTTTTTTAAATAATTAAATAATTCAAGATATAAGGGTTTTAACAACCTTCCACCGCTGAGTTTCAAATCCATATATACAAATTAAATATGATCTTCTAGCCTTAAAATTCGCCAATTTACTCCTTTGCATGATTAGTTTTTAAGTTACTCTCTTTCATTATTAATCAGATATCTAGACAAAATGAATACAGATACAATACGGACGATTGTTGGAATTATCGGTCGGTGCCTTATTATACTATTCATTAATTAACGATCTTGAACCTTTTTTTAACGTTCAATAATTCTTCATGCAGGAAATGTTATATCGTTTTTCCTCTTTTTATCTCCCATGTAAGTCCCTTGGTATAATGTGAACTATTATGATTAATTAGTTATCGATTTAGTTAAATTAATCGAGGTGCGTGCATGTATACAGGCCAACGTTCATAAAAATATGGAAAGCAAAGACGGTGATGCAATTCAAACCAGATCCTTATGTTGTAACTGCATTGAATTGTGCAGTTTGGGTGTTTTATGGAATGCCATTTGTTCATCCCGACAGTCTTCTTGTTGTCACTATTAATGGCATTGGTCTCTTTATTGAATTCTCATATATAATCGTCTTCTTTATCTATTCCGACAGTCCAAAGCGTGTACGTATTTACTCATTACTTTGTTGCTCCAACTCTTAAAATTGTCGTAGATATTTTTGAAGAGTTTGAGCAACATAGCTCTTCAATGTTACTCATATTGTCATTGCATTGTAATTTAAACTAACATGTTTTTTTTAATATGTATAACAGAAGAAGATTTCTATTTTTTTGGGAGTTGAAATAATCCTTTTTGCGATCCTCGTTTTCGTTACGCTTACTTTCCTTCATGGAACCAAGAATAGATCAATGCTCGTTGGTATATTGGCTGTCATTATGAATGTTGCTATGTACGCTTCGCCCCTCACCGTCATGGTATTATTAATCTCTCCTTCTAAGATTTACGTTACGTTATTGAATTTATGTTATATACGCTGACAATATAAATCATATGTATAGCGTCGAGTGATCAGCACCAAGAGTGTGAAATTCATGCCATTTTACCTCTCACTTGCAAACTTTTGCAATGGAGGTATTTGGTTCGCCTATGCATTCCTCAAATTTGATCCTTACATCCTGGTAATTAATTATATTCACTCGTATTATTTATTCAAAGACTCAGATTGTGAGATTACATTTTGAATTAATATGTATTTTTTTTTTCACTTCTAAACTAATGATAGATACCCAATGGTCTGGGAACATTATCTGGAGCAATTCAGCTCATCCTTTATGCAAAATATTACAAAACCACCAACTGGGACGATGAAGGAAAGCCAAATGAAGTTGAACTTCAAAGAAACCCGGACACAGTTTAAAACCAATGACAGAGGAAGCTCGAAGAGATTCCCTTCATTCATTACTAAGCCAAGGTTCCAGGTCTCCGAGTTAGCCCGGTGCTTTTCTAATTTTTCATTAAAATAGGGTCACTGTGGCTAGGTTGGAGATTGATTACTCTCCCACTGACATCTAAAATGGAAAGAAAAAATAAATGTAATTCTGAATTATTTTAATTTAGAATTTGAGGTGGATGCACTGATTGGACCGGCTTGACTTAACATGTTATGACAGGTCACTTTGTAATTTTTTTATCAAGTACATATTTGATATTGGCTTCTTATTTTGTTGCTACACGTTCTTAGAAATTATGTTCAATCACAGAAAATGTAAGTAGACTAAAACAAAAATCATTAGTCAAATAGAAAAGGAAAAAAAAAAAAAGATTGAGAGTATGTATAAAATAAGAAAAAAAGAGAACAGAAATGTGTAAGATTTACATCAAACCAAGAGAAAAATGCATGCAGCATGGCTTCTCAATAGAACTGTTCAAATATTGAGGCTCTGCGAGTTCACTTCCTTTCTCAAATATTTGGAAATTGAGATGAAATTTACCTATATGTCTGCTTGAGCAATAAGCTTCAAGGTCCCCTATGCCTTCGGAAACAGAAGCAACCCTGTTGTTGATCAACGGGAATCATTCCTCCGCCTTTTGATGTATCAATAGCCTCTATCATGGATACTACCTCGTCCATCTCAGGCCGTTTGTCAGGGTTAGCGTCCCAGCATCTCTTCATTACATTAGCAAGGGAACTTGGGCAACACCTTGGTATATCCGGCCTTAGATTCTGTGTGCCACAACAGAAACCACAGTTAAATAAGGTGACAAAAAGCGTATAAAATATACAAAACCAAGAACTGTATATTCTTCTCTGATCTATCTGTCTGCTTAATATGTGATTACTTATGTCCTAGAAGTGCTAGGATGTTGGAGAGTTTACCTGGCGAACCACAGCTGAAGTAACTTCTGAGAAGCTGAGGTCAGGATATGGCATGTCGCAACAATAAATCTCCCACACGCATATGCCAAAACTGTACACATCACATTTTCTATTGTATGGATTGCCATTGAGTACCTGTAATTTTAACACTCAACTGCTCAGTAACAGTGAATGTTACATACAACTACTCCTTTTAATGTTTTCATTATATAACATTATCTAGCCCCTGTCTTTTGAAACACATTCACCAATTTGGGGCGCGGGGGGGTTGTGTTCTTATACAGATCAAAAGGAAAAATGGACCTCGGTTTGCAAGTAAGAGGAGCAGAAAAAAAGATTTATGTGTGCTGAATCTGGTTAATCCATAAAAAAAACCATAAAATGACCAGACAGATAACTGAAATGAATGAAGGATAGTGTGGAAAGGTGAATCCTACTCCACTTCCAAAATTACCTCGGGAGCCATATATCCAAGGGTTCCGGTCTCCCCAGTCATGTCATTTGGATTAGAAGCCTCAACGCGAGCAACCCCAAAATCAGCAATTTTTACTGTACGTGTCTTGTCCAATAGCATATTCTCTGTCTTGACATCTCTATGCACAATCTTTTGAGAGTGAAGGTAACTCAACCTACAAAATTTATATGTTCGACCTTTACTCAGATAAATGAGTTATATTTAAGGTGTGTTAAAATTACATGAGAAAGCCAAAGTTCCGATTACCCTCTGGCCATATCAAGTGCCATCTGCACAACAACTTTGAATGCTAGCTTCCTTCTTCTGTTCTTTATGAGGTAAGATTTTAATGCACCACCCGGAAGGTATTCCACAACAACGCAGCATATGTTACTAGGCATGCCAATATGACCATTTTCTGTTTGTATATTGAGCCCAGAAGAGCCCATAGTTGCCCCAATGAACTGCATTAAATTGGAGAGAGATATTAGATGTTTTATGTAAAATAAACAGCTTATTGGAAAGATGTGGGTACATCTAACCAAACTCAGTTCGTATGCTAAGATACGAGATAGGACTTTGGACATATGAAGTTGCCACGATCCAATGGTCTTTATGTTATGCATGAAATACGGCACTACAAACTAGGCATCCAGCCAGCAGAGACATAGTAAATCATTATAAACAGCAGCCGTATGCTAAGATACGAGATAGGACTTTGGACATATGAAGTTGCCACGATCCAATGGTCTTTATGTTATGCATGAAATACGGCACTACAAATTAGGCATCCAGCCAGCAGAGACATAGTAAATCATTACAAACAGCAGCCGTATGCTAAGATACGAGATAGGACTTTGGACATATGAAGTTGCCACGATCCAATGGTCTTTATGTTATGCATGAAATACGGCACTACAAATTAGGCATCCAGCCAGCAGAGACATAGTAAATCATTATAAACAGCAGCCTGTAAAATTAATTGTAATTTGAAACTGCAATTATTTGCACAGCCAACAAAAGATGCAGGCATGCTCCGCATCACTGTCAACTTTCCTTCAAGAATCATTCATTCATCTTCACCATTAAGGTTTCTTGTAATCAATTAATGAAATTTTCAATTTCATTTCCTTGAACCGAAAATAACACATAAGATGTCTTTTTTCCTCACGAAGATGTTTGAGAATCAAGATATTTCTGTGCTGCATATGAAAAGACAGCTCGAGTACATCAAATATCAGAGATCAGAATTTGACTATCAAATTACGTCTTGTTGGGATTTCAACAAAATTTAAAAAGACATTATTGCAACTTCTCGACAGCCTATCATCCTATATTGGGAATTTAAGGCTCATCCATTCAAGTTGACCTAATATACAATATTCTTTCTCTTTTCTCACTTTGAAAAGTTAGGTAGTGGTGCCTTCTGTATTCTCCTGTTAACAACCTTATCGATTTGATATTCTAATTCCCAAGATCAGCATTCTCTCTATCTTCGTTATAGAAAAGCCATCTCAACATTATCAGCTCAAAGAATTATGTTGCTATTTACACGGCTTATAGTATTAGTTGAATTGTTTCCTTTATACTACTCTTGTATGGGAGGTATCACACCGTGGATTGCTTTACCAAGTATAAGTAGCTACTAATATCTATAATGGGAACTGCTTGAATTGTGCTCCAG
Organism: Solanum lycopersicoides; assembly: GCA_022817965.1. Taxonomy (NCBI): domain Eukaryota; kingdom Viridiplantae; phylum Streptophyta; class Magnoliopsida; order Solanales; family Solanaceae; genus Solanum; species Solanum lycopersicoides. The sequence goes on from CM040620.1 coordinate 77,278,628, forward strand.
AACAACAAATTTAAACAGATATCTAGATGCTTCAACATCATTTTTCCAAAGTTACAGAAATGAATTAAAAAGAAAGCGTTAAGCAAAGCTTCAACAACTTGTCAGAGATAAGAATGACTGACACAAAGAAAAGCATATCTACTAATTAAGTATATTTTTCAAAATACTTCCACATGTTGAGTAAGCTGTGATTTAGAGTAGCTAATTGCCATCAAACTAGACGTTGAAGAACTGCTCTACCAACACTATGTCCATACTTAGTTAGCAAGGTAGTGAAAAGAGAATAAGCTGACTAAAGGGTAGCATATGTCGTAAATTATTAGTAGACGAACCACAAAATCTTTAACCCCTTTGATTTGTTAGGACTTAGGACCAAGCATTAGAAGTCTTAAATCTTTCCAACATAAAAAGGTTAGAGTTCGAGTGTCACCTTAGTAACATTAGGATGGTCAAGTTTATGCCACACTGAAACTTCTTGTGTAAAAGCTGCCCGTAGTGATGCTATTTCAGCATCTGTTCTGTGGCCCTCTTCCCCCCAGTCCAGTAGTTTCACTGAGTATCACAGAGGAATACAAAATGTGCACGTTAATAAGACCATTATTTCGCGGTAGTTATATTATTAACTCATTAAAAAAATGTTACAAAGTTGAACAAGCAAATTTCATTAATCTCCTATAGCTGTGAGTTGTGACAATGACAACCATTTTTAACACCAAAAGGCTAATTTATAAAATAAAAAAATAAAAAAATATATATTATGAGAGCAGAAATGAGATCCAGAGTTGTAGGATCAGTTTGTCAGGCATTAATGTTTTGTATTACTTTATTATTACTTGACTAACAGATTGAATCACATGAAAGTTCAGAAATACAGCAACATTGCTAGACCAGCTAAAGTTAATGCGGTCATCTCCAACTTGCATAATTCAACCCAAACCCGTGCCGTTATTCACGGATTCCATAACAATGCAGCCAAATCAAATCACTATACAATATTCATTCTGTTACTTCCCAACACACTTCAACCGAAAGAAGAAAACTAATAAATACAGCTAACTCGTTTCAATTTGTTTGTCTTAATTTCTTTTTAGTTTATTTAAAAAGAAAACCTCTTTTCTTTTTATATTTTGATACTATTTTTAATTCACTACCATAAAATTCAAAAATCAGAAACAAACAGACAAATTATATCAGATGGAGTAGTAATTAGAGCAACCATAGCAAACACTGAATAAAGAATATTAAAGTTGAACTATGAATAGGCCCACAAAACATTGATGTACCTGAGCACAAATTTTCCATTATTTACTATAGAATTTATGACCATTTTTTACCATTCTTATTCTGTTTATTAAGTTCCTAGTACCTATTCTTCATCCATGCACTAGAATTAAATAATTGAAAGGATAAATAGAAAAATAAAAGATAACTTCTCAACAGAAAATGGACCGACAGTTCCGAAAATGCTCTTCCCGCGGTTCCCTAACAAACTCTCTACCCCTCCGCAAAAGTTAAAATAGTAATCTGTGCACGTGATACCGTTGATATTTTGAGAGTGAAATTATTTCTTTGCAAAAATATTCACTTTGTAGCATGTCATATTACAATAGATTAAGTAATTTTTCTACCATGTGCACATTTCATAAGGATGGTATTTTGTCTAAAATCAAAGTTTGTTGTTCAACCTCTTGAACTTCATAATTTTGTATACGTCTTTCAATTATTTTAAGTGTTTATTATTATGATTTACGATTTTTTCCGATAAAGTTCCCCAATTCACCATCAATGTTTAAAAGTTTTGAATCTCCATAACACAATAACACATAAATTGAGACAGATAACAATAAGAAATTCTATTGAAAAATAAAATTAAAGATCAGGATAACAGAGAAACTGTATCACACAGGAATCATTGAACAGAAAATTTTCCGAATAAGGTACTTTAATTAGTTAAGAAATAAAAATTAGGGAGGTGACTGACCGGCGACATCTATACCGTCGTAAACGCCTCGGTGGACGGTACCAAAGGTACCACGAGCAATGACGGTTTTGATGATAAGTTTTGACGGATCAATTTCCCAGTCGTATCTTTGCCTGGGTTTGACGGAAGAAGATAGAGATAAGGAAGCGGCAGCGGCGGTAACGGTTGCGGCTGCGGCCGTAGCGGTAGAGTAATTAATGCAGGAATCATCCAACGGTTTCTTCTTGTTGTTTGTCTTCTCCATAGTCAATGCTCTGTTGAGATGCCTTTCGAGTTGCTCATCTAAACTCTTCAAATCAATCTGATCAGCTCTCACAAATCCATCACTTCCCTTCTCCATTTCGTTTTCTACCTGCTCCCCAATTTCTCTTCTGTTGTTGATAAAGCAGTAGATTCTGGGACTGTATATGGATTGGGCGTTTGGTATTTATTGCTTACTAGTTTTGTTGAGAGAAATCAATTAAACAAAAAAAAACAGAGCAAAAATGGAATAAGAAGAAGAAGAAGAAGAGCATGTGGGCACATGGAATTGCCTGAAGACAAGGTGTATTACTGACCCACTACTCTCTCTTTTCTCATTTATTTCCATCTACTCTCCTCTGTTTTTTTTCCTTTTTTATAAAAAGGAAAATTTCATAAATAGCATTATTAGTAGAAAAAATTACATAAATTGATATATTTTAGTAAATAATTATTGATTTTAGCGATACTTTTCATTTATTACCATTTATAGTAACTTCTTCGCTCCTTTTTTTTTCTTTCTTTCTCCTTTTCTCTGTTTCACTCCCTCTTTTTTTTTCTCCCTTTCTTTCTTTCATTCTTCCTACTTTCTTTCTGGTGTCCTTTCTTTTTTCTTTTTTTTTGTTGCTCTGTCTCCTCTTACTATTGATCTTTTTTCTTTTTTTCGTAGAATAGTTAATTATTCTAGACTCTATAAAACTTATATCAATAGTTAATTAGAGAAGTAATATAATCGTAACAAATGAAGAGGTATAAAAACTGTAAAATGAATTAAATTTAAATTAAAAATGTATTACAAACATATTAAAGTTGAATTATTAGAAGAAAAGTAGTATAATCGTAACAAATGAAGAGACATAAGAAACTGCAAAATGAATTAAACTTGAATTAAAAATGTATTATGAACATATTAAAGTTGAATTATTAGAAGATAATTAAATATGAATGCAGAATGTAGAAAACAAAAGAACATTCTGATCTGCATGTAAACTGAATAAAACTTGTATCAACAATGACTTAAACAAGTAAACAATTGTAACAAATCAATTAATTAATTACAAAATGCATTAAACTTGTATTTACAAAAATATATTACACAAATATTAAAGTCGAGGTAGAAGACAAAATTAAGCATGAATAAAAAAATGCAACAAATGAAATATTAGAAAATGATTTATAGAGTGAATTAAACTTGTATCAATAATGAATTAAACAAGCATCCAATAGGAACAAATAAATAAAAATGCAAAACGAATTAAATTTGTATTACAATGTGTTAAATTCGAATAAGAAGAGAGAATTAAAAATGAATGGAAAACGTAGCTAATGACTGACAAGACAATGATATGTAGAGTGAATTAAACTTGTATCAATAATGAATTAAACAAATATCCAATAGGAACAAATAAATAAAAATTCAAAATGAATTAAATTTGTATTAATATTGTATTACGATGTGTTAAATTCGAATAAGAAGAGAGAATTAAAAATGAATGGAAAACGTAGCTAATGACTGACAAGACAATGATCTGTAGAGTGAATTAAACTTGTATCAATAATGAATTAAACAAGTATCCAATAGGAACAAATAAATAAAAATGCAAAATGAATTAAATTTGTATTAAAATTGTATTACGATGTGTTAAATTCGAATAAGAAGAGAGAATTAAAAATGAATGGAAAACGTAGCTAATGACTGACAAGACAATGATCTATAGAGTGAATTAAACTTGTATCAATAATAAATTAAACAAATATCCAATAGGAACAAATAAATAAAAATGCAAAACGAATTAAATTTGTATTACAATGTGTTAAATTCGAATAAGAAGAGAGAATTAAAAATGAATGGAAACGTAGCTAATGATTGACAAGACAATGATCTGTAGAGTAAATTAAACTTGTATCAATAATGAATTAAACAAGTATCTAATAGGAATAAAAAAAAAAGTAAAATGAATTAACTTTACATTAAAATTGTATTACACAGTATTTAAAGTTGAATTAGAAGAGAGAACTAAGAAAGAATGAAAAATGTAACTAACGAAAAACATGACAATGATCTATAAACTGATAAGTATCCAATAGTAACAAATAAATCAAAAAAACTTCAAAATGAATTAAATATGCATTAAAATTGTATCATCTAATTCAACTTTAATACATTTGCAAGACAATTTAACGTTATATATAATTCATTTCAATCTAATATTTCTCCTAAAATCAATTATAAACTTGGCCAAACACTTAAAAGTGAGATATGAACTCCAAACGACATTTTCAATTATTTGTAGAATTACCTATTTAAACTTATCACAAATTCGTAAAATGAAATAATGAATTCAAAATTTAAAGCTTTATAATGACTATCAATGGTGAACTCTTGCTTCTTTAATTTTAATGATTTGAAATTTCTGCTTTAAAATATGATTTTATACAATTTTACGTTTTTTTTTTCCTCTTTTCATTTTTTTAAATAAAAATAGTGACATGTACATAATGAAATATGAAAAATTGTTTTGTTAATTAAATAAAAATTGAAAGAAGAAGAAGAATTTTTTTTAAAAAAGAAAAGAAAAGAAAAGAAGAATACAAAGATAATAATGATAGAGAGAGAAATATAAGAAGATCTTTAAAAAATTAAAAAAGTTACGAGGTAAAAGGACGAGAAAGGAAGCGACGGTACTTTTTCTTAATTTAAAAAAATTGTTAGATTTAGTTATAAAAATTATATTGACATAAATGGTAAATATTTTTTAAATATAGCATATTTATGTGATTTACCCTTATTAGTAGAATTTATTTTTTTTTAAAAAAATTAATAGCCAGATTTTGCTATATTTCAAAACATAATATATAGTACGTTAATTTCCTAAATGCATCAAGACTCCGTACACATACAATATTTCATCCTAATTCTAATTCTAAACATATATAATTGTGTGTATGTTATATGTGAAAAGTAAAAGGATTAGAATTTTTAGATATATCGATATACATATAAATAAAATTATATAATTTAGCTAGTTTTTATATCAATAAAAAGTCGATTCAAACTACTATGTATGATAACTTATTAGTTTCTTTAATATGTGCAAATTAATTTGGACAAATTAAACACCTTTAATTTAAGATTAAAATTCAAAATAATTTACATTCTAAAAGTTTATGTCCATATAAACCTTACATAAAAATTGAAAGGGAGGAAAAACTTTGAACCAAAGTAGCCTGCCAAACTATTTGGATGGTTGACGTAATAATACAAATTAAGCACTTAGTTTTGAAGAAAAAAACAATTATTTGAATAGTTGATTTGAGTTGCAATCATCTTAATTCTTGAATAAATACTCCATGATAAAATATGTCAGTTTCTAACTGGTTGTACAAGTAAATGCAATATAAAACAAAATTTGAGAATACATGAGAAAGATATTACAAAATACATATTCTTATTTGATGTGGAGAAGTTGTAAATTATCATTTGAAATATAAAAAAAGAAAAAATGTGTTGCTACGTGTCTAAGTTGTTCACTACTCCCTTGTTTATGATTTTCATTTACACGCCACTTTAAAATATAAATTAGAATAAATATCTGATTACTTTATTCTTTTTTATATATTAAGATATAATTATTTATTAAATATTAAGTGTTACATAATTGATGTATTTGTAATCTTCAAAATAATCACTAATAAAAAATAATTTTAATCTTACATTTTTAATATGATAAATATATAATGCTTAAAATGACAGGTATTATTTTAAGACGGAGTGATATTTATTTATTTATTTATTAGAAGGTTACTGTCAAAAGTCAGAGTTGACTTGACATGTCTTTTTCTTAATTGAAAAGGAAAAGTAAATTTATTTGTATTTTGACTGGCAATCCGGTATCTTTGTGATTAATTAAAGTTGGAAAAAGGCTATCCTTAGAGTGATTAAATCACATCATGATGGATGGGGATATAAAACTAGTTAATTAATTACAATAATTATGCTAATGGATAGACATCGACTATGAGTAATAAGCAAGTGATTTGTGATATAATTATATAATTTTGCATGAGAATAAAGTTTCTACATCACTTGGTCCAAAAAAAATATATAAAAAAAATAGAGAAACACCTCATGATAAGGATATTCCAATTACTCAAATTACCCGAAGTAAAAAAAAAATTAAAAAAAAATTAGATTGATCAAAATAAGTTATCCTGCTTCAATAAGTGTGATGCAGGAGGGGGGAAATATGTGTTTTGGTTGAATTTGAATTTGATCGATTTGAAAAATGGTCAAAAATATCCTTAAATTATTTGAAAATAAATAAATATATTATTTATTTACATATTATGCTAAAAATATCCTTTGATCCATTTCTTGATTCATTTCTAAGCTCAAAACTAATAGTATTTTATGAGTGACCTTTTAAGAAATTTACTAGTGAAATAATTGTATGCTAATTAGACACGACAGTTATACAAAGAAATTTCGATATCCCACTTCTTTTTTGCCTCCTTACTTTATTTTTTCTTTCAAGTCTCAAAGCTGAAAATTTTAAGTCTAACAAGGGTGTAGATGGAAATATATGTTGTAGAAAAGATATTAAGAACAGAAAATATGCACAATATGACAAGAGATTATAGAGAAGTATGTTATAGGAGTATCAAATTATTTTTAAATTATCTCTTTTTTATTTCTTTGGATTAGTTTTGAATTATATTGTAGGAGTTGAGAATGGTAGCTATAGATTATTTGTCAGTTTTCTTGATTTTCTATCATTCAGCTCAAGTTCATAATCAAACAAAAAAGTAACATGTGTCCCTCATTCCAATATCTAGTAAAATTAAACTAGTGATTATCCAAAAATTCTAAAGCATATTTTATTGAAAAGAATTATTTGGGTGGGTATATTTAATCAATAATCACTAACTTCAATGATAGATTTTAATTCATTATTATAATTTATAGCAATATTATAATAAATCTAATATATATTATTCAAAGTAAATTATGCATGCAATATAAATATGTAAAAATTAAGTGTTTTAAAATATAAGATAAATGTACTATTTTAGGAATAAATTAAACTTTTTTGCTTCTCGAAGAAGTACCATTAATTAGTTCCATGAAAGAATTTTTACTCTTTTTGGGGGCGACTGATTTCTGTTTAACCAGAGATGTGAAAGGGCAAATGAATTCTGTGTATATTTGTATCATATGTATATTATGTGTATCACATGTATATCATGTGTATATCTGTGTTATATACAGTGATATTCACATATACATCGGGGGAAATGTGACCGGCAATGAAACATTTCGGCTATAGAGGAATACCTAAAAACAAATCTGAGAAATTGAAGTATCACATACTTTAATATTTTATAATATATTGGGTCAATTTTTAACAAGTAATCATAATATATTTTAAAAACACTTATAACACATTTATATTACATGCGTAATTTAGTTTTAATACATTAAAAATTTATCATAATTTTGCTACATATGTTAATAAATAAATAAAAAATATCGTAAACAATAGTTATTTATTGAAAATTACTCAGCCGAATAATTTTTTCAGTAAAAGTGGGTCATAGCCGAATTGTCGGACTCTTATCAAGTTTTAAGTAATTTATTTATTTATTTATAATTTGCTTGATTATCAAACAATACTAATAAGACAAATTCTTTTTTAATATAAGTCGGAAAAATGATATATAATGACAAACTAATAAATCAAATCAAATGTTATAATTTTAATTGTGCCCCATAAAAACTGTTTGTCAATCAGCTCTCTTCCTCAAATATTGATCGTCACTCTCCCTCTCTCGCTCACATCTGGCTCGCTACCTATTGTTTTTAGGGCAACTTTCACATATAGCAAATAAAAAATTCATGTTTGTATGCTATAACAAAGTTTGCATAATTGCGCTCCATAGCAAACATAGAAACTGTATAATTCGCTATACATATACAGTTGAAGCAAATTGTATAAAACGAAGTGTATAAAAGGAGAAAGAGAAAGAGAAAGACACTTGGGCAGAGAACTGTATAAAAACGAAGTGTATAAAACGAATTGTATGATTATAAGTGTATAGAACTCTTATATACAATTTGAATTTGTATAAAATGAGAAAGAGAGAAAGACAAAAGATACTTGGCATGGAATATACAATTGAATCGAATTGTATAAAACTAGAAAGAGAGAAATTAGATACAATTTGAAAATTGTATAAAACGAGAAAGAGAGAAAGACAAAAGAAACTGGGCAGGGGAGTATTTTTATTGTATAATTATAAGTGTATAAGACGAAAATATATGTACTTGCATGTGTATATACAATTTTCTCACGCTTTATACAAACAAAAACGCAACTTATACAATTCGCTTCTGTTTGTATAAGTGAGAAAGGCGAGGGTGACGAGCGAGATTTGGGAGAGTGGCGAGCGAGATCTGGAAGAGGGGAGAGAGGGGAACAAAAATATATGTATTTATACAATTTCCTCTGCTTTATACAATTCGAAACAATTTTTATACACTTATGTTTGTATAAAAAGTGAGGAAGCGAGGGAGAGATTGGAGGAGAGTGGCGAGCGAGATACTGGGAGAGAGGCGCCTGGCAATTTTTTTCAAACGTTTACCATGGAGCACAATTAAATCAAAACCTAGCTACTCTATTTATTTTAGGTTATTAGTTTGTTATTATATACAATTATCCCTTGTTTTTATACAAACCCAAATGTATAAAATGTCTTTGTGTTTGTATAAAGCGAGAAAAAATTGTATACATATATTATCGTTCCCCTCCCTCCCCTCTTCTAGATCTCGCTCGCCACTCTTCTAGATCTCGCTCGCTACACTCGCCTCTATCGTTTATACAAATATAAACGAAATTTATATATTACGTTTCTGTTTGCTTAAAGCGAGAGGAAATTGTATATACACATGCAAATACATATAGATTCGTCCTATACTCGTATAATTATACATACAAATTATTCAATTGATTTCTATATAACTGTTTTCTTTTGTATATACATAGCGAATTATACAATTGGTTTATTTATATATGTATAACGAATTTTATAACTTTTTTTTTATATGTAGTATAATGAAATATATACATTTATATTTGCTATAGAGCACAATTATGTAAAGCAGTGGCGGACCCAGGATTTTCGTTCAGGAGGTTCAAAAAATAAAAATGAGGTCCAAAAAATAAAAATATTGTTAATGGGATTCAAACTTGGAGCATGCAGCTTAATATTCAAGAGACTTACCATTGAGCCACCTATTTTTAACTATTATTGTGGGGGTTCAAAATGGATACATCTACAAAAATACAGAAAATTTACCTTATATATATCGTGTATTTTTTTACCGTAGATGTTCACCTGAACACCCTGGACCCAATGTGGGTCCGCCCCTGAGCATACGAATATAATTTTTTTGTTTGCTATATATAAAAGTTGCTCATATAAGTTATTGAACATATCAAACAAAAGAAAAGACTTCCATAAATATTTTTATAAGATTTTTAATGGTTCAATTTGATATATATATATATATATATATATATATATATATATATACTTTGTATTAGTACTAGAGACAAAATAATAATTATTAGTATATTAGTACTAGAGACAAAATAATAATTATTAATAAACAAAGATGATCAATGAACAAAACATATAAAAATGAGGTTTCAGAGGTTTGAACCCGAAGAAAAAAACACGTAAAGGATGAAAAAATGGTTCTTCAGCACAAAAACAATCTAGGCTACATGCTTTATTATTTTAAGAAGTGTCAGTTATAATATATATTTGTTATATTTGCTTTAGTTTCTTAATTGGATATATGTATTTAGTAATTTTTTTGACGAGTCGTGTCACGTGACATCTTTCCACCTTTGTAAATTTTCACCTGCTCACACGTATATATATCAAGATCTTTGTGAGTTAAATTTGCGTGCACAAACATATATAGTTGATATGCGTTTTCGGGCTAAAAGCACAATATACAAAAAAATTACATCATTTATGTAAGTAAAACAATATTTTAAATACTAAAATAAGATATTTTAGATATCTTTGAAAAATTAGTCTTTCTTAGCCAAGTGATTTCAGTCGTACCTGAGACCTTTGCTACCTACTGCGCGTGGGATCAATTTTCTTTGGCTGCACCTTTTTTTTTACATTTTCAAAAGAGCTCCTAATTAATTTATTAATTGTAGTTAATAAATATATTATTTTAAAAATAATTCACTAAATTAATTTAAAATTTAAGTTGATAAAAAGCTCAGTAGCGAATTGAATTTTTAATCGATTTGACTTTTAATTTTTTTTCTTTTCATTAAAATTTTAATAAAATAAAAACTTAACTATTTAATTTAAAATTAATGAAAATCCTATTTATTTATTTTTTCGATAAACCTATTAACAGTGAAAGGCTTCATACCAAATTTCTTTTAATATAATTTGTTTGTGTCCATTCCTTATTTTTCAAGTCTCGTTGTTAGTTATTAGAGGTTTGCAAAATCTTGAAGCATAAAAGTTATTTCATTTTAAACTAGATTTTCTCTCATTGTTTTCCTTTTCCCGTTCACTTTACTATGAAAAAGAAATATTAAATTTAAATATTATATAGTTTGATTTAAAAAATTTTGGTATAGTTTTTAATTAAATTTTTTATCATTAATATTATATAGATTGATTTACAAAATTTAGATGCACCTATTCGTTAAATTATTTTTATTACCTATAGAATTATTGGACATTCTTCGTTAAATTTCTAGCTACGCCACTAAATGTACATAAATATTTTATATATGATTTGACAATTGTTTGTGACTACAATTATTTACAATGAATATTTATATTTTGTACCATTTACGTAGTGTTGTGTTTTGACTGCTTTCCAGTGTTAGTGAGCGTGTGGCAAAAATACATACAAAACTGGCGGAAAAATGAATTTAGGTTAGTTACACATTTGTGTTTATATGTGAATTCTTATGTTATGATTTTAGTCATTTTGACAACCCTGTCCTATTTCTTTTTTAATCATCACAATTTTAATGTTCAACAAAAAAAAATGTATTTGTATACAATAATTGAATTGTATAATTTAATGATAAAAATGTGATTTGTTCTATTATCCCTTAAATAGCTAAAGGCACAAAGTAACCCAACACATGATAAGTCTGGCATCTATTTCTCACTGTTTGTGGAAATGTAGTGGGTTATGCCTAAATGCTTTAAGTAGACTTCTGATGTATGAATAGTTCCTTTGTTAAATAAGAACATGGTACATGTAAAACACAAATTTGCAGAATGGAAATGTTATGTGTCATTTGCAAGTTTGACTAGAATATTACAAGTACTATAATTATTTGATAGTAATTAATTAGTACATTATCCTCCTAATATTGGTTTTAAACTAAATACAGATGATTATGGTAAAATTGGCATAGGAAGAGAAATAAGAGATAAATATGAAAACAAGCTTGCACAATTCTTACTACATGAAAGAAATATCAATAATCAAAATATCAACTTTTATATATATATATATATATATATATATATATATATATATATATATATATATATTATTTGATAGTAATTAATTAGTACATTATCCTCCTAATATTGGTTTTAAACTAAATACAGATGATTATGGTAAAATTGGCATAGGAAGAGAAATAAGAGATAAATATGAAAACAAGCTTGCACAATTCTTACTACATGAAAGAAATATCAATAATCAAAATATCAACTTTTATATATATATATATATATATATATATATATATATATATATATATATATATATATATATATATATATATATATTATTTGATAGTAATTAATTAGTACATTATCCTCCTAATATTGGTTTTAAACTAAATACAGATGATTATGGTAAAATTGGCATAGGAAGAGAAATAAGAGATAAATATGAAAACAAGCTTGCACAATTCTTACTACATGAAAGAAATATCAATAATCAAAATATCAACTTTTATATATATATATATATATATATATATATATATATATATATATATATATATGAGCAAAATTGAACTATATACAATTTATTTTCAACTGCATAATCCATTTAATGAACTATATAAATATTTTTATATCCTGTAGAACGAGTGAATTTAGCGACCAATCGTCAGGAATATCCTCAAATGTTCTATACATCTCTTCTTCTTCTTGGCTCGTTTAATTCAAATACAATTGAAAACAACTAATCCACCAAAACACCAATATATATTATGAATGGATTTATTATGAAAATTTGAAAACTTGAAGTGAATAGAAAGCAAACCATACAACCAATAAATCTTTAGAAATTAAACATCCCAATAAGCAAAGATTTCAAATTAAAACGTCAGTACAGGAAAAACAGTGACCTGGAGATGGAAGATTGCTATGATAATCATGTTTTTCTACGTTGAAATATTAATAATCAGAAAAACGATAACCATATACAATTTTTTTCAACTACATAATCCATCTAATGAACTATTTAAAAATTTATATATCTTGTAGAACGTGTGAATTTTGCAACCAATCATCAGGAATATCGACAGGAATGTCCTCAAACGCTGATCTATACATCTCTTCCTGAAATTCATGGCTTCTAATATCATCAACTCCGTGGCCTTCTTGTACTTCCAACGTTGTCTCCTTCATCTCTGTTGTAGTAGCTTCTTAAGTAATGTTTCGGACGTCAAATTCGGTAGTTGTAGCCTCAACTGCATCACAAACCCTAACTTGATCTTCCCTTGTGGAGTAGTCGTTATTATGATTAGGTTCAAGCAACATAGGATCAATAATTCCCGCAACATCTCCATCTTGTGCCTCCATAACATGATCCACGTTTTTCTCTTTACCCTTCTTGTTCTTCTATATTCGACACACCACAAAATCTTCCTTAGGAATATGATTATTTTCCTTAAAGAAACTATCCGCGACATGATATTCTACCATCAACCAGGTGTTATTTTGACCACATTCACTTGTTTTAAACTTCAAGTTTCTCTTAAACCCTACCACAGGCGCCGTAGGATTCCTCCTTATAAGATGTTCCCCGGTTTGCCCTTGCCACGTCCCTTTAGCACAAATTCTAGAAAACCTTGTATATTCAGTCTTGTGCTTCTTCAAAGGAGTAATAAAATAACGAAACTTCTCTTCATAATTAGCTCCAAATATCTCCCATGGTGGTTGATCTCCATATATATCCACAAATTGAATAGGACATTGTTCATTCAAAGATAATTCGTCTTTAAAAAACCTCTTTAGATAGTTGATTAGCTCCGTATCCGTAGGATGAAAACGTATTCCCATTGGCTTCGACATTGATTCTTGATCTAAAATTCACCTATGTAAACCTAAACTAATTATGTGACTTATGACCCTAAACAAAGATAGTTATCTATTTATACACATCTTATTACCATAATGGAAAAAAGCTCTAATTACTTAATAAACTCAAGTTACTTTATTTCCTAAATTAATTACTACTATAACCGTAACTAACTAACTAAAGTTACTTAATTACTTCTCTCGAAAAAAGTTTATTTCCTTAATTACGTACGTGTTGCGGAAGCCGAATATATAGAGAGTGATGGAATCACAACTGCTATATCTAAATGTAGCTAATAAATAGTAAATGAGACAACAACAAAAAAGAACACCAAGAATTAACGAGGTTCGGCAAACTTTTGTTTTCTTTTGCCTAGTCCTCAGACACAACCAACCAATATTTATTTCACTCCAAAAGAGTACAAGTGAAATACTACAAGAGAGAAAGAAGAACAAATGCCTTAGGAGATGAGAAGGCAAGTGAGAGGTGTGTTACAAATGAATTAGGAGCTACCTATTTATAGGAGTGAATTCTTCCTATTGATGTCATCCATGACATCACAATATGTCAAAATGTCAAGATTTACCTTGTGAAACCAATTTGTTGTTCACCTAAATTTCACCTATAAAAGGTGCTATCTTTGACTTTCCTACCAATGAAGAATTATCCTCCTAACTACCATATCTTCTCATTAATCCATTTTTGAATCTTGTCAAATTTAACAAATCTCCACCTTGGCAAGATTCTCCATTTTCAACTTTCTCTCAACAACAATTTTGATTGTGTCTTCAACCATAATCTTCAATGTTCAACAATGTTGATCAAGTTCAAACAATGTTGAAACTTGACCGCAGTCAACACTTTTGTCAATATATCGGCAGGATTATCCGTAGTATGAATTTTCTGTATTATGACTCCACCATCTTCTATGATTTCTCGTATGAAATGATATCGGACGTCAATGTGCTTCGTCCTTGCATGATAAACTTGGTTCTTTGCTAATTGAATAGCACTCTGACTATCACAAAATATTGTGATTTCTTCTTGTCCAATACCAAGCTCTCTAAGCAATCCTTGAAGCCAAATTGCTTCCTTCGCAGCCTCTGTAATTGCCATGTACTCTGCCTCAGTGGTAGACAAAGCAACTGTTGACTGCAAAGTAGACTTCCAACTAACTGGTGCATTTGCAATAGTAAAAACATAACCAGTAGTTGATCTTCGTTTGTCCAAATCACCTGCATAATCTGAGTCACAATATCCAACAAGATATTGACTATCTTTCTGCTCGAAAACCAAACCAACATCTACAGTATTATGAATATACCGTATAATCCATTTTACAGCCTGCCAATGATCCTTTCCAGGATTGTGCATGTACCTGCTTACAACTCCAACAGCGTGTGAAATATCTGGCCTTGTGCAAACCATTGCATACATCAAGCTACCAATAGCATTAGCGTATGGTACTCTTGACATATATTCTCGTTCAGCTTCATTCTTAGGTGACATAGCATCACTAAGCTTAAAATGAGGAGCAAGCGGAGTGCTAACCGACTTCGTTTTTTCATTCATACCGAATCGGTTTAGTACTCTTTTCAAATATTCTTTCTGAGATAAATAAAGTTTCTTTGAATGTCTATCTCTTTTTATCTGCATGCCAAGAATCTTCTTTGCCTCACCCAAATCCTTCATCTCAAACTCCTTTCTCAGTTGAATCTTTAGCTTCTCAATTTCCTCTTGACTTTTAGAAGCTATCAACATATCATCAACATATAGGAGAAGATATATAAAGGAATTATCTTCAAGCTTGCGCAAATACACACAATGATCGTATTTGCTTCTTATGTACCTTTGCTGCAACATAAACTTGTCAAATCGTTTGTACCATTGTCTAGAAGATTGTTTCAATCCATACAACGATTTTTCAAGTTTGCACACCATATTTTCTTTTCCATCAACTTTGAATCCTTCTGGCTGAGTCATATAGATTTCCTCTTCCAAGTCTCCATGTAAAAAAGCAGTTTTTACATCCAACTGAACTAGTTCCAAATTCAACTGTGCTACCAAAGCCAACAAAACTCTAATGGAGGAGTGTTTCACAACTGGAGAAAATACCTCATTATAATCAATTCCCTCCTTTTGAGCATATCCTTTGGCCACCAATCTTGCTTTGTAGCGAACATTTTCTTGGTTAGAAAATCCCTCTTTCTTTGCAAATACCCATTTGCACCCAATTGCTTTCTTGCCCTCTGGGAGATTGGCCAATCTCCATGTATTGTTGACACCAAATTTCGGTCAGATAGTTTTAAAAATAATACATTTTGCATATTTTATTTTAAATCGTTCAAAATACATGTTTTTGTCATTTTAATGAAATTTTGTTAATAATCATCTTTTTCTCAAAGTACTAGGATTTTTATCGATTGTTGTGTTTATATTATTTTGTCATCGCCAGACGTTTAAATATTTGTGCATTTTCTATAAAATAATTATTTCTGTTAAATTACATTTTTTACATGTAATTGATTACGTTCATTACATTTTTCATATTCATTTTTTTTGTTACATTGTTAATATTCATTTTGATATTCTGCGCAGTCTAAGAAAATCATTCAAATTCAAAAATAATTTGCATATACGGATATTTTATCAACAAATAATTTTTGGGCCACTATTTCAAGCCCATAATTTAGGCTCATTTTTAATAATTCCCTATATATAGAACATTTTGCCCATTAGGTTTTGGGTTGGGGGGGGGGGGAGTGAATAAAATAATTTAGGGTTGGGGTTCTTATTTTTTTTGAGATTTTGAAGTAGGGTCTCTTTAGTGTTCATGACAATTTTCCGGCAACTCGCCGGAGCTCCGCCGGGATCCGGCATATCCACCACCCATTGACCCTTATTTACCCTTCCTTCTCCCTTTCCGTCTCCGGCCAGCAATCATGGCAACCTGAAACAACCCATATCTTAACAGTAGCTAAACGAAATCAGTTCCCTTCCCCTTTCCCCTCTGCAGATTTTTTTTATTTTGTAGGTATTCCGGCTAACTCGAACGAGCTCCGACGAATAGCCATGGAATCAGATCACCTCCGAGCTCCGCCAAACAGATTCAAACCCCCAAACTGAAGCTGGAACTCCAACCAACATCTTTTAGATCTGGCCGGAGGGATTCAAACTCCGGCCATCATTATTTCCATTGATATTTTGTCTTCTCCGGTAACCTACTGTTGCTTCATTTTTCACTTTTTATAATTTTATAATCTAATACGTATTCACTAGGTTGGTTTGGTTATATGGTAATTGTTTATAGTGTTGTGCTCCCTCTGAATAATTGTTATAATTTGTTATTCTCTTGTTACTATAAATATATATTTTTATTTTCTTTTTATATTAGTTTATTATAAATAATCTTTCCAGTCACTTACATAGTTTATTTGAGTTAATTGATCTTTATTTTATTCTTCCACTTTACTTTTGGTTTGTTGATTTGTTTTTTTTTATATATTTATTATTTAGTATTATTTGTTGATTGCAACTGTCAACTCTTTTCTGTAATCCCTATGTTTTTTATTTTATTTTACTCATTGATTGTTAGTTAATCATGTTTCTTTGGTTTAATTTTTAATGAATATTGTAATTTTTTATGGGTCGTTTCACGATTTTTTTAAAAATCTTTTTTATCCTTAGATATGTTTATATGTTTGGTTATTGCTGGTTATTACTTTAGTGTTGCTTTATCTTATTTTATTTCTAATTGTTGGTTTCTACTTGTTTGTTATAATTATTGTTGTAATTAACTTTGTTCCTCTTGATTAGTGTTTATTAGCAGATTGGTTTTGAATATTATTTATGCTTATTTTAGCAAGTTTTTGTGCTCTTTTATCTCACTGCCCAAGTGAGAAACTTAGTTACAGATTTTAATTGTGTTAGTTAACTTTATTATTTAATTAAATTGATATATATTGTGTGTGAAATTGGCCAATTAAAAATCTCTCCGTCGAGTTTAGAGACCTCCCCATTTTAAAAGACGGCAATGTAGTTAAGTTCATATTATTTGTTTTTGTTAATTTGTTTTAGAGAGATGGCGAATTTTATCAC